>JAKUBP010000019.1:0-193029 GCA_030566955.1 [Candida] anutae | reverse complement strand
ACGACTACTCGCACTACCGCCTCAACATGATTGGCGCGGAGAATGTGCGTACACCCTACTTTAATGATTTTGGCTACCAGTCGTTTGGACTACCAGCTGCGGTGTGCTTGACTCCTGAGCTGCAGAACGAGACCCTGCCCTTGGACGACGAGTTTTTTGAGAGATTTTCCTCGCTGGCGGGGTCAAAGCGCCTGTGGAGCGGCGAAGAGTCCGCCGTCAAGCGCAAGGAGGTGAGCGCAAGCCAGGTGAGTCCGCGCGATTTGTCAGGCAGTCACATCTCCAATAGCCATGCGCCGATTATGATGGAGAGCATGGTCGAAGATGTGCGCGAGGCGGACATCGAGGAGGAGCTCGGTGTTCCTCCCATATTAAGTAACTCCTTACCGGCAAGGTCCGTGACCGGTTCTGTGTCAAGTTCCGGTTCTGTGTCAAGTTCAGGTTCTGTGTCAAGTTCAGGTTCCGTGTCTGCAGACAACTGGACGCGGCGCACGCCCTATGCTCAGTCTGGTGAAGCACTCTACAAATGTGACCACTGTGATGCTGCGTTCAAGGTAAAAGGCTACCTCACTCGTCACCTCAAGAAGCACCTGGCGTCGAAGGCGTTTGTGTGTCCCTTTTTTGCTGCATCGCGCCACGAGCTGCACCAGGAGCCGTCACCGAGGAGCTCGTCTGAGGACGAAGCCCCCGGAACCAAATGCCACTCCACCGGCGGGTTCTCGCGTCGCGACACGTACAAGACGCACCTCAAGGCACTCCACTTTATATACCCACCTGGCACCAAGCTGGTAGAGCGCAACAGTGCGCTGGGACGCTGTGCCGGCTGCTTCGCGTACTTTGAGAGTAACGCGCGGTGGTTGGAGGAGCATATTGAGACGGGAGAATGTTTGGGTGCTGTCCAGCATGTTGCGGCTCGGGAGCCGCGGTGCAAAGTTGAGCAGTACGACTAGCCGCAATAGATTGCAGTAACGAAAATGTGTATACGACTCCCGACAAGGCTTAATATGGTACGAGGGTTAGTGTGCCTGTACAATAAGAAATACATGTGGTCAGTTGTAATATGAGCTGTAGGTGTGGGTGTGGGTGTGTGAGTTGTAGATGTGAGGGTGTGGGTTGTAGGTGTGAGGGTGTGAGGGTGTGAGCTGTCACCTGTCAGTATGCTTTGACGCCACCTTCGCTGCAGATGTCACTCGTAAACTTGGCCTAGATGTTGAGATGTGGGGAACCTATCAAAGCAGCCTGGTCATTGTTACAGTGGAGTCGACTAGGCTCATTGTTGCGTGCATACGTAAAGGGACGGTGTGGACACTAGGTTGCAGCTGCTACCCTGGATGGCTTGCAATACGGTGCATTTTGGCGGGCACAGTCGCGGGGTTGAAAAAGTTTGGGTTAAATTTGGGGTTAAATTTGGGGTTAAATTTAGGGTCAATAATGAGGATATCCATAGCGAGGTGGTGGCTTGGCTGAGTCACGGCTTGGTGGCTTGGTGGTAAAGGACGAGGTTATACAAGCGAGAGCAAGCGCATGTACTTACATATGTAAGCGCCAGCTGTTTGGCCTATTTAGAGTTTTAAAGGGATGACTAAGCGTAACAGGTTGTAATAAGGCCACGCTGGAAAGAACTGGCGTAGTAAGCTAAACGCGCCTTAAACCGAATGAGTCTCAGCAGATCAGGGTCCCCACAGAATCCGCGGTTTCTTACTTCCCTTAAAGTGTTTTATTTAGTCCTGGTAGCCTTATAATACGTAGTCTTTCACCCTTGATCTCTACCCATTCCTACCCATTCCTACCCATTCCTACCCATTCCTTACTCAATCATTACCCATCCCTACTCAACCATTACGCATCCCTACTCATCCATTTACTCCCATTTACTCCCATTTACTCCCATTTACTACCTTTTCCTCAACTATGCTCAAATCCTTCTTCCCTTGCTCATCTCTTCTCCAGCAGAGAATTTGCCAGATATGCCCTCAGTCACTCACCCGGCGTGTGGATGTTTTCCCCTGTAGTGTAATAATTTTGCACCCGCGAGATCGTTCCCTGCTGCGACACCGGCACTCTGCACAGTGAATCGGCACACCCCTACTGCAGACCATATTCCACACATATCACTTGTGAATTGGATGCATCGCCTGCACCCTTGCATCACTAGATTACATGCATCGAAAGGAAAGTGCATGCATCGAGATCTACTATTCTTCAATTCATTCGTTTCTGCACCTTTTTCAACAATAATACAGTTGTCACAGCTTATGCCCACATTCCCCACGCTTGGCACTAAACTTTTGCTGTACCGCTAAATGTCGCCATACTCCTTTCTCCCGCCTTCTCTGCTTAACCCAATTATTCGTTTAACCTCGTATATCTCAGGCCCACAAATTATGCGATCCCAATCCCGATCACCCTTGGTAAGTTCTCACTCTAACCACACATTCTACTCATCTCGATCCCACATTAGATACCTCTGCATTATGCATCACATTTGGTTCGCTTCTGCGCTGTCAAGAAATCCTCAGCATAATTCTAATCATCAACCCGCCTCAATTCTGAGCCGCGGAACAACCTTACACTATTCTCATACTACATCCCGAAAGGCGCGCCTCCATCGTTATCTCCTTCTTCCTCTCTCATTCTTCCTCTCTCATTCTCTCTCCCCCACCCATCCCCTTTCGTGCCTCTGCACCTCTTTTCCCTGCCCCTGCCCTTTCTCCGTCAGTATTTCGGCCCCACTCCGCTCCTGGCTGAGAAGGGATGAAATTCGACTCTATTCACCGCGTACGGGCCAAAACACTGGCTAGTTGCAGTATTACCAAGTCCCTGCTGCTTGCAGGGTACATCTACATACTCTACACGCCGCGCAGCCTCGTCTCGGCATCGGCTGGCTCCCCAGAGTGAAATAAGCTTCTCACATTCCGCGTAAAAGGCCAGGACCGTGTCTCGCGCCCGAACAACTCCTGAATAACTTTATCGGACCCCAAACCCAATAGACTCAGTAGCAGTCGCCCAGCGCATTGGAAGCCAACCAAGCAGTCTCTAACCGCTCAGTACATCCCAAGCTGAAGCAGATAAACTATCTAGACGAGTGTTGCATCGGTCCCTCAGCCGTACATCCTTGTTTACATCACGTGATAATTTGTTTGAAAGAGGAAATTGGGAATATCAGGGAGAACTAACAGCCAGCACTGCCGTCTACTCCAAGCCTACCGCGAGCTATGGACGAGGAGAAGCGGCGAAGCAGCGCCGATAGCGGTGGTGCGCGCGCGCACGGCTCTGAAAACTACCAGAGCAACTATCCAAACTCACACTACTTGGCAAACCTCAATAATCTAAACAAGACGAACCAGCTGGTACATTTACACCGTCTCCCCACTCTCGGAGAGGTGTTGGCCAACAAGACCAAGCTGCCGGTCGACTTGTTCACGTTCTACCAGTTTATGCGCGATGTGGAGGACCAGGTTGACAATTTGGACTTTTGGTTTGACCTCATCAACCACTTGAACTTGTGCAAACACTACATTAAAGGTCTCCGTGACTCCATAATGCGCCAGCTGGCGCAGGCGCGGCCTGCAAGTGCGATGAGCACGACACGAGGGTTTGGTACAGGGGAGGGTGGAGCTCGTGACAGTCTCCCGTTGCTGGAAGCGTCACAGAAGCACCGGTCGTTGAGTTCCTCGATCTTGTTGGAGCTTATCGTGGGCGATAATATTCTAGAGGACAACGACTCCAACCGGCTCTCGCAATTTTTGCGGGGAGACTTGAACTTGGCGCGCTCAGACCCCAAAATCCTTGACTTGATTGAGCAGTACAATCACGAGCACGACTTGAGCGACAACCACAATAGCTACCAGCCACACCTGCAGTCCATGCCAAAACAGCGCGTAACTTCAGCCATGTCGATGGGATCATCGTATGGCGACTCTCCACGCGTTCCCCCAGCGCCAGAATCTGTATACGGCCTGACGGCGATGAGCGAGAAGCGAGTTTCGTCCCAATCGCGCTTGCTTGAAGATTCTGGTACCACACAACCGTCAGACGGTCATCCTGGGTCTAACCAGGGCCAGTATGGTATGACGTATGCCGACTACTCTAAACGCACAACCAAGATTAGCCCAGCGTTTCTCGAGCGCCTCATCAAAGACTCGCCGCTCTCTGCATCCAACAGTTTTATCACACGCGAGAACCTCCGCGAACTGTCTCAAAATCTTCTCCTCAAGTACTTTGTGGAGGACTCGGAAAAGAACTTGAGCTTACCTCCTGCTATGCATGCTCAAATAATAAAGTCCATCGAGGTTGACGGTCGTGACGATCCTGATGTGTTCAACACTGTCAAGGTTTATGTGTTTAACAAGATTGAACTGGAAAACTTGCCAAAATTCTTAAACTTCATGGCTATCCGCAATGTTAACCACTCAAACATGCTCAGAATAGTACTTGGCTTTTTCTTTTTGGTTGTTGGCTTTTGGATAAGCTACATATTTGTGTTTTTGGACTATCGCAAGTCGCTACGTCCTGTGATTATTGTGCCCTATTTGATTGCATTTTACTTTTTGGTGTCTTCGATCTACTTGATAGACCCCGTTTTGGTGTGGATGGGCTACTCAGAGGCCTTTTCCAGGGATAGAGGGGGCAACCGGCCCCTCATCAAGATTCGTGAAATTTACATTCGTCAGTTGCTCTTTAAGCGCAGTTTGTGGGTCTTATTCCTCGCTTTGCTCTTTACGGCTGCGCTCACCGTGGTATTTAGTCTTGTTCCGGGTCACCGCCTCTAATAACTTCCTGTCCACACAGCTTCTTGCATATATAGAGGGATACATTCGTTCTTGGTTGTTTAGAACACGCCCGTCACAAAAAAAACTAATACGACCAATAATAATTCGTTAGCAATACACTACATCGCTGCCCATCTAAAAGCAAACGGCTCATTAATACAGTGTGG
Source organism: [Candida] anutae (assembly GCA_030566955.1). Taxonomy (NCBI): domain Eukaryota; kingdom Fungi; phylum Ascomycota; class Pichiomycetes; order Serinales; family Debaryomycetaceae; species [Candida] anutae. The sequence goes on along the minus strand of JAKUBP010000019.1, from coordinate 188,093 downwards.
TTTATGTATTCCTGTTATCTTACGTATTACAGCTAAACAACATACCCCGGGCAGCCTTGGTTCCTCATAAATGTGCGTGACGCCCAGCGGCAGCTGCAAAGCCCCATCAAAGGTTTAAATCATAAATTTAACAAAAACTGGCAACAAGACTAACCTAAGCCTCAGCCAAGAAAGCCTCTCTCTTCTCAGCAACTCTCTGAGATCTTCTCTCACGGGCAGCTCTGTTTCTGACTCTTCTGGCCTCAGCCTCGTCCTTGAGGGCCTTTTCACGCAAAGCCTCAGCCTTGGCCTGGATAATGTGCTCAACCAATGCTCTCTTGTGCTTGAAGGTGTTACCCTTGGCAGACAAGTACAACGTGTGGTACAAGTGCTTGTCGATCTTGCCGGCGTCTCTGTACTTAGCCAACAATCTTCTCAACACTCTCAATCTTCTCATCCACACAACCTGCGAGGGCATACGGGCGTCCTTGGTACCCTTTCTCTTACCGTAACCCATGTGTCTACCGGCTCTCTTGGACTCCAACAAAGCTCTGGCTCTAGATCTAGAGTGGACAGTCTCGGGCTTCTTCACAATGGTACCATTTCTGTACAACTTTCTGATGGCAGAACGAGAGTTGGCAGAGGCAATCTCTGAGGACTCGTTAGGGTCCAACCAGATCTTTCTCTTACCAACACCAACGACACTGGCAGCAAGTCTCTTTTGAGTTCTAAGATTAGGCCTGTACTAGTTAGTAAGTGCTCCAAATAACATCGGGTTTCCTCAGCACCACGCTCACACGCGCGGGTACCGCTTTCCCACCCATAGCCGCCGCTATATCGGTCTTTACATACATTTCAGAGTAATGAGATGATTCTAGGGAGGAAGAAGAGGAGAATTTTTCGAGGCCGCGCAAAATTTTCTTGATGGCAAGAGCACAATTTACAGATTGATGACTAAGCAATTTTTTGTAGAAGTGAAAAATTCTTCTTGAATTTATAGCGAGAGCGACGAGCAGCGTAGGGAGAGGGCTAGGGAGAGGCTAGGGGACTACGGGGGGGGTAACGGTACGGCGTAGGGAGAGGCCTCGCCAGACGACGAGGATTGCGAGACACACGGGCCATGGTGCTCGCTGGAGCACCGCTGGAACCTCGCTGGAGTCTGGCAGTGCGCTAGCGAGAGAGTGGTGTTCCCAGCGACGATCCAGCGATCGTCCAGCGAGACCCTAGCGGGGCTGTAAGAGGCTGCCGTGGCGTCTCCGCGCCATCCCACAGTGAAATGTCGTGCGCAGGAATGAAATTCCTCATCTGAAAATTGCGGCCTGGATGTTTCAAATTAGGCAATTTTACATGACTGTTTAATTGTTTAGGGTTTTAGCCCCGATTAATAGCATGTGATAGTGTACACGTGATCGATGCGTTTTTTGCGATGGGCATCGCGGCACAAGCCTGTACAGCTTGAGACACGTACAGAGGAGGGAGAGACGTACAGAGGAGCAATGGCCAAATCTATTAGATCCAAGTCCAAGTTGAGGGCCAAGTCGGTCAAGCGTAAAGGTGAGTTTGCAGCCTATGTCGAAGGCCGTGATTCGCGGTTGGCAAAGAACTTGGAGCGTGCGTTGAAGGCGCAAAAGGCAGCCAAGCAAAAGCTGGGTGACGCGGAGGCTGGAGAAGAGGCTGTAGGTGACGCGGAGGCACTTGCCGCAGAGGATGCCATGGAAGCCGACGCCGGTGAAGCCGATGCCGACTCAAAGAAGGTTAGCACTTCAGGTTGGAGAGACTCGAGAAGACAAATTTATAAACAGAGAAAGATCAAGGGTCAGAAGAAGAAGAAGACTATGACTTTCTAAGTTGTCCCATTCAATTAGTGCCTCGTCTCTCCTTGTACATTAACTCTTCATTTCTATCCATTTATACTCCTTAGTGCACCAGTGCTTCGTCTTGACCGCGATACATACTGGGGCTCATAGTTTTACCGTTTAAGTGTTTAGCATTACATTATAACTATTTGGAACACGTCTAGTACTGTTTTTAGCTATCAAAAGACATTCGTCCTAATTGGTTGCAGTTCATCCCGCTATCAATGCTCAAATCATTCAATGCTATTACGCATGATATCGTACTATTTCAACTTTTCTGTCAAGTACTTCTCGTAGCCAATACTCTCCAAAACCTCGGCCTTACCTAACACCTCATTCTCCATCTTTTCCATGTACTGAGCCATGGCAGAAAGCCACTTGGGGTCACAGGCACCGAGGATTCTTACCGCTAACAAGGCCGCATTGGTGCTGTTGTTGATAGCAACAGTGGCTACAGGGATACCTCGAGGCATCTGAACAATAGAGTGCAAAGAGTCCACGCCGTCCAAAGTGGATCCCTTCACAGGCACACCAATGACAGGCAAAGGTGTCATTGCCGCAACCATACCCGGTAAGTGAGCCGCCCCACCCGCACCAGCAATAATACATTTCAATCCGCGCTTTGCAGCGTTGTTAGCGTACTCTGACATGCGTTGTGGGGTTCTGTGTGCACTCACAATCGTCAACTCAAATGGTACGCCAAACTGCTTCAAAATATTTGCTCCCACCGACATCACAGGCAAATCGGAGTCCAGCCCCATTATTATTCCCACCAATGGCTTGACTGGAACCGAGAGTTCAGCTGGAACTGTATTAGTTTCTCCCAATATGTACGCCAACCGGCTGTCGCAGTCCGACAGCGACGACGAAACAATATTAATGTGACCCATCTTGCGCTCTGGACGGGTAGTCTTACCGTACAAATAAACGGATGCGTGTGGAACTTCAAGAGCACGGCGACAAATTTCAAACTCTTTGTTGGGGGTAGTCTTATCTCCTAAAACGTTCAACATGATTGCGGTAGTCAGCGTCGTTGCCAACAGGGTGAACCCCTTGGGCATAGGTAACCCAGTAACAGCTCTAACGTGGGCTTCGTACTGTGATGTTACACATGCATCAATAGTATAATGTCCGGAATTGTGTGGTCTAGGTGCAATTTCGTTCACAAGTAACTCGCCGTTAGATAACAAGAACATCTCCACACCGAAAATACCACATCCAGGAAAGCTCTGGACAGCATTTTTAGCTAAGAGAGAAGCACGTTCAGCAAGGGTTTCAGAAATTCTTGCGGGTGCATACACCAAGTGGCAAATGTTGTTTTGGTGAATAGTTTCCACTGTAGGATAGGCATGCACCTGTCCGTCTATCGCTCTAACAACCATCACCGCTAACTCCTTCGTAAATGGACACCACTTTTCAGCATATAAAGGTCTATCCTTCAAGAATTCCAATGCCTTGGATACATAGCTTTTATCTTTCACAACAAAGTTCCCACGGCCATCGTAGGCCAAGGTCCTTGACTTCAACATATACGGGTAGCCAAACTTCTCTCCAATCTCCAATAAAGCATCTTCGGAGGTTCCATCCACGGCCACAGACTCCGTCACATCTACACCATGTTTGATCAAGTGGTTTTTCTGGAGGTACTTGTCCTGAATCAACCTGATGGTCTCAGGCATAGGGTAAATCTCAATGTTGCTAAACTTCTCCTTCACTTTTAACAAAGCATCCACATCCACATGTTCAATCTCAACAGTCAAGATGTCAGAGTTCTCGGCCAACTTCACGATAGACTCGTAATCAGTAAATGAGCCATCAACGTGCTGGCCAGTTGCGTTAATTTGCTTGGCCGGGGTATTAGGGGCGTCCAATACAGACGTCAGCACGTTGAGTCTGCTAGCAGCCTCAACTATCATACGGCCTAACTGGCCTCCTCCAAGGACTCCAATTCTCTTGCTTTCCATCGTTTTAATGTCTATCCTTCCAAATGACTGGGCCATCACCTGAGCTTTTACTGACTTTTTTTTAGAGTAACATGCAAATAATATTGCATATTAAATATGTAAACTGCGAATTCTTCTCCCAAGAGCAGTCCTCGTTCAGAGCAGCAGTTGCCCTCGAGCAGTAATTACATGCATCTACGTGTTATTTGGCTTAAATATTTTATCTTATTTCTTTTCAAGTGTGTCCAGTCAATATCGAAACATTGGGAGCAAAAACGGAACAGAGTAAACGTAAACGAAGTCAGCACTTAGCTCTCTACAAATTCATTCAAGAGACTATCACAATAGATGAATCCTCCATTTTCAAGCTCGTGAAGATTCTTTTTTTTCAATGAAATAGAAGGATGGCCCAGCGTTGACGCTGATTGAGAATGCTGCGATTCAAATTTCGAGCGGCTAGGTTCCCACGCAATAGCCACCCAGTTATTTTGACTTGGGGCATCACTAACACATCCAGCAAAGGGATCTTCACCTTGTTCCTGAAATCTCTGCGCCAGTGGGGTGCTATCTAAAACAGAACTCATTATTCCGCTTGTATCGTGACGAGAAATCAGCTCCGCATTAAACAGATTCGCAGAATTACAGTCCTTCTGTAAATAAGTAGACAGGTTGTCCGTAGATTTCGCACCAATTGCTTGCCAATCTTCAACAATAGTCTTCACTTCTGGGTATCCCACACCAAAAATGCCACCAGTGCGAGCCAATGTATACTCGAGTGCATATTTATCTTCGCTATCCAGCCACGAAGACAATAAACCCTCAGTTGAAACCGAATTGCAAGTGTCAGGAGCATTTTCTGATTCAAGGCCTGAATTTAAGTCCTTCGGAACTACTGCAAGAGGGGGGCTTGGAAATTCCCAGTGGTCTTGATTGGCATTCAACTGAGCCTGTGTTAAGCACCTTGACGAAATGCACTTGGCATTCGACAACTGGTGTTCTGGCTCAAACTCCCATAATAAAACGTAGCGCATCCTTCCTTCCGAAGCAGAGTTGGAGCTAGAAACTCCATTAAAAGTAGGGCTATTAGGACCACGAGCTTGAACTATTTGTGTAATACTCAAGCCACGAAAAGCATCTTCAATCTCAGTTTCGGTCCTATTTATCAAGTCGCCTAAAAACTCCAGCCAAAATTTAGCAATAAAGGGGGTGCTTTCACCAAGAGTCATCTCTTCAGTGAAACGCAAGACATTTTTGCCAAAAGAACAAACAGACGTAAATACGTAAAAATCAAGGGAGTTTTCTGACTCTGGATTATTGTGCGATAAGCAAAATCCTGTTGAGAGTACGACATCTCTATTCTTGCCCTGTGGTAAGAGTGACGGGTATAAAATCTTCACCTGATTGTGAATCACTTCAACTCCTGGACCATTAATAAAACTTTTCACCGCAGGAAAGCGAATTGAAAATTGATTATCCATCTTGTAGACGCCGTACTCTATTTCTCCGCTTGATCTAGTCAAAGGAAATGGGGAGGGCATACTCATATCTTGTGCATTCATGTAAAAAAAATTCATGCTTAAACTTGCCGATTTAACTCTAGAAGATATGATATCAGTCCGGCGCGTTGCATCCTGCCTCGGTCCACGGTCAACCGCAACTATCAGAGCCTGCTCAATCTGTTTTTCCCGATCATCTTCATTTCTTAAACCTTTCCCAGCCTCTATAAGCCGGGTTCGAAACAAAGAACCATCAACATCTCCTAAATCAATAGGAAGCTTATTTTTTAAATCATTAACTTTTGGTTGCGGTTGTTTATCAAAAACCATCTGCATTCTCGAAATAGGAGCATTGATTGGACGATCTGATGGTATGGGAGAGTCCATTGGAGTGGGGCTTCTCCTGATTCTCTTTGGTGAATGACAATTAAGTACAGCTCTTTTTCTGCTATCAGAACTCTGAGTAGTAACCCTATTACTCATTCCTAAAGATTTCTCTAAAGCAATTCTGGAAAACACTTCTTCAAAACGGCTATTAATAGCTTCATGTTCTTCTTGTGAACTTGCAGCCGGGCCCTCATTAATGAGTTTGATAATATGATGCTTCAGTGCCAAATTCTTAATAACCTGAATGTGACTTGATACTTGCTTCCGAGAACGAAGCTTTCCAGTCTTACTCATAATATAGTCCAGAATTAGCTCGTTGCGACCACAAGATCTTCCAGCAATCTTGATCTTATTCAAGCCATTCTTAGGAATAATACACAATACCTCTTCGAATGCTTTTTCAACATCTTCTGACCAGATATCCGTATCGCAAGCTATCTGCTCTGGTGGAGTAACCTTTGGATTTTTCTGATAACAGATGTTAGTGGCAGGTGAAAACCCAGCCGGGTGAATAACAGAAGATCCTTGGGCCGAGCTAGACAAGGACAACGATGGTGCAGAAGCGCATGATGACGCAGGCGCTGAAACTTGATATTGCAATGACGTAGTAGACGGCGCTGACGAGCGGTGAGTCCAAAAAAACAGGGATTGTGGGAAAGGCTCCTCGTCAAATGCAGTAGAGAGTACAGGTAACCCTGTCGTGTCATACCCAGTCCTAGTTTCCGATATTTGCTGCCTAGGTTCGGCAGTATCAAACAACGGCGCAAAGCAAAATGACAGCGAATCTACGAAACTTTGATCTTCAGTGGTCTCGTTCTTTTTTTGGACATTCTTAATCAGCTCGTCACTTTCAAAGCAAAATGGATGCAAGTCTGTAGGAGAAATTGAGTCATTGATGCCTGTCCCTGGGTCATTGCTAATTCCGCCCTCGTCTACCGTGGCGGAATGCGTTTTCAGTATCCGGTTTTGTTCATCGCCATCGTGTATTTGGTACCTCATTCTCCCCTGATCATCCAATGCAACATTCACAATCATCGGAAGGCCTTCATCATTCAGTAACTGGCTCAGCATCGCCTCATTCAATACTTAGTCGCACGTTCAGCTAATGCACAAAAAAAGGAGCGTGTTGTGCGAGTTATCTATTTGTAATTGTCCTCTCAGTGCAGTAATAAGAGGTTCAGAAGTAAGTTTTTAATCTGACTGATGGTGGCTCTTGGTTGGTTGTGTCGGCCGTTTGAAGTTTATGTGCAATCTTTACAACTGGGAAAGGTATTTCACAAGTATAAATAAAGCAAATCATTCTAAACTTAATGCGGGTTTCTTCTACTTTTTCAGGATTCTCTTGACCAACCAAATGCATACTCTATGCCTTGAGTTAAGCATACGAACCGCACCTCTTCAGACAACAATCTAAAGTAGGTGTGAAGGCGTACTATACTGTAGATTAATGTGTATTCATGCAAGCCAGAGGTGATTCAATGGTACTTTAATACGCCTTATTGTCAATGTTCTAGAGCGCTACCTTCGATATTGGTGCTAAACTTTCTGTGACTTTTCTGTCACAATGGAGATAATGACCACTGAAACTTTTTGGGAATTTTAGCTTTGACCTTATCAGAAATAGCTGTTATTTGAAAGTCGCTCTTTGATAAACGTATTTGTCGCTTGACTCGCTCGTAGGTGTAATTGGGCTTGTCAGAATATATGCAATTGGCGGCAGGTAGTACAACCGTACTAATGTCGAACTTGTGGTTGCAACTTGGCCTGTGTACGAAAAATTAGGTTTCTTTGAATACTGCATTATGAAACCCCCTGAAAAAGTCATGCAAGGTAAGAAAACAGTATCTGGGTATAATTGTTGACACCTCATCAAGCATGAACCCAGAATTCCATCAACTTCCCAGAATTAGGGGATACGCGTGAGAGCTACTTGAAATACAATCCAATTAATGATAGTGGATGCTTTTCAATACAGTGCAGCATACGGGATGAATTCTTGAGTCATCGGTAGAATTGACGACGTTCTCTTACACATCAACCTCAATCTCAGCGTGCATGCCAGTTAATCTTCAGGCTTTTAAGTTTAAGTCAAACCGATCTAGTTAACACTCAGAAATGTCTAGTGATAGTGGCTCTTTGCACAGGTCTGGAGTGATGAAAAACTCTCAACCCCCATCAATGGCAGAGTAAAAAAATGAGGGACCCTTACTGTCACATGACTAGGATGCTTTATCCTAATACTTGAGTGACTGAGGATGTAGCAGAATGCGAGGGTTGCGTGACACTCCAAATTATAAGGTACAGATTCCCACCGCCCCTACTTTTACTTGCCACCTAGATCAGGCACTTAAACAAGTCTAGTCTAGCATAGCCTAGGCCTATAATTTATGACACAATACAGAATACAGTACAGAGCTGTAACTTCAATCCATCCATAATGCTCCAAGACGCCTCTATTGTGTAACTAAGTGGTTTATTTGTGTACACATCGGCAAATACATGCACAAATATTCTGAAGGTTGGTAACTACCTCAACATACGTATCCTGAGTCTGTCTGAATTCTTGGCGGCAGGGTTCTTAAGCCTCCGTGTGAATCATCCTTGGTGTCATAACAGAAATATGTCAGGCTATAGGACCCAAGCTCTTGTTTCGAATTAGTAATTCTTTCATAATGTAACTCTCTTGAGTTACTCTTGGTCCATGCTTAAAAGATATAGTATTTTATTCGCGTGCAAGGTTTAATCACAAAGTTGGGGCACCCCCTAAATCGCGAAAGGCCGTAACATGCATGCCCAGAACCTAATAGAAGACATGATAGAATGCATGTTGTGAGAAAATAATGTCGAGGTAGTAAGGAGAAGAGAAAGGGGGACATTGGTGACACACCTTCTTTTTCAGTCATAAGCTGCATACTTCTTCAGGAAGCCATTTGTTTCATTAATTGAATCAGCCGTCTATCATTTCAGTATAACTTTATGGCCCCACAAGAAAGTGCTCGAGAATTTTCCCATTTTCTTGGGAATTAACAGACTCGACCAACGCTTCATCAACTTCGCTCAATTCACAATCCCGTAATGCTTCCAGAGCATCAAAACTTTCAAGGTTGATTTGGTCTCCTTCCACTTCAACATGAGGAAACATGGGGCCAGGCCTAAGATCAATCACATCAGTTGTACACTTGTACATGTCGGGTAATATTCTAGTGAATTCACGAAATAGTTTCTTCATCACCCTATGTATGCTATGTGTATGCTTATGCTCGCGCATGACAAAGGAGTAGAATTCTTGAATATCACTCATGAATTCATCAATCTCTCGATATTCATATCTAGAGAGCTTTTTCTTAATTTGCGACATGTCCATGACATACTTACCTGGTATATTTTCTGACTCGCCCTCCTTTTGTCGAACTCTTCTGTATCGGAGACAAGCATTGGTAGGATCCACCTTACGTAACACAGCATCTAGACAAGTTTCAAGAAGTCTCTTTATTGGAAAGTGCACTGTATCAACCAACTCTAGTTCTGTCTTCTGAATTTGTTTAATCAACACTTGTCTTTTAAGGGTTTGTTCATTCATTTTGATGACTTTTGTCAAGTCAGACATCAACTGCTCGGCAAAGTTGATTTTTTCTTGAATCTCACTATTATGATCAATATCAAGCGTATACTCCTTACTAAAATTGCTAGAATTTTTGCCATTCTCAGAAAATGAGATACCAGCTCCACCGCTTGTACTGTACAAAATTGAGCTCGTTGCAAGGAGATTATTACTCTTTCTCACCAACGGTGCACCTCTCTTAAATTCTCGTTTTAAACACCAGTAGCGGCAGACTTGATCACTAATATTTCTTAACTCTTCCCAAACCTCTTCAGTTGTTCTATTAGGGATTAATCCCAAATCTTTCAACTCGAAACTATGCTGTGCAAGACTTACTTGGCTCTCCACTTTTAATTCCAACATAATTCCAAACAATACATCACTAAAAAGCTTTGGCGCTATAGGTGTATTGTTACCTGTTTTCCACTTGAACATGCTCAACTTATTTGCAGTTTTTCGATTTTTGCTTAATTTTGCGTTTTGTTCCTTAAGTATCTTTAGGTCACGAAAGAATAGTCGAGTCTTCCGTAACCCTTCAGGTACGTCTAAATTATATCTGGGGGGTAAATGTCTGTCACAAAAGCTTTTCAAGGTGAGCTTATTCGATATAGCCCCTTGGATTCCCTTCGACAAGTCCATAAAAAGCCCTGCTCGTTTAGCACATGTCACATGGTATGCCAGAAAACAATTGCGGTTAGAGCATTGAATGCATGCGCCGACACGTTGTTTGCATATATAACACGTCAACTTCCAGCGACTCTTTGGTATCATTTCCATACCTTCGATTGGTTCCATATAGACGGGATTGGCGAAGTACAATTCGTTTATCCACAAGGCGCATATTACATGACTCCACAAGCTATTATCCAACTGCTTGAAAGCTCCTGTTTTGCTTGGGCAAAAGACGCATTCAGTCTCGCGGTTTCTATTAATCATGCATTTGCGGCATAGCCACTGACCCTCGGGGATAAATGCAATCCCATAACACTCTTGATGAACGGCAATGTCACAGCCATCACAAAATACGATTGCATTTGAATTGTCGCAGTCGCTATCGTTGCAAACTGCGCATCTTTGGTCATAGATAGACCCAGGAACAATGCCGTCGTCGTTACCATAATTTTCATTGCTGGTGGCCAGGTCTAATGTCAATTGCCGGTTTGGGTCTTCATAGCTATTTCTATCCAACCCATCCAACCCTACCGCCCCTCCATTTCCCAACATTGAATTCATTTTGTGCTCTAGTTTATCCCATTCATTCTCCAATGTTGTAATTAGTATTTCGAAGACCTCTGGCGTGATCTTGATAATATTTTTAGCATTTTCATTTCGATCCTGTAAAAATAGGAAATCCTGTTCGTCCATGTCATACTCTACTTGGCTCTTCTTGCGTTCAAGTAAAGTCTGAATGGAACTTGTTACGGTTTCCTCGGCATCATCCATTCTATAATCTTCTTCATGTTCGCCATCAAGATCGAATTGAAATGGCCTAATGTAAAACTTTGTTGCATTCTTACTCTTCACTTTGTTCGGCTCTTGAAATCCATAGTCTGTGATTTGCTTAGGGAACTTCACTTGGTGTTCAAGTAATGTAAAATCTGGTATTTTTCTGAAGGTTGGCTTCTTCAATTCGCTGGTCTGGTATTGATACTGATTTTGGTAAAGGATTCTATCCTCTGCTTCCTTAACAGCATGCTTATCATTCACAATAAACACGCTCAACTGTTCTCCCTCGTCTAAATCTGGATAAATTTCGGTATAATCACGCTCTTCTCTAGGCTTATTCTGGTCAAAATATGCAGTGGAATTGGGGTAAATGTGGTCAGCAGGGTTTGAAACCACTTTTTGAGAGGCATGGCTACTCATCTGTGTAAAGCACTCTTGGTCTACGCGCCGTAACTCAAGCCACACAACAATCTCTAATGCAATGACACCCTGTCAAAATAAGGAACTTGACTAATGAATGCTTTCGCATATGGCAAAGCTTCCTTCAATCCTCAGAGATCGGAGCCTGGATGGTTCAATGAATGCTGGATCCTAAACGCTCAGTAACTTGTTTATGTTAATTTTTACACACAAATTAGACAAAAAAAATCTCCGATACCGGGAGTCGAACCCGGGTCTGCTCGGTGAGAGCGAACTGTGCTAGCCGTTACACCATATCGGATTATTGATGTCTGTTTTTTGACTTGTATATCTAAGTTGTGAGCTACTACAGTCTTTAAAATGATCTTTGTAACCTAGTTGCTTCATAAATTACAGCGCGTTATACGCGTTTAGAAAAACTTCGAATTTTTTTACGTTGTGTCGTAATCGTATTTCACGTTTCTGATTGTTACCTGCATTTTCTACCAGTTTCGGTGTGACCTGTCTAGCCATCCTTCGGCGTAAAAGCTGGGTCTGGGATAGATAATTTCAGCCCATTGAAATATGGTCGAAGTATCATTTGTTTACGATAGTAGGCATCTATTATTAATTAGTGATATGGCTTAACATTCTCTCAAATTCCCACCGTTGCAGAAATATCTTTTACACTATTCATGTGTTACGTGTTTTGGAAAAGGGGTGGCTTGAAGAAGAGCCTAACTTGTCTAACTGATGTCATTAACACTGTTTCTGTTACACTTTTAGGCACTGATAAAGAACAAACAATAATAGTTAGGAATTAAGGGTATTGTTCATTTTTTGGAAATTTTCACTTAAGGTTGAAATAATGATTTTAAACATTCTGTTGCAAAACTTCAGGTTAACATGTTTGACTTCAGAATTAACCATTTTACTTATAAATTTTCAAAGTCTTTTTGATTATAGACATTCTTAATTTTCATTGAATGAAAGAATATATAAATTAAGTCCTTGGTGAGAAATAGAAGAGGTTCTTCATGTATTTTTGATAAGCTCAGATTTAATATATATTGCGGTAAGGATCTATTTACAACATGTACAAGAAAACTCTCTAAACTTCCAAGATGATATCATATAGATCTTAGATGAGATACTTTTATCCCAGAAGCAACCTTTACTAAACAACCGTCACTTTGAGTTTCTAGCTTGGAAGATATATAGGTGATGAACTTATACACGATCACGTGACAAAATTTATTGAATAGTTTTTTTGGGAGATGAGCATCGCTTACTAGGCTGTTGCATAGGGATCTTCATATTCTAAATAAGAGTGAAACCAACATGGATGTCTCTAAGCTTAGCTTGACTTCCTTGAAGGACAAGATATCCAGCAAGTTGAGTCAGCAAAAACCTCACAAGAAGAAGAGGAGTGACAAGTCAGAAGACAAGAAATCTGATTCGAAGAAAGAAGGCGATCATGATAACGACCAAAAGAAGTCCAAAAGACAAGGTGCCAAAGGTAAGTCGGAAGAGAAGCCAGAAAAAAGTACGAATAAGCAAAGAAAGTCGTCAGAGAAGGAATCCAAAAGTGAAGAAGTGCCTGTGGTAACGGAAGACGACGTCTTGCGCCGTGAGGCTTTAGCGCTAGGTGGAACCGAAGAAGACTTGAAATTGTTGCAAGGTATGGATGATGGCGACGAAAGTGAGCAAGAGTTCGAAGATGAAGGAATCTTGGATAAGTCCTTTGGCAAAGATTTGAGTCAATTCATGAAGGGAATCGGGTTGGATAGCAGTGAAGTTCTCGTTGTTGAGGATGACGAAGTTCCTGACTTGGCCGAGGAAGAGGATGAATCTGACAGTGAAGAGTTAGAAGATGAGGAGACTAAACCAGAATCTTCTGCTGAGTCAGACGTAGAATCTAATGACGATTCTGATAACGATTCTGATGATGATGTGGTTGAGAAGAAGGTAGAAGAAAAAGTTCAGGTCAGAGAAGGCGAAGTGAACAATAAAAAAGAGAGAAAGGATTACTCTAGTGATAAGGTTGACAATGTTTCCTCTGTTAACAGTACGAAATTGCTCATCCCCAATAGGACTGATTGGTACAACGTAATCACTGAGCCAGTCGATAACCCTGAAAAGTTGGATAGGTTTGCAAGAGAAAGATTGTTGGAGAGAGCACAAACTGTTATCGATAAGGAGAACAAGACCTACTTAGAGGAGTTTTCTTCCAATAATTCTCAAAGGAAATTTTTGTCTCAGATTCTTTCTGATGGTACTTTGAATGATAAGATCTCTGCATTGACATTATTGATTCAAGAAGCTCCTATGCACAATATCAAAGCCTTTGATACTCTCATGGGATACTGCGAGAAGAAGTCCAGAACTGCCGCCTTACAGTCCATCAACGCCATGAAAGATTTACTTCTTAATGGTGTTTTGCCAGACAGGAAACTCATTGCTTTTGAGAAGCAAGCCTTGAGAAAGGATTTGTCAGATATTCAATTAGCAGTCTATTATTTTGAAGATCACTTGAAAAAGGCATTTTTCAAGTTGATTTCAATTTTAGAAATCTTATCGCATGATCCCATTCTTCACGTTAAGATGAGCGTTCTTTCTCACATTTTTGACTTGTTAAAAGCAAAGCCAGAGCAAGAAGCGAATTTATTGAGATTGGGTGTCAACAAATTGGGTGACACTGATAATAAAGTGGCATCCAAAGCATCATACCAAATTTTGCAATTAGAGCAGGCACATCCTGCAATGAAAAAGATTGTGGCAGAGTCTGTCATTGATATTATCTTCCAAAGCAACAGCGATTACCATGCTAAATACTACTCTGTCACAACTTTAAATCAAACTATTTTGACAAGAGCAGAAGAAGAGTTAGCCAATGCTTTGGTTAAAACTTACTTTTCTCTTTTCGAGAAGATATTGGTGGAAAGTGACGCCCACAACGTCGACAAGAAAGCGGACAAGACTATGGGTCAGTCGGAAAAAGGAAGAAAAAACAACCGCAAAACTTTCAAGAAGGGTAAGAAGGGAGGTAAGTCAGTTAAGATTGAGGAAAAATCAGAGAATGAGATCATTGAGGAGAAGAATGCGCGTTTATTTTCGGCGTTGTTAACTGGATTGAATCGTGCTTTTCCATTTTCAAACTTGCCTAATGAAGTCTTTCAGAAACATTTGGATACTCTTTTCAAAATTACTCATTCCACAAACTTTAACACCTCAGTTCAGGCCTTAGTTTTGGTGAACCATATTATATCAGAGCAGAAGTTGAATGCTGATAGGTATTATAAAACCTTGTACGAATCCTTGTTAGATCCAAGATTGGTTCTGTCTTCTAAACAGGGTATTTATTTAAACTTGTTATTCAAGTCTTTGAAACATGACACTATGAACGTACCTAGAGTTTTAGCATTTGTGAAGAGAATTTTGCAAATTTGTTCACATTGGGTTAACGTGGGAGCTATTTGTGGTATGTTATTTTTATTAATGGAGTTATCCAAAACATACTCGCAAATTCAAGACTTGATGGTGGAAGATGCTGCAAGACCAGAACCAGAATCTGATAATGAGCAAGACTCTAAAGAAACCAACGACGAGATATCCGAAGAGTCGGTGGTCAAAAAAGAAGTTGAAGAATATGACAGTCGCAAGCGTGACCCCAAGTTTGCTCATGCGGACAAGTCTTGTTTGTGGGAGATAAATAACTTTCTTAGCCACTACCACCCCACGATTTCTATTTACGCATCATCGCTTCTTGAAGGAAAGCAGCAGCCAAAGCCAGATTTGGGTTTGTTCACCTTGACACACTTTTTGGATAGGTTCGTTTACAAGAATGCTAAGCAGAAACCCTTGACCAAGGGCTCCTCCATTATGCAGCCTTTAGGTGGTTCACACACTGGGTCCTTGTTGGTTAAAGCGACAAATGTTTTGAGCTCTGAAGTTCCTGCAAACACCCAGGACTGGTTGAACATGAAGGTCAAAGACATCAAGCCTGACGAACAGTTTTACCATCAATACTTCTCTTCCAAGAAGGCAAAGTTGAAACTTAAGGAAGCAGATGAAGATGCCGAAGACGAAGAGGGTGATGAAGATGCCGAAGCCAAAGCCGATGCAGAAATTTGGGAAGCTTTGGTCAAATCTAGGCCAGAGGTTGAGGACGTTTCCGACGATGATGGGATGTCAGACTTGGACGAGGCAGACTTCTCGGACTTGAGTGACGACGACGAGGAAGACGCTGATGAGGGAGAACTAAAATCTGCTCTAATTGATGATGAAGCTGAAGAGAGTGATGAAGAAGAAGAAGAAGAGGAGGAGGAGGAGGAAGAGGTAGACGAGGAAGAGGTAAGCGAGGAAGAGGAAGAAGATGAAGGAGACGAAGAGGAAGAAGAAGAAGAAGTGGACACTAAGGTTACGCGTAACAAAAAGTCTAGAAAAATTGAGAATGACGAATTCGATGAGGAGGAGGAAAGCATGTTCGGTATCAATGAAGAAGACGAGCTCAACGATTCCGAAGTCGAAATCAGAATGTTGGGGGATGATGTAACTGATTCACTGGAATCCGAGGTTCCAGAACCGAAACAGACTGCAAAGAAACGCACCTCTGATGACAATACCAGCAAGAGTTCGAAGCGTAAAAAGTTGAAGAGCTTACCAGTATTTGCGTCTGCAGATGACTACTCGCAGTACTTGGACTCTGAGGACGATGACTATAGCTAGTTTAGCCAATAAAATTTTATCCGTTTAGGTCTAAGCGTTTTACTGTAATTGGACACGCAGGGGCGTCCCCTGCATTTGTCTCAAAAAATTCTTTATGCGAGATGCAAATCTGCTTGCCTCAAATTTCGCGTAGAGCAATTGTTATCCATGCTTTCGCTATCTACTCCTACCAGCATGAGCTGGCATCAAGAAGTTTGCATTCCATGCTAGCTAATGCAATTTAGAGTAGCTTCGATCCGCATTCTTATTGGTACAATATCGGAAAAAGTCACATCTGGAATTTGAGCTTCTGAAGACTGCATTGTATTGAACTTATTTTCCAAACACCCTGTCCGAGTCCGGTAGTAGGGCGGTAAGCCGCAGGCTCTCAATTTTTCAATATCTCGGCTATTTCTGCAGCATGGGTAATAGTGCAAGGCAAATATAAGTACTTGGTGCCCTGGAGTTTCTTTCGACTTAAACCAGATTGAGTGGCATCATACTTTTTGCACCCAAAACTACGATAACAGTTATAGGTAAGTACTAGATATGCATGCAAGTCCTAGGCAATCAAAAGGCAAGGTAGATATTCTAGTATTGGGTGAAAATGGTTGCGGAAAGAGCTTGCTAGTCAAGAGCTTATTCAAGGCGCCATTGGCAGGAGTGGTAGACTCTGAGTGTGGTGACTACTATTCTAAAATGCACCGTAGCGATGGTGAGCTTCAGGAGGTAGTTGTGTTGGATCCTACTTCTAAAGAGGAGATGGAAACAGATAAGACAACGAAGACCATTCAGATTGCTGGAAGTATTTTGTTGGTGTACTCTATTACTAGTTGGGAGTCTTTTCAGGCCGCGGAGGATATATATGACCGGATTCGTTTGTGTATCAGGCCCAAGATGCCTGCAGTTGTACTTGTTGGAACTAAGCTAGACTTGGCTGACAGACGGCAAGTTTTCTTTGAGGAGGGAGTTCAGCTTGCTACACGCTTAGGTGCACAGGCGTTCATAGAATGTGCAAGTACTACGGGTGAAGGAGTGCCGGAGGTGTTTGGTCCACTCATGAACTACATTGTAACAGCTAGGGAAGTTAAGGCACAAAGAAGGAAAGCAAAGGAATTGAAGGCAAGAGAGATGAGAGCAAAGCAATTGAAGGCGAGGGAGAGTCAGATGAAAGAGGCCAAGTTGCGAGAGTTGAAGGCTAAGGATTATTATGCAACTGACGTCAAAGGGAGACAGAAGCTTGGTGCCCCAATAGACTTGAGGACCCAAAAGCTGATTGTGTCAGATTCTGATGATGGTTCTACTCTCACAAGACTGTCACCAAGAACTAATAATTCTGATTCAATATCGGTTTTCCAAACTCAGCTGCACTCAATAGCGGGCAACTCAAGGTCATCAATATCAAACTCCTTCCATCCCTCCCTGAGTGTAAATCAGAAAAGCTCGGCCACTATTGGAAGCGAGCCGGATCTGCCTCCTTTTCTGATTAGCAGATCAGGTACATGCAGTTGTTCTGGCACTAGTGAAAAGAAGATACCCTCTAACAACTACAATAACATCAGGGTTCTTCGTGAGAAGAAATTAGCAAAGAAGCAACAGCATCTTGAAGCAGTAGCAGCAGCTGGAGGGAGAAGTGCGCAGTGCGTGATTACATAGCTAGCTCAAAATCTTTGATAATTCGGGGAAAAACGTGGAACTTGTGCCTTCTGGATTAGTTGGTTTTATAGAGGAGAACTACTTGATGAAATACATTGTCCCTTTTTATTAAATCTGTTCAATCTTGAATATGTAGTCTACAATCGAACCCTGTGTTATCCTGCTCTTCAAATTGAAGCGTTATCTGAGATATGCGAAAAACCCCTGAACTGTTCCTGCATTTCTGAGGTAAGGACTGTGTCCACAGGTGTCAACCGAGGAGTCTCTGAAGTAAACTCCAGATCAAAGTTAGAAAAGTCATGTTCTGAAGTAATTTCGGGCAAGTAAGGAGCTTGAATACGGCAGTGGAAAATATCGTCGAAGTTGACGTCTTGGAAATATGGGTGTTCCATTATTTCTTCGGCGTCACGGGGACTGCTTCCAAGGCGCATTGACGGGTCTTTTGCCAATAAAGCTTGCAACACCAATACTGTCTGACGAGGCATACTGATAGGATACCTTACATCATCATGCTCAATGGCATTGAAGATTTCATCCTCGTCCTCCCCCTTGAATGGAGATTGACATAAGAGCATTTGGAACAATAAAACACCAAAAGCCCACCAGTCAACGCTTCTATCATATTGCTTACCCGAAATGATTTCTGGTGCCATAAATTCCGGGGTGCCACAAAAGGTGCCCGTCGTGCTGCCATGAAACATGTTTTCTTTGCATAGACCATAATCACCAATTTTGATGTGCCCTGATATTGTCAACAATATATTGTCTAACTTCAAGTCACGGTAAACAATGCCGTTGTCATGAAAATGCTTCAACCCCAACAAAACCTCACATGCGTAAAACTTAGCTCTCTTAGCTGAAAAACGCGATTTCTGAATGTGCCACATCAAGTCACCACCAGATATATACTCCATAACGAAGTAGATACGATTTTCAGTCTGGAAGCAGCAATGTAAATTCAACAAAAATGGGTGCTTCTCTTTGTTAGCTGTAAGGAACACTCTCTTCTCGGATTTCACACTTTCGGCCTCATCGTTTTCAACAATGAAATCTTTCTTAAGCACTTTAATCGCGCACAAACTCAGTGTATGCCTCGATTCTGCCAACATAACTTTACCAAAATTACCTTTGCCCAACACAGCCAAGAATTGAAAGTCGTCTAAACCGACCTTTCTTCTGCGACGCTTTTGTTTAGGCGGTGAAGTACTCTTAACTGCACTGGCTCTCTGATTTATAACGTTTGCATCTGCTATTTTTTGAGGAGTGAAACTACTCGAGTCAGGAGCAATATACTTCCTCGAGTCAACATTCTCATAGTTGAAGTTCTCAAAAGTAGCAGTAGGGTCTACCAGAGCCTCACGAGTATAGGGATCTTCAACAAGTGGGTCTTCTGGCGCTTTCAGCTGATAGTTACGATTGTTGGGAAGCACAGAACTAGTGGCAAAATCTTGATATTGAGGCTCAATTGACCTGTTATTTCTGGCTTCGGGTCCTGGCAGAATTTGAGGTGCTTCCTTGGTGGGTACCTGAGGAGCACGAACTTTTTGCTGATTGTGATAGTCGGATACTGGTTCCTGATACCGATTGGCACTTTCAGTAGGTAATTTGTGACTAAAACTTTTTTCATGCTCCTCATCCGAGAAATTATCTGACCTATTCTCATCAGCATCAATGGACTGAGAAATTACAATTGGCGGAGGCATAGTTTTTGGCGTCCTAATAACATCTTGCGTTGGAGGAAGGGACCGAGGCACAGAAACAGACTGAGGAATCGACTTTGGCTTGCTTGGCGTTTTCGTCGAATTGATGGTCATTAATATTTCATTTGCCATCTCCATCGACATACCACAAAAGTCTGGAACGAGGTGAGTGCAGTGCGCATGCGACATGACTCCACACTCGTGACACTTTCGAGCATTTTTGCGACCCCAAGGCAAAATGTACCCGCAGTGACAGCACCACTTTGTTCCACGGTTCGCAACAGGCTCGAATCTGTGAGGAATACGGTGATTCAACTTTGATTCGTCATCAGCTTCAGTACTTGCTTTGGAAATACACTTCGTAACAACCTTTTGGTAACACTTTTTGTGACAAAGGAACCTACAGTCCTGACACTGAAAACCCGTATAACGTAAAAATTCACCACAAAGCGCACAGCACATAATGTTATAAAATTGCTTCTGAACGAATTGATGTCCGTGTTGCTCAAACACTTCCTCTTTCTTTTGACGGATAGCACCATGACGTCCAAGCCCACCCATAAACTCTTTTCCGGGCTTGTTCGTTTTTTCGAAGCTCAAACTGATTAAAATTTGACCAACTGGCTCAAGACTCAACCAAGTATTTATCTGGATTCTTTGTTCAATTGTATTTGCAGATGTACTAGAGGGTCCCGTAAGAGTTGAAGTTGACAGCGGACTGGCCGTCGAACTGATATTGACCCCCAGATTTCCTACTGTGCTACCACTGACAAATGAGGGTGGAATGTTGTGCGAAGACCCCATTGGAGACAGTTGATCATGGTGAAAGTCTCCAGTTGTAGAAAATCCACCTGTCAAGTCGGGTGCGCTATTGAGGTTGGAAGCCGAGAGCCATCCGCTAGAACCAACTTCATTGGCAACTTTACGCTTGCGAATTTCCTCGATAACATCAGAGAGTAATATCCAGTTTACAGCCACAGGCACTAAGCTAGTACCAGACTTGTCATAGACTGCCAATTCTACTTCGTGGCCGCGTTCAACGTGAATCGTAAACTCTTCGCTCCATTTACCACTTCTGGCAGGGCGAGTTCTAGCTCGCTCCACATCATCAATCTTCACACAAACTAGCGACTCTGGCCGCTTAGAAAGCATCGGAGAAGTAACATGATCGACATCCCTTATACAAGTAATAGAGATGGTCAACTTACCATTAATCGGCTTTCTTGCATGCTTAGGGGTGTTCATTAGCTCAAAATCTCGCGTAACATCCTCAACATTAACGTGCATGTCGTGGTATTTGCGGGACGCTTTGTTCAAGAGTTGAATACGTTGATCACTCTCCAAACGTCCGGCTTCAGCGGCATTGCTAGAGGACTTATCCCCACCTCTCAAGTATAACTGGGATATTTTCTCATTGGCAGCTTTGTACTGATTCTCAACCTGAAGTTTGAACTGAAGCTGCTGAAGCATGTGTTGGATCTTGTGACCCAAAGAGGGACAGTCATACTTCACCAAGTCAAACCGCGAGTAGATTGGTCTCGTGGTGCGCAGCAAACTTCCAGAATCTGACGCAATAGCTCCGCCCGAACCATATCCACCCAGTGCACCTCCAGACTCTGTCGAGCGATCTGATCCAGTAGGGTTTTGTTGGATCATCAACTTACTCAAGGTCTCTTGAAGGTAGTCAATGTTTGACTGAGTCTCTCTGATCTGAGTATTACACCTCTGAATAACCTCAGCATTTGTAGTGTTCTTCTTCAAGGCTTGGAATCCCTGGATAAGCTTGATCTCGCGATCAATTTTACCCTTGATATCACCAAAGACGGCATCACCTCGTGGCTGTGACATCACAGATCAAGTGTATGTAGATCACAGGTAGCCGCTAAAAGCACGAACTCTTTTAAGCCCGTATACGCCACTTGTAAAAAGCCGCTGAAGTAACAAACGTCGGTACGCGTGAAATTCTTGTCAACGTCGAGCAAACCGCGCTTGATTCTAAAGCCTTAGATCAACAGACAAATTCGCTGAGTGATAGCAAGAATCGGGCCTTGAAAACTGGTCAGATGGATGTAGACGGCTAGATCAAGGTGTTGGATCAACACTAGTCAAATCAAATGGGAAAAAGCAAAACACGCCCAATAGAAATTTCTGGCCGGAGAATCGAACACGTGAACGTGAGGAAATATGCGGCAAGGCTTAAAACGGTCACTTTGTGGCGTTACGGAGCGACGTTGAGATGGCTCGACTGGACCGCTAGACCCATTAAGCGATGTGTCGTGTGACCCGATGGCAGTATTTACTTTAAGTTTATAGGAATATCATCTAGCATAGTAGGCGATGAACAAATGTTGGGAATGTACAGGGCAGAGAGTTTAGGGGTAAGCGCGGGGTGGATGCGTAATTCACGAGTTAATCGGGCAGCATACAGGCTGAAATCTGTTGTATAGTAGTTGTACGGCCGTTTCTACGTCTAGGGTTGGTCTGTCAAGATGTAATATCCGTAACAATAATAGGGCTTGCTAATAGGCGACACGCCTTTTGCTTGGTGTCTTTGCGGAGACAAGGACCTAGTCAATTAAGCATTTGACGGGATTATTCCAGTTGCAGAATAATGTTTATGCGTTTTTATGGGCAGCATACTAACCAAAAAAACGAAAGAGTACGAAACGAGTAAAGCGACGTAGACGTTACAATATGAATTTAAGAATAATTGGGAACACAGTTACTTGCTATTGCAGCGACAATTGCAGTCTGGGACGGGGCACACATAGTATTTGGAAAACCATTCTTCCGCGTGATGAGCGTGACACCCGTGGTTACAACTCAAGCAGAAACTAAACCATTCCCTAAATCTATTTTCAATTTTGTTAGCCAAAGTACTTTCTGGTAATTTCTCGGCGGTGTCAAATGGTAAAGGCGTTCCTAATGTAAGGAGACAGATAGAGCATCGAGGTAAGGGTGCACCGCAATGAGGACATGCAGCAATATCCGCCTCTTTAACAGCATGCTTCCCGTGCAACTTGTTAAATTGTTTTAACAAAACTTGAGTGTTCGAGCTGACACTACCAGTACCTGGTCCCAAGTTCGCGTTGCTACTGGGGTTAGAGCTGGGGATAGAACTGTTGTTACCATTTCCACCGACATTAGAGCTAGAGCCATGCGAAGAATGTGATGACTTATTCTTTGAAATATTTTTGTTGCAGCGCATACACTGCAAATAAACTTGTTTGGGGCTGGCTTTGAGGGTCGCAACTCCACTCGTCTTTTTGGAAAGTTTTGTACGCATGACATCTAGGCGAGCTCGATCACTGAACATGCCCCAGCTATTGAGCAAGCCACGATAACAATCTACCCAGTGCTTGACACGTTGGTCAGCGAAATAGCGTGGACATCCAAAGGCAGATATCAAGCTTGCAGTTTGCACATCGCTAGTACGGTCCACAAAACTTTGCAACAAGTCAATTCCCTTGGGAGTGATTCCTGTCAATATTAATCCCTCTAGCTCGCCTTTATTGACAACACTCTCACCAATGCGGTTCAAATATACGTTCAAATCCTTATCGGACAAGAAGCGTAATGCTACGCCGAGACGCTCGCGCAAGGGAAGTGACAGTTCATCCAAAACATCCCACCAGTCATTATCTGCAATAAATGCAAAAATAGCCCGGAGATAAGGATCATCTAGCTCAGAAGCCATTTTGCGGCATTGATCCTTCCATGGACTATTCAAATTAGACGTCTTATACGCCAAATAACCAGCAACTGCAGTAGAAATTAAGCGCAAACGTTCGTTTTTAGCGTTTGCTAAAATCTCTATAGCTTTGGGAACATCACCGTGAAAGACTGCCCAGCCAGCGGCTTTTTCAGTTTGACCAATTGAAATTAACAAGTTTAACTTTTCTTCAAACTCAGAGTCTGTCAAGTACCATCCAGAAACGATCAAGCAAAGTTTTCTCTGTGCTTTGCGTTCACTATTGCTAGGAATTGTTATTCCCGCCGTCTTTTTCCCTTTGGATGATACAATTGCTTTTACAGCATTAGAAAACCACACATCTGAAATCAAGACCGGCTCGTTTCTGTTAGAGCCAGTCGAAGTGACTCTATTTTGTATGTTAAGTTCGTCAATACCTTTCCAGATTCCCAAGACACCTTGGTACCCCAAGTCAAGACCTTCTGAGATCATTGTGCCTTTATTTAATGATTTTTTTGCCAAACTCAACCATTTCCAGGTATTACGCAAGAATAGTTGATTGTTAAGCTCATCTAATCTTTCCAACAAGGAAATATTGCGATCACAATCAAGTCCGTAACCCAAGTAGGCACGGGTTCTTATCGTACTGCAGATATCGTGAGTTATAACTCCTGTTACATCAAGATATTTCGTCAACGGAATATAATACTCTTCTGAATCCTCAATAGCATGGCGACGAGTAACAGAGTCTCTGTTATCATTAAGGGCTATACTATCGTCGTCTGCATTAGATTCAAGCTCGGAATAGTCCCTGCTGAAGTGCATATTATTGGCCAAGGCTAAATCATCCATCTTTGAAGACAATTGCAAATTCTTTTGGTCCTTCGTGTTTTGCTTCAGGGTATTCACATTTTGACCATGCCCTGTCTTGATGTCATTATTTAGTCCCGCTGCACCAAGGGTTTGGCTGTTGTTACCACCATTGCTGCCTCGTTTCAACTCAGATGTATTATTATTAGGGTTATCTTTGTTGTCTCCACCATTATTCTTGTTCAATGTGTATTCTCGATCAGAGACAAACTGGGTAACAGTTCCCTCAGGTCCCGTGAACGTAAACTCGTTAAAGCAGTTAAAGTCAAAGGCTTCAACACACTCAACCACTGGCATTCTAAATACAGAGCCGGATTGTCTCATGCATACGAAATTGGTTGAGGTGGATGACGATATGTCCGGAGAGTAATCAAACGAAATAACACGTTCATAGTCAGTTTTCACATCCAATACGAGGCTAACAAATAGCGACTCTTCGTTCTGTTTGTATAGTTGGGAAGCTTGCAGTTTCAAGCTATGCAAAACACTGCTCTCGCGCGGAGGTTTACTTTTAGTTGAGTCCACTTGCTCGCGCGCTTGGACCGCCAGCGGAACTTGGCCCGTTTGCCAGCGGCGAATCAAGTCTCCATTGAAAACCGATGAGAACTCACCACGCCTAATAGTAGAGTAGCGAATACATGGCTTCTGATTCTTGCGCAATGAATTGTCACTGAGTAACTTGCTGAATTGCAAAACCGGCGACTCGCTAATGACATTGGAAGAGGCTGTTTTGGAACCAGAGTCGTGGCTGCTATCACCACCTGCCCCACCACTAGATCCAGAATGAGATGTTAACTTCCTTCTGTCCCAAACTGCCACGGAACCATCCTCACTGTACAGCTGAAATAAATGGTTTTGGAAATGGTCAATAGTCAAGCCCAACGTGTATTTGGTCGCCATCTGAAAGACAGGTTGGTCCAGCCTCAAATCTATTTCTCTCAAGAACTTGTACAGCCCACAAAGTAACACATTCTTCAAATCAGGGTAGAATACCGTCGACAAAATTGCCTCGTTTGGTAAGTAAGTACATATAGGTCGACTAATATGATCATTAGTGCTGCTTCTAGAGTAGTGCTCGATATTCCAGATTTGGAGAGAAGTGTCCTGTCGCCCTTTATCAAACCCGGCGGCGAGCAAGTTCAGGTTATCAAGACTAATAGAGTTGCACGGCCTGTTTTGCTTGGGGCGAAGTGTCAACATTGATGACGTTGGAGACGAAATGTCAAACACCAGTATGTTACCATGAATTGAACCAACTCCCATTATCCCTTTATGAAGTTGAGAATATGACGAGCATTGTATATTCTCCAAGCCTGAACGGCTATTGAGCTTCACAAGGCCCCCCGATTCCACCCCTGGATCGTCGTAATTAGTTTGATAGAGTACAATCTCATCCCCTATAGGACTCACAGCAAGAAACTGCTGTTCATAACCCGAATCCCAATTCAAGGCCCTGTATATACTCCCACTCATTGTGGAGAATAGGCTGTACTTCGATGCCTGATACTGGGCAGTAGGAATTTGATTTTCAGCTCGATTTTGAGTGGTAAAAGTCCGAACTACTTTTCAAACCTCCAAAAGCCAATAAATGACAACTGTTCGATAAAACTAAACTACAGAAAGCCATTTAGAACAATTTAGAACAGTAGCGTCACTT
Source organism: [Candida] anutae (assembly GCA_030566955.1). Lineage (NCBI taxonomy): Eukaryota > Fungi > Ascomycota > Pichiomycetes > Serinales > Debaryomycetaceae > [Candida] anutae. Next base: position 162,705 of record JAKUBP010000019.1, on the reverse strand, counting down.
ATATATCTCTAATAGAACCAAAATATGGTGCGGCTTTTTTCCAACTTTTTAAGGTCGTCGTGAGAAGTGATAATCACCAAAAACTTATTGATATGTGTTTGTTTAAAGATTTATTCTACTAACTGAGAGAATTACTACGCAGCCAATAACACAGGGGCTGCCACTCGCCTGAATTGTGCTTGAAAATTGATTTTTGAAAACTGAGAGAAGCGAGTAACATATGGCCTCGTTGTGTTCAATGCTAAGTAAGATTTCAGCAAAGATATCCTTTCTTCTTATGAATTGGCCTAATGTCTGCCGACTAGAACAATCAAGCAAGAAAGGCTGCAACACAGAGAGTAAGCCAGAAATCACGTGAGACCATTTAAAGGTCTTCACAACTGCTGGCTTACGTCGTCTGCTTCTCCCGAGCTGCCAACTTCATTATACACTAGGATACTTTTCTCCGTTTTTGGAGCTCTGGGGTTGCTGCTCCAATACTTGCAGCCTTTGCTGTTACCCCAGTTGCAACCAAATCGAAAATTTGCAGCTAAAAAGTAGGGTGTTTGTACCACAACACCAGTTGAACTTAAAGCAGTCACGAAGAGCATTACAGGTGTCGTAGATCAATAGAGATGACAGCGAAGAATTTTAATACAGGAGAAACAGAAATGGATAAGCTTTTACGGGAAGCTCCTGACGATCCAATACTTTTTACTCAGGGAAAGGCTTACGCGCCTAGTGCTTTTGCAAATATTAAAAAGGTTAGCGAGGATGGAAGTCCCAAGAATTTGATAATTTGCCTTGATGGAACTGGTAACAACTTTGGGTTGCTGCCGTTCTCTAATGTCTTGAAGTTCTTTAGGATGTTGGAGAAGGACAACAACCAACAGTTGTGCTACTACCAGCCAGGCATAGGTAACAACTTTGAGGTCAACTCCAACCATGTCAAAGACACTAATTACTTGAGCTCAAAACTGAGTAAAGCAGCAGCCAGGTTGGATACACTTATTGCGTTTAGCTTACGGTTCCACGTCCTAGCCGCCTATTCATTTTTGTGCAACTTTTATTCCAAAGGTGACCGTATTTATTTGATTGGGTTCAGGTGAGTACTTCATATGCGTGTATTCGTACAGATACTAACTACTAGATCAGCCGCGGAAGTTTTACAGCCAGGATAATTGCTGGAATGATTGAGAGGGTGGGATTGCTCAATGTTGGATTGACTGATATGGTCTCGAGTGCATGGGACCTTTACGCAAACTGGGAAAATGCAGGTCAACCCATACAGGACGACTCAACCATTACATTGGTGGATGACTTTAAGGCAACATTTTCACGAGCTAATGTAGAGATTCATTTCATGGGACTATGGGATACAGTGAATGCTGTTGGTATTTTGATAGATCGCATGTTTCCGTACACTATGCGCAGCTCTATTGTGAAGCATGTCCGCCACGCCGTTAGTATTGACGAAAGGAGAAGTCAGTTTAAGCAAGTTTTGTTTGAGAAGTACAGTTACTACCCGCTGCTATTCCAACTAGACTGCAATGAGTTGGGCAGACAGGACGCTAAGGCGGAACAGCAGCCTGAGTCAAATAGTCTGATTTTATCATCCTTGACTGGCATGGTAACAAAAGGGGCTTGGACTTTTGCATCCAAGTTCACCAGAAGATTTATCGAGCGCGGACCGGAAACTCAGAGATTGAGAACGCTCCAATCTCAGGACGTTGAAGAAGTTTTCTTTCCGGGAAACCATGGCGATTGTGGAGGAGGTTGGGCCATTAACAAGGAAGGACAAAACTTGTCAGATGTTTCACTAAGATGGATGCTTTTCCAAGCTCTCCAATTTGGTGTAAAGTTCAAAAAGGGCGCAATACACGAGTTTGACTACAAACACCCTATAAGGGCAAGCTTGTTCGCTTGCAACCATGATACGTTGTCGCTCAACTGGACAGACAGCCTGAGACATGCAGGTAAGAACCAGACAAGACCAGGCATACAAAGTCTTCACACGTGCCCCTTGTCCAATGAATTGACTTTCCAGCAGCGGGCACAGGAACTCGAGATCCAGCATCGTGCTGCTGCCAAGGACCTACCAGTACAATACATGCAATTGTTGAGAACCCACCAGCCTCCCCTTCCAACCGAGCCAATCTATGGCTTTGACTATCGCGGGAATGAGTACTGGATCATTTGTCTTATGTGGTGGGTTGTAGAGCTTTTACCTGTTGGATACAAGATTGAAAACCAAAGGGGTTTGTGGACAAGGGTATATGTTCCAAATATGGGAAGACGGCGAAAGTTACCGACAGACAGTCAGTTACACTGGAGCTTCTTTTATCGTCTCCATTATGTGCACGACTATAATCCTACTAATATTCCGAAGCAATTGGGAAAGGTTTTCATTGACCTGTTGAGCCAATTCAAGCACTTGTTTCTGAAGGATGATTTGGAAGCAGCTGCTACGGATATGACCAAGGAGCTGATTCGAAACGACAGTAACAAACTGATCTGGGGGGTCATACCAGACGAGCTTAGTGAGGTTTTGGCAGCCAATCCTACGCTCTAAAAAAAGTCTCTCGAACTAGAAATTTCTATTGATGCTTAATAAACACAGCTACCTTTTCTAAACTAAACTGAGTGTATTATATATATAGAAACAGCGTACAAATGGTTCCTCCCTTGAAAAATGCCAATGAGTTCTACTCAAGAGGAGGTGTGTTGCGTATTTTTGGGTCTTTGATCGAAGCCCCTGCGAACATGGTTAGTTATAATGGTGGTTTATAAGAACCAATTACAACGCTTAACCAATCAACAAGGTCTCGTCGTCAGTGAATTCATAGGCAGGGATTTCTAAGTTCAAGGGCGCAGGGCCTCTTCTGATTCTACCAGAGATATCGTAGTGGGAACCGTGGCAAGGACAGAACCATCCACCAAAGTCACCAGCTTCACCAATGGGAACACAACCCAAGTGGGTACAGATACCCAACATAACTAACCATTCAGGCTTCTTGACACGGTCAGCGTCGTTTTGCGGGTCTCTCAAGCTCTTGATATCAATGTCGTTAGCTTCATCAATCTCTTCCTGAGTTCTGTGTCTGATGAAAATGGGCTTACCTTGCCACTTCATAATGACATTCTTACCCTCGGGAATAGCGCCCAACTTGATCTCAACCTTAGCCATGGCCAAGACATCGGCAGATGCGGAGAGCGACGAGAGGAACGACTCGACGGTCGATTTGGCACCGGCAGCTGTCACCAATCCCATGGAACCAACCATGAAGTAGGTAAAGTTTCTGCTGCCGTCAGCACTCTTTTTGTTTAAATAACTCGAAAAGTCGGGGTGTTGGTAGTTGGACAAGGCCGACGTGGTGGAAGACAAACTCCTCACAGAGTCTATGCGTGTTAGTAATGAGTCTGAGTAAGCAGATAGTTTACAGCTCTGATATACAGAATGCACATCGGTTGTAGACAAGCTCTGTTAAAGATTCCATCAGCTCAACTTTCATATTAGCCATGCCTAAGGGAACCCCACACAGGCCGTAAACTCTCCACTCAAGCACAATTAAAGGTAAACATACTGGTCAAGCCGACGCTTCTTCTCACTGATCTAAACGCAAGCGACGACATCTTCGATACAGTACACAGATGAATGTACAAGTGGGCACACCTTGTCTCTTGAGACCAAACACGATTTTTTTTGGTTAGTGCTAACATTTTTTTCCCTCTCGGTGATTGGCTACTTATTATTTACCCGGCTTTAAATTACATAAGCCACACAACCTAGACTGGTGAGTTAGAGAGTTCACGCCTAACATTCGCTACTTTGAGGATTGGGAACATATAATAGCTGACGATCATATTGTCTAGTAATTATATAGTATTTATTAAGCCCAGTTCTTCCATACCGCTCCATGTGGTCGTATATGCCAACATTTTATCTAGTGCTCGCAACAGTCTAGTGTGACCTGTATGCAACGCACCTAAGATCTCCATCTTCCCTAGCGATTACTACCTGATACCAAATCCAGAGCTCTCATTGACTGCTTGATTCAACTTAGCCACAAGCTTTTCTTTAGACCTGTAGTTGTGTAATGCCAATTCGTTAAAGCACGTATGAGCAACCGGCAAGCGGTCGCTGTCTCTTCCATGTCCTTGTAGACTAATCTTGAATGGCAAGTTCTGCACTCCCGTGGCAGGTATGCGATCAGACCCAGTGAGAAAAAGCAAGAACCGCCTGCGCTGCAGCTGCTTCAGCTCGCTCAAGTACTCCCAAAACCACTTAACAATATTCGAGGTTGCAGCATCTTGGTTTTCATCCCAGCCTACATACCTCGTAACGGCACGCAAAGTATCAACATCTAGCTCCTTGTCTTCGCTTCCACACAACAATAACTGGATTTCTTCTGGCAGGAATAAGGATAGAGCATTCCCACCAACAACGCTTGTAAAACCAGTGATGAAAGCAGTAAGATGCCGGCCCAAGCCTTTGTATAGAAAAAATTGAGTGTACTTGTCAATATATTTGCTTCGGTTGGAGAGTCGCACAGGAACCTTGCTCCCACCAGATATCAATTCTGAAGTGTGCATTTTCCCAAAACTGTCCTTATATGTGACTTCAAACCACAAGTCTAATGCCTCCAATTCTTCTGCCGAGTAATGCTCTAGTTTTTGCAAGTTGATAAATGCAGTAGGAAATATTGTCAGATAGTCCAGCAATTGGAGCGGCTGGGATAACAAGAGTTTGTAAAAGGCAATCGGGAACTGCAAGTCCAAGATATTCGAATTGTACAATGCCAAGCCCAAAATAGCTCCAAATAGAGAGTACATTTCAGTATCTTGAGTCGCTTTCGGATGAAACCACAAGTAGTTTGAATCTTCCACATTGTGTAAAATGCCTGTTTGGGGGTGGAATAAGGATTTGGTCAACAACAAAAACCACTCTTTCTTTAAGCCACCCGCATCAACACCAGGCTCATCAATAAAGTGAACTTTGAGGCTCTTCTTCAAATTAGACTGATTTTGCAAAAGACAGGCGAGAGAATCTTGAACAATATTTTCTCGCCGCACTCGTATGCGAAGGTACACGTCAATGACAATTCTCTTGTCCAAAGAATTGATGAAGGCTTCCTCAGCTTTGCGCTCCATCTGTCGCCGTGCCTCGAATTCAAGAATAGATATTTTAGAACTGAGCGAAATCAAAAATGGGTATTGACAAAAGTAAAACGACATCTTCTCACGAACAGAGTTTGACCGATGGATATAGTCGATTACTGTCTGTAGCTCTGCACTATAGTTAGACACAGCCTTCTTGTTCTCCCCTTGCCACATTTCAAAGTCTTGCCGAATACTGACATAGTCTACCAACGAGTTGTAGAATGAACCAACAAGAACTTTTTCACCACGTATTGAATTTGACCTAACTAGGATGGACAAGACCACTGCTGCATTTTTGATAAGCCAGTCTCTACCATATTGACCAAGCTTGATTTTAATATCCGAATTCAGTCGTTTAATGCCACGAGGCTCAGTATCGGTCTTGACTGAGGTATCGTTCAAATCCTCATAATCAGAATTACTGTTTCTACGGGTGAGCGCGGGCGACAGTAGGGTCGGACTCCGCCCCCCCCATTCAAATGTGGGAGATTTAGGCGTCTGACCTTCTTGCTGTGAGATATTGAAGTAACGCCTTAAATTGTAAGTGATGAAAAGGTTGACTAGATCCACCTTGGAATTGAAGTCTTGAGTAGACAAATGTGAGAACCAGCTGATTAAATAGTCGTTAGATTTTGTAGCAACCAAGGACAGAAGAATTCCAAGACAGCGCTTCAATACATCATAGCAGAGTACCTTGATTTCGTAAACATCGGCCATGCGAGTCGGTTCCAGCCCATTCAGACCAGTGCGTCTTCCCAGCAACGAGCGGGAGAGAATAGGTATTTCCAATGCAACCAAAATCCACAAGATACTGGTGGGATCTTCACCAAAGTCTTGAACATTAATACGTGAGAGGCAATTAGATATACCAGAGAGAGCATTGTATAACGGGCGCTTTGAAGGCAACTCTGTCAAGAGCGTAAAACAGTCCCTCACCTCCTTCAAGTTCAAGTTGGATGACGAATAATGTGCACGCTTGCTATATCGCCTAATCTTAAAAGACTCATTCAAGCATGAAGTTGACAGGAAAGCAGCCAAAATATACGTTGCTAGCGGAGCAAGTACCTCGTGCATAGACTTGGCGGGATTAGAAGACACAGGACCCGTCCCGGTCTCTTCCACAGCCAGTACACTTTCAGTGCTTTTCATGCATCGGTCAATCAACTTTTGCAAGTAGCGAGCTGATATCAAACGAATTGACTCTGCCAGATCTGCTGGTACAATTCCCAAGATGCTCAATTTGTTGGTAGTATTGCATCGCGAACACCGGAACTTGATAGCTTCAGCAGCGTACGAAACCACCAAGCCACAGCCGTAACACTTGTCCACCACCGCATCAGGAATAGCACTGGAAGTTGGCGCTGCTGTCTCAATTCGTCCGTAGCTGGCAACTGTAGATACGACTGGAGGCAGCACCAGCAGAACACGATTCATGAGCTTCCAGCTCCGAGGCAGCGGCCGATTATCCCCATGATTCGTACGCATCCAGACCTAAGCCTGTAATCCCACGGAACAGTGATGCTATATACGGACACGCTTCTTGTTTGACAATTAGAGGCTAGTAATGGCTATTGTGCCTCAGGTGCGAAACAAGACAAGAAAGGGAGATCCTGACGCCTAAGTTACAAGTTAAGGGGTTTCCTGTATATAAACCATTTTCTATAACTCATATCCAAGGCATTAGTCCCAGACTGACATGTACGTAGTCTCCGAGGTTGCGCCCCCGGAGGCGATACATGCGTGCTTGTTGGCCAAGTTCTCCGACTCTGTTGAGCCACGAATAATATGCAGCAAGGCAGACCGAATTGAATTTAGTGAGTTTACAAGAGATGGATCATCGCTTCGAGTGGTATCCAAGATGCATACCCTGGCGCGGATCCTCAAGATGGCAAGCATACGAGTCCCATCCGCGCGTGGAGGACGTGCAATTTTAACTTTAGATGACAACTATGTCTTGCTGGTTGTGTACTGCAATTCAGAAAACTTGTATGTCGAGCGTGCAATATCTAAGCTCAAAACAAGCGGGCAACAGCAATCGCCTGACCTGTGTCAGAGTATCATAGTCGATGATGCCGACGTGACAAAGTTTTTTTTGATCCATGTGTTTCTGGGTGTGATTCAATTATGCTCAATTGACCCTCAGGCACGCTTGGAAGAAGAAGATACGGGACTGGCCCCGAGAAGGAAGCGGGGAAATCGAGGCAAGCTCTGGAATATGACATCTATTTCGATTGGAAATGTAGATGTGGTGAAGATGGTTTTGCTTGGAGACCTGAAAACTTTGGCAATATTGTACACTACATTTGAATTTGACTGCATGCTCAGGTTCTACACAGTAGATGCTAAGAACAATAAGCTTGAGCTATTGAAACAGTTTGACGAGTTTAGTGTTGTCCCTTCGTGTCTCATTCCCTGTAAGCAAGGTGGACTTTTGGTTTTGACGGGCACAAATATCTTCTACTTTTCACAACCAGGTCAAAAAGTTATTGAAAGCAGCACATGTACAGACACGCATATTACAATTCGAAACGGTATCGCAACAAAGCGATTACAAGATGAAAGCATCGCGTCGGAAATATTTGTGTCATTTACAGTTATTGACGAGTCGAGAATTTTAATTGTTTCGCATAATGGAGAAACACTGCTCCTTTACTTTGATGCGACATTCACAAAGACAACGATTGCTATAGAAACCATTCAGATTTTTAGGCTAGGCAAATGTACCATTCCTTTGGAGGGTGGACTTTTTCATCTTGACAAGAACATTTTTTACCAGGCGCTGAGGTTGTCGCGCACGGTTTTATTTCTGATTAATCCTGAGAAGCCATTTATCAGCATAAATTCATTTTTGGAATCATCACCACCAGTATTAGACTTGGATATTATTCGTACAGGACATGCCTTAGAGTTACTTGCATGTCAAGGTGGACAGATAAATGGAGATATCACAAGATATTCGGGTTCTAAGCAAACTTTGACATTTGTTCAGACCCAGCCCATCGAAGGCATATCTCGTTCACAGATGATAAATATTCAAAACTCTGGTGTACTTTTGGTACAAGGAGTAAATGATACAACATATAGCATGGATTTTGACACAAAGTTCTTCAGCCGAAGCGAGATGACATCTTATGTCGTTGATGTTTCGGAAATTTTAGACGCAAGGTACACAGACAAAGTCACGCTTTATTTATCGACCAGAGGTATTTCAATAGAAGAAAATTACATTTTTGAAAAGGGAATAGAAAGGGGTCAAATTATCAACGATTATCTGGTTGTTTTCGTTACCCAAGACCACTATTTGTGTATCTATAGGAAGACACTGCTTGAAGCTAAAATTGGGGTGGGTAAAGAGATACCCGTCTCGTACTTAGATACATGTGAAGTATCAGATACCGAAATTATTATTCTAGCTGTATGGGAAGATGGGTCGTTCAAGGTGTTTTTGTATGAAAGCGAGGAAGCAACGTTTGATTTGATATACAGCAACCAAATATCTTCAAATATTATTTGTGCCGCAATAACTTCAATAGGTAATCCTTCAGATGCTTTGATTTTACTACTGTCATTGGAGGGCGAGATTTACCAAATACTATTGAATTTAACGACCGATTTGATATGCGCGGACCACTTTGTTTGTAGCAAGGTGAGTGAATTTCCCGTTTCTATCATCAAAAAATCGAAACTGGAAATATTCCTTTTCGACCACAGCACTATTTTCTCAATGAACTACGATTTGTTCCTGAAGTTATTGACTGCGGTAGTCATGCTAAAGGATTTGAAAGGAATTAATGATGTAAAATTCAAAAAAGAATCCACTTTTGTGTTACATGGAAATCTGACTATCAGTCAGTTCGACTTTGAGAATCCTCGTGCTTCTATAAGTCCATATGTTCTGAAAAGTTACCATGGATCGAAGATGATCTCAAAATGTTTGGCTATACCCGGTACAAAATACGGGGCGATTATAATGCATGGCGAAGAAAACGCAATGGAAGAAAAAACTACAAATTTGGGATTAGTTGATTTACACACTATGTCACTTTTGAATACGTTTCAATCTGAAGGGAATCACAAATTTGTGGACTTATGTCTTATTCCAGACTCTGAAACTAAAAGCGCTTCAAAAGGTTCATTCGTCGCCATGTCAAGCGATGGAAAGGTTACATTGCATATTTTTCAAGCCAAAGACGGAATTATCCGAGTACAAAAGAAGCTACAGTCGATAGTAGGTTTAGAAAATGCCTTTCCTGAAGCTCCTCAGGGACTCACAATTACAGTATACAACTCAGAAGACTTGGTTTTCGCAATATCTGGGAACTTTGTTTGCTTGGTACGGTTCTCACCAAAAGACGTCGATTGCTGGAGTTTAGTGAGAAACTCGTTCTTAAAAGCCCCTTTCTTGGCCTTGTCACATACTGTTTTGGGATCTAAAATTTACTTGGCAGATGTTGTGAATGGGGTCTTTGTGGTGACTCCAGATTCTACAGCCGAGAATAGTCTTAATTCTGAGGATGAAGAGATGAATGAAATTTCAGATACGTACCTCATTAAAAAAATTTATTTGGAGAACCTGCATCAGTACATGACTTCTCTTGATTCAATCCCAAATGATACTGATGGAGAGGTTGTGACTGGTGACGCGTTTGGTAATTTTCTGATTTTTCAGCCAGCGGATGCGAACAAACAAGTTTCTTACTTTAACATAGAAGATCAGATAAATGAGGTCAAATGCTTTCCAAGAGAGGTATCTCATGAACTTGGAATGAACCAAACTTTTAGTAATGAAATCCGCCCGATTGCTTTGATTGGCACAGTTAATGGTGGAATATATAAGATCAGTGAAATCAGGAACGAATCCATGAGCAAGATCCTTGAACAGTGCTACGAAGAACTCTCACGTATTTCAGTGCCCTTTAACAAGAATAGGAAGAACTGGAAACTGCTAATCAATGGGTTTTTGGAGCCTTCAGACAATTTTGGAATAGTAGACATGCGACTATTCTATAGGTTTTTGGCCGTTCAAATATTACAGGAAAATAATTGGGAAAATGAGGGTCTAGTCTCAGCAGCACTGAAACAGCGGCAAAAATATAGCTCACAGAACCGCCGTATCATCGAGAGAGCTTGTTTCTTGTGCCTGTCCCAAGTACCGATAGTTGCAAAATCATCTTGAACATTTCACACGACCTATTTATTGCACGTGATATTTTCACTCATCAAAATATACTCACAACATGTACATTTTCATATAGACCTAGTAATAAATCAGAATTGCCCAAGTTGCCAGTTGCAATGAATAATAAAGATATCAGCAAACGCAACAACTATGATGATATTGATATGTTAGAGATTCCAGAAGATGATGTATCTTCCGGTACTGAAGGCATTTCTGCTTCTGCATCACCGAGACGCTCACCATCAGTTGAATATCTGACAGCAGACAACAGAGATATATTCTACTCGGAAAAGGAGTACATTCAATTGAATGATTGGTTGGCGTCTAATGAAGAGCTTGAATTCGAATATGATCAGGGTCAGTACGATCGCAGCCTTTCTTTATCTGACAAGTACTCTGAAGAGTACATAACTTATGTCAACGCAATGTACAAAGTTCTTGAGCGCTTATCAAGTAATGAAGGTACCCGGGTTTATGAGACTATTTTCTCTCGAATTGACGATAGCTCTTCCACTAGCAGTGGTTTAACGATGAACAAAGAACGGCTGCGGTACATTGATGAGGGATTTGACTCGGTCGTTGAATCTTTACTGAGATTTTTGAACAATCTCGAGGAATCTAGAAATCCTCAGCTAGAGGAGACAGATCTGGATCAAGAAAACGAACCTCACATCAAACTTGACATACTTTTGAGCATTTTACAATGTCTCAAAGCGCTGTGCTTTTACAACAACATTAATCACAAACCTGAACAAATAACAAAATGGGTGAATATGTACGATGTTCAACCTGATGCAGAATTAGCGCAGGAAATTATGATTGACTACTCTGAGCCGTTTAAACATCCAAGATTCTGGAACCTTTACATGAGTCAATTAGTCTTGAGAGGTCTCTTTGACAATGCTTGTACCGCCTTATCACTGTGTGGATACGAGGTGTTAGAGACATCTTGTTCCGAATTATTTAATATTATCTCTGACTTCAAGGAACTTCTTTCAAACTACACAAGTTTTGCTCTCAAGGGTCATTTCGACGAGTGGAAGCGTGTTGCGTGCAAGTTCAGGGATTACATGCCGTCACTTCCCACCGATAGTGATATAGAAAACACTAGAATAAGGAGTCAGCTCTATGACTTAACCTTGATCATAAGCGGCATGCCCAAGACAATAGCCAACTATAGTAGCACATGGCAAGAGGCATACTGCGCATTATCGTTATACCAAGTCAGAGGAGATGCAGCATTGTATGGAGAGTTTTTTAAGATGGCTACGGAGGAAAAACCCCCACCTATTAATGCCGATTCCGCCTCTCAAGACGTTTACTTGGTTGCTGAAAGCTGTTTTCTAGATATTCTCAATGAAAAGTACCTTACTGTATTGAGCACATTACACAGCATTGATCCAGCGACCGCTGCTTTCACAGCAAAGCTCTTGGAATTGAAAGGCTGCTTTAAAGATTATTATGCAAGACTGAGAAATGAGAATTTATCCCAAATCATTAATCGGAGGAAAATTTCAGAATACTTCTTGAGCGTGTATGCATTTGAGTGCTTGAACATTCACGACTTGGTTCCCGTTGGAATTGGGTTATTATTAAATGATGATATTTCTTGCTCGAAGGAGACGAAGGAGCACAACAAGTTGGTAATTGCAAAATTTCTTCCAAAGTTTAATTGTAAAACTAATGACGACTTGGAATGGGGCTTGACCATTTGTGCCAAGCTTGGTTTGGTAGAAACAGCGCATGAGCTTTATTACGTCTACGGCTTGAGATCGCTAAAGGATGGCTTAATTTTCGAAGCTTTGAATATGTTTGTTAATTGTTTTGACCCCACCGCATTAAACAAGTCTTCCAGCACCAAAGGTATGAAACAAGTTCACTACATAGTATGGGACTTGATATTTCAGGATAGCTTGATGAATAATCGGTTTGTTCAGGACGATTTGATCAATAATATAGTCAGCAACCAAGTGGATGAGTCGTTTGATATTCATCCGGTAATAAGACAGTGTCTTGCTCCTTATGCAGTGTTACACAAGTTTTACACCAGTCTTACCCAGACCGGCTATGATGAGGTGATGGGCAAGCTTTCTAAGCTCATCCATTTATTACGTTTTCTGCATTTGCCTAAAAAGTTCTGTCCCTTGTTGATGGCTCAACTCCTGCCATTTTTGATTGATACAGGATATATGTTCCAGCTTCCGGATTTGATAGTCATGATTGAGTTAATTGAGACATTTGAATCACTGGTAAGTACTGCAGAGCTCGAAGAGAGCGAGCAAGTGTACACACATTCGATACAAAACGTGGAGTACGAGACACAAAGTCATGACTGGCGCATAATTTTAGACTCACATGGCATTATAGTACCCCCAACAGTTCAAGAGCTTTTAAAGACGCTTCGAGAACAGATTGTGTCTAAGATCGGACAGGTATACATATCTGCGTAGGTATGTTGTATATATTTTATTAGAACATGGCTTTAGAAATTTACGTTCCGATGTAAATTGACAATAACTAAGTGAGACTACAAAAGATTCCACTCAGCTAAACAGCACCATCTAAAATCAGATTGGTTACATCTGCGAGAACAGTCGAGACTTAAAAGCACTAACTAGACTATTGGATGTGCATAAGGAATGTAGTTGTAGCGAAATAGCCCCACCCGCAGCTCAATGGTCATGCTTCACAAGCATCTTTACAAAAAGTTACCAGCACAACGACTACAATGCCATACCTACAGCAGATGCTCGGCATCAACACTAGAGTTCCTCAATAATTTATTGAAATCTGGCCATTTTGTTCATCGAAACCACGGCATCCAGCCAACGCGCTAATAAACGCCCTTTTTCTGGACAATAAATCACGATCTATGCTTCTATGAGGACACTAGCAGACGACACCCTGCTTGGCTCTCGAGTTCAACAACAAAGCCACAATCAAGCCGTACAAGCCCAAGACTTCGGCAAAAATCAAAATCAAAATCATACCCACAAATAAGCGGGGCTGCTGAGCGGTACCTCTGACACCAGCGTCGCCCACAATACCGATGGCGAAACCAGCAGCCAAACCGGACAAGCCCACGGACAAACCAGCGCCCAACTGGATGAATCCAGTGTACAACGCCTGGGTCTGAGCCAAGGAGTCAGACACCAAAACCGAAACCACCAATCCGTAAATAGCAATGATACCAGCCATAATAACCGGTACAATGTTCTTCACCAACAAGTCGGGTCTGGTGACACATGTGGCGCAGATACCTACACCAGACTTAGCAGTACCGTACGAGGCACCGAAGCAGGTGAAGACAATCGCCGCAACACACCCAATGGAGCCAAAAAACGGGGCATAGACAGGACTATTCCACACAGTTAGTATCTAACACATTCGACGAGGTTGATAACCACTATACGTACCATAAATCAGACATTGCGGCTGGGTGTTACAAGCAGCTTGATTGCTAAGGAAGTTGTCGACTCGTTATCGTTGCGGGAAAACTCTGTTTGGCCACGATTGAAGCCTACGTGCAGGACACACATGATTCTGAGGTTTACTATGGGATGGCAAACGTAAGGGTAAATATCAGGCCGAGAAAAAATAGATGAAAGTCGCGATGGCCTCAGAATAACTGGAGTATCAACTACTGGCGAGCTAAAGCAAGGAGCCCTAAGAATAATATGTCAACCCCCAACCCTAAAGCATTTCCTTTGGCCGACTCTGCGTTGAGCCAGCAGATCTTGGACGTTGTCCAGCAGTCCCAGAACTTGCGCCAGTTGAAGAAGGGTGCTAACGAAGCTACCAAGACCTTGAACCGTGGTATTTCCGAGTTCATCATCATGGCCGCCGACACCGAGCCCATTGAGATCTTGTTGCACTTGCCTTTGTTGTGCGAGGACAAGAACGTGCCTTATGTGTTTGTTCCCTCGAAGGCTGCTTTGGGCAGAGCATGTGGTGTGTCGAGACCCGTCATCGCGGCCTCTGTCACTTCCAACGACGCGTCGTCAATCAAGAACCAGATCTACGCTATCAAGGACAAGATTGAGACTTTGTTGATTTAGGTAGATTGTGTACAATATAAAGTTACCTTCAAAGCATGTAGAGATGTAGAGCGATGAGGCACAAGGAAGCTAGAAAAGAAGGAAGGAAGGAAGGAGAGAAAGGAATGAAAGAGAAGAGAATAGAATGATATCGATGTACATGAAGAGAATGTGAGAGAGGAGATGAAGTTGGAAAGTTGAAAGATGGAGGGGAGTCGTGAAGAGTTTAGGACGATTTGAAGGCATCTTGAACTTTTTCAAATTTGCAGCACTAACTACCACGCGATGGCGAGCACCGCAGAGGCCGTGTCCAAGTCCTTGAGGTCGAAAGGGAATGTGGAAACTATACTATCTCAGGCCAACGACTTGGTGGACGGAAAGGTGAGCGTGTTCTTCCCGAACAAGCACTGGTTTGTTTTGGATCTTGTGTGCGACAGGTTTCTAGACGCGGCTTTGGTGGGTCCGTTTCGGGGATGGGCGCGTACGCCGGGGGTATGGTCCTTGCTCCTGAAGACGTGGTTAAGAGTCGAGCTTGATGATCGTGAGCGCCGCAACAAACTCTTAAGGCGTATTCGGTTGATTGACCTCTTCACGCAGGTGTTTGCAGATCATGACGCTGCGTTGTGGGAGAAGGTGTTTGAGTTCTTGGTTATGTGCAAGGAGGATGTACTCATTGAGGTTGACCACTCGTCTGCTGTGGGTCTCTTGACCGTATTTGTGCTGTCGTTGTCTCAGGTAGCTCGCAATGAGTCTGAAGCAGTGCATTGGTCCAAGATGATTTTAGATATCTACAAATTGGCACATATTAACACATCTTCTTTGCCTACGAAGAAGTCTTACACCAAGTTTGTACAAGAGTGTGCTCCCCATATCTTGAGGTATGTGACTAGGACTGACGCGTCCCCATCAGTTGCCTCAGAGCTCCAGAAGGTATTGGTTATGGAACTTTTCAATCCAGAGTTTGCGGGTCAGTTTAAGTCAAATTTAGAAACCATGATTAAGAACAACTCGGAGAGTCTCTCAGAATTCGAGGTTACGCTCGTGTTTAGATTGATTATCCAGAATATGGCTAGTCAGCACATTAAGGAATGCGAAGAGATATTCAGCATTATCACTGCACAGGAAAAATTTAACAGCATCTCGGAACAGTTACTATCCATATTAGCAGGTGTTAACAAGACGCTTTCTCTGGAATTTTTTCAGGAAATATATGATAAGGAGGTGTCACAGCGCGAGAAGAATAATCAACAAAAGGACATAAACTGGAATCTTGTTACATACTTATTTCAGCTAGACGTTGACCTTGCAATTAACAATGCGAAAGCGATATTTACATTGATTTCATTTAGCACGTCGGATAACTCTACCATACTCAGATTGGCATCTGGAGCTATAGAGGCTTTTTTGAGAGGTAGAGAATTAAGCAGCTTCTTCACGGATGTTTGGCTTGGGGTTATACAAGACAATACTTTCTGGTCTAGCGCCGAGTTTGTAACTCGCGTGTCAAAGAGCATTGATGATTTCTCTTCATCCCAACTATCCATTCTTCTCCAGACGTTGTTTTCCGAATCAAAACCTCAAGAACAGCGCTTACCTTTAATTTTAGCTGTCTTGAAAGGCTTGTTAACGTGCGATTCTTCAAAAGTTGAGGCAGTTAAGACAATAGTCAAAAACCTGTCCAAGTTCTTGATGGAAAAGGACATACCCGGAACTTGGGAGGCAAGATACTACGTTTTGTGCTTATACGGAGATTTATTTTCTTTAGGGCAGCATGTGTCCAATATTAAGGATTCTTCGAAAATGAAAATCTACTACTACTACTGCTTATTCAGACTAATTGAGCTTGATGGAAATGATAAGTCATTCAGTGACTTTCAGGATAACTTCATTAGATTCTTATCTCATAACAAGGACGAAGTCCCTTTTGTATTGATGAGATGGCCTATTATTTTGGGAAGCTTCTTCAAGAAGGACCAGATTTCAGCATTTATGACCATAGTGTTTGAAAACCTAGACGTATCTGAAATTGCCGAGTTCATCCAACTTCGTGGTGAATACTTCTTAGAGCAGAAACTATTGACAACTGGTTTAATAAACTATTGTGTTAGCTTCTTAGAAGAGAATAAGAAATTGATTTACTTGATAAGGCATATACCTATCCAGTGTTTTGACAAGTATGCGAAGAAAAAGTTGTTGGACTTGTTGTATGATATAGCCATCAGCAAAGAGATTAATTATCTGCTTGAAGCGAGGAAATGTGTGAATCACATTTTAGCCCAACCTGCTTTGAAGTCCAAGATAGAAACTGATTTCAAGTGCTTAAAATCCTTTGTGAAGACAAGATCACCCGAGTCTAGAGAAGTTACATTAGAAACAGTGACTCTAGTTTGGCTGAGCCACTTGCTGCAACATTCTACTGAAGAAAGTAAGAATTACCTTTTGTCGTCGATGTCAAAGTTGAACAAGTTCTTTTGCAAGTACAAGACGACTTCGGACATAGATCCTTTGTTAGAGATAGCATTCGCCATAATTTCTGGCTGCAAATTTGGACCTATCTTGAAAGAAGGTAAAAGTGAACACAAAGAATTAAAGCAAGTCACGGAAAAGGCTATTACTGGATTCAAGGAGGTTTCTCAGAACGGATTAAATGCTTTAACAAAGGACGAAAATCTTAATATAAGGCTCATCGAATGGCATTTGAGAGCTATCCAGTTGGTATTCAACGGAGATAATACACAGAAACACGCAACCTTAGTCGAATTGGGAAGAAGAATATCACAAGAAATTAGCTCAGACTTTAATGAAATACGAAAAGATCTCTTCCACTTGATGGCGGCGTATGCCAAAGGAGAATTTAAAGATGCATTGTTTATGGTATCGTTGTTTTATGCGATAAACGTTAAATTCAGGTTAGAATTATCGTCAAGTTTGCAGAGTTATTTTCAACGGTTGGAACCTGAGGTTTTTGAAGACACTTTTGAGTTTGTATTGTCATCTGCCATGAATATTCCACGTGAACAATCTACGATCTACCTTGATGTCTTGAAGTCACTTATTAAATCCATTCCGAAGGTTGAAGATAATGCTCGTATTCTTAAGTTGTTTTCACAATCACTTGCAGTAATCTCAGCCGATTTATTGAACTATGAAATGAAGTCAACTGAAAAAGCTTTAGATATGTTAAAGACAAGCTTGAGTGAGCAGAAGTGGTTATACTCTCAACACGTTCTTGAATCCACTTTAACCTTACTTACGAAGATCGCAATTGGATTTAAATCAACAGACGATTCAGAAGTTATTAGGGTTTACGTTTTATCAACTCAGGTTATGTCGCATGTGTTACTTTTTCACAGATTTAAATTATCTTCACGTCATCACTTGGTGGTTAACACATTCCAGTCGCTTCTTAAGGCTCTTTGCGCAAAAGAGAACAATAAGGCTTTATCAACAAGCAAAGAAGCCGCATCTGCATATTCTCGTCTTTTAAGCAACTTGTGCGAACCTTCGAATAACTTTGGTCAAAGAGAAGCGAAGAAAAGTTCACTCAACACTTCATCAGGATTAATTAAAAGAGCCTTGAGGAAACACCTTCCTCTTTTACTTGTAAACTACGTGTTTTTCAGCTTGAAGTACAACTTCAACAGCGTGGTTAACCAAGAACTAGTTCATGGAGTTAATTCTATGTTCGACGTTCTTTCACAGCAAGAACTACTGTTGATCAGCACGTCTTTGGACATTCCCGGTAAGACATACTACAAAACATTGTACTCCAATTATAAGGAGCATGGAAAATGGAACGAATAGATCTCTTTAAAAATAGTATTAATCAAAAATGTTGTACATATTTTTTGTGTTACATGAAACGATTGGCATCGTTGTAAAATAGTTTTCCAAGGTTTTTACGAGCAGAAGCTCCAAAGAACGTCATAACTCTCCAGACTGCATCCTCAGTTTCTTCATTTCGTTGTTTTACAATCTGATGATTGGAACTGGCATGGTGCGTTGTGTACTCATACCTCAAAATGTCTTTTCTTGTTATGATTCCAACCAAATTGGAATTTGAACCATCTTGAATTAGAATGTAACGAGGTCCCAACTTAACAAATACATTCAATATGTATTCCAAGGAGACGTCTTCGGTCAGAATCAAAGGCGAGCGGTCTATGATCCGAATAAATATTGCATCATTTAGAGTAGCGGGACTGTTACCAGTAAATATGCACCGACTATCATTGTTGGCTCCATGATTGTCAAGAGTTAATTGAAGGTCACTTCTTGTTACAAAACCAAGGATTTTTGGATTACTAGTTGACTCAATCACCGGATACCCACTAAACAGAGTAGCGGCTAGGGTATCACGCATTTCCAGAACAGTGATTGATTCTTGAGAATCGGCCGAAAACGACACAACCATTTTTGACATTGCACATTCAACGGTTGCGTCAAATGCAAATTCCTCTTTTGAGTCAATAAGAGGCAAGCCATTAAACTTGATCATTTGATCAGCAATGCCACCCTTTCCCCATTTATCATTAATACTCTTTGTGACTGCTACTACTATCATTGTTGGAATGATGAAACGTAATGCACCAGTTAACTCAAACATAATAATTGCCACCGTTACAGTTAAATGGGTAATACCAGTCAAAGCCGCAGCGGCACCCAAGAATGCATAAGTACCAGGTATAATGCAGCGCTCTCCAGGAACGCAATTGGAGAACAACAGGGCATCTTTGTTGGATTGATATATGCTATCAACCATAATACCCAAGGCGCGGCCAAAAGTGGCACCAGCGGCCATTGATGGCACAAAAATTCCTGCTGGTACCTTGCATCCATATGTAATAATTGTAAGGAGCATGCGTGCTGCTGTGGCAAATAGCAATGATGCAATAATAGCAGTCTTTTTTGAATTCGGGTCACATATTGGATGACTAAATCTGGCATCACATTCGTGAAATAAAACCTGCATCGATTCTGTCATATCGAGCTGCAAAAACTCGTTAAAGTAACATATACTGGCAGTAAAGAGCGAGAGAATAACAACTTCTCGAACTGCAAAATTGCTGAGGTACCTTTTCCTAAAGGAAACAACCCTTATGTTGAGTTTTGACACAAGTATTCCGTAAACTCCGCCAAAAATACCCAAAATGACATAAACTGGAATCTCGAAATAGCGCCAGTTTACATCGTATGTAACTTCAAAGAGCACCAATTGTCCTGTCCTGAACGGATTGAACGCTGACAATGTTGTAACAGCAATCATGGAACAAAAGTAGGACTTCCAGATTGTAGAGAGCTGTACCACTGAAGATATCTCCTCAATAGAGAATAGCACACCACCCATAGGCGAACCAAAAGCCACCGCCACACCGGCCGCCGAAGCAGCAGTTAAAAACTCTCGCAGTTTTGACGCCCGCTTTTTGTAGTTGTTGAAAAGACTCAGAATTGAGTTTCCAACGCATGCTGCATAGTGCACACTCGGGCCCTCTTTGCCAACGCTCAATCCCGAGGCAATCGCCAACGGCAAGCCCACGCTTTTGACAAGAAGCGTCCACCACCCCAAGAAGCCATCCATCACAAAGCCTGCTACAATGCACTTGATCTCGGAAATACCTGAACCGGCCGCTGAGGGAGCATAAAACTTTACCAACGTGGCAGAAGTAAATGCAAACGCGAGCGAAATGATAACGTAGACGCTATAGTTGACAAAGTCAAAACGTGACCACTCCACCCAATCCGCACACGATTCTTCGCCTGTACCACGGGACCCCCAGCAGCAGAACGTCTTGTTGAGGTAAAGGTTGTTTTTGCAGTGACCAAATCGCACGCTTGCTAGCCAAGCAGTTATGATATTCAACATACCGGCAATAAGCCCAATCATGACTCCAATCAACGCCAAAACTAACCAGTTCTGGGTCACCACGAGTAACCTCGCCCGAAGCGATGCAGTTGACGAGTTTTTAGTAAGACTTTCATCTAAACGCTCCTGGTGCTCGTCCAACACGTCGCGCACCCAGTCTACCGTGGAAAAGTCGTTAAATTTCTTCACTTCAGCAATGTCATCCTGGTCCATCCATGACCCGGTCTGCCTGTGTCTCAAGCTCGGCGTGGGTGCAATCCCATCCTCCTCAACACCCGCCATTGCGCCACCTTCATGTATACACACCTAGTTTTTCGGAGCCACCAAACCACGTCTCGTATATCACCGAATACCTGCTTACATAATGACAGGACACCATCACGAATGTCGTATAAATGGCCAGCACAAACGTCTATTCCATCAGCATGAGTTTGGAAATTCGGTAGATGGTGCAACCTATTGAGATGAATTGTACTATTCAGTTGGAACTTGCCCCAGAACTTGCGGCTTGTCCCCTGGACTGTTATTCCAGTTCTTGCACTCATTTCACGGGGATGGCCCAGCCACACACCAACGCCCGCTAGCTCACTACGACCAACACCATGACCAAGACAAACACACAGAGTGCCACAAGAAGTATACAGCTCCACCGCCCCTTCTTCTTTTGATATTCGTGGGCGGTAGTGAGCTCGCGCTCCGCGCGCTGGGTATTGCCATGCAACTGTAGAATATTGTCCTCTACCGTGTCCAATTGCTCTCCCTGCTGCGTAACCAACGCCCCTAAGTCCTTGAAGATGGCATTGACCTCCAAAATGCCTTCCGCCACCTGGTTAATCTCACGATTACGCTCCTCGGTGAGAAGAACCTGGTACTGGAGCTCGGTCTCGTTCACCTCGTCCTCCTGGGGAAGCTGTACCTGCTGCTGCATCTGCTGCTGAACCTGTAGTGCCGGTGTGTCGGAAGATATTAGCGGCGTACTCTCTGTCGCAGCGGTTGGAACCGGATACGCTTTTGCGCGTTCTACGTACACCCTCGCCGACTGAACAAAGCGGTTCTGTAGCTCCAGGAACTCGCTGAGGAGACGGTCCTTGATTACGACCTGGCGGCTGGTTACCACTAGCCGCTCACTCTCGCTATCTCCGTTGGCGCTGACGTCCCTGGCGTCGTCTCCTTTTCTAGGCAGGGTGGCGGCCCAGTCGCCACCTTCAACCAGCTTCTTATTGACTAGTCGCGCCACATTCATCACTAGCGCCTGAATGGCGCTCCCCATCTCGTTAAGTTCCACAATCTGAGCATCGACAGCTACACGCAACCGCGCCGAGTCCCTCCTCGTCCCCACCCCCTTGCGTGTGGTATCAAGCTTGCTCACAAGCTGGCCAAACAGCTGTAACTGCTCCGAGGTTTTTGCTATTATCAGGTCGAGCTCGCTCTGCGGACCCGTGCGGCGCTGCGGGCTCGCTGGCGGTGTCCGTGTCTTTAGAGGAGTCTGTGCCTCCAAATCCAAGTTTGCAAAGGACATGCTGTGGTGGTTTTTCTGCGTTTGCGTTTCAAGGCTGCAAAAGACGGGCACCGTTTACCTGTAACAGCTGAGGTAACGATTGGAGAAGAAAGATTGACAGAGTAGAGAGAAGAAGAGAGTAGAGAGAAGAAGAGAGTAGAGAGAAGAAGAGAGTAGAGAGAAGAAGAGAGTAGAGAGAAGAAGAGAGTAGAGAGAAGAAGAGAGTAGAGAGAAGAAGAGAGTAGAGAGAAGAAGAGAGTAGAGAGAAGAAGAGAGTAGAGAGAAGAAGAGAGTAGAGAGAAGAAGAGATGGACAAAGAAGAGAGTAGAGAGAAGAAGAAAGTAGAGAGAAGAAGAGAGTAGAGAGAAGAAGAGAGTAGAGAGAAGAAGAGATGGACAAAGAAGATCGTTCAGAGGTCTGTCGAGAATTTCGTTTACGTGTACTTATCGACAAGCTCACTACCCGGCTACTATGATAACTATTCGTGTACCTATTCTTTCCCCTCATCTCATCTATTCCCAGTCCATGCAATCACAACCTTTATAGTATGAAAGTGAGAAGGCCATTACGGTACTTGACTCACTCAACTTTCAGCACCACGATTTGCTAGCGGCTCAAGTAAGGCCCCAGTCACGTACTGCTGCCGTTGACGAGTCCTGACTTTACATACCGGAAATAACACGTGATAAACCGCAATTAAAAAGTGTACGCGTCTTTATGAACGCGTCTCGAGCATCATTACCACACCAGCGAGGATGTTATCGAAGCTGACGAGGGCAGAGAAGTTAAAGCAGCTCGCCGCGGCACGGCGAGTTGGTAATAGTCGAAATTACGTGACCGAGCAAGATGCGGAGATTTATGACGAGGTGGACGAGGACACGTATAGAGAGCACAAGCGTAATCAACTCATGAACGATGACTTTATTGTGGACGATGACGGAGAGGGCTATGTCGATAATGGGGTAGACGAGTGGGACGACTCAACGCGTCCCAACTACCACTCTGACGAAGAGGCGGACGACGTTGGGCTGCGCAGGAAGAAGAAACGGACTAGTGCTCCCACCAAGGTGGCGCGTTCGGCGCACATTAACAACTTCTTCAAGCCAGTAACGACCTCTGTGGTTCCAGCAAAGAAGATTGATACCAACATCGACGATATACTTGAAGACTTTCAGGACGTGGCTCCGCAGCCAGTGCGACGCGAGAAGATTGTGACACCCTTTACTAGAACTGTAACCAAGAAGAAGGCAGGCTTTGACTTTTCAACATCGTCTAGAAAGGACAAGCGTCCAAAGATAAGGTCTAGTGCTACCGAAGAGAGTATCAAGGTTGAGATTGACGATAATTACGACACAGCCGATCTTGTCGATGCAGACGTGGATATGGCGGTGGGCGAGCAAAACATAAAGACCGGCAAAAGTCCAGTACCCGAAGCAGTTTCAGCAAATGTTAAAGTGGAGGAAGATGACGATGATGATGACTCGGAAGACGACATTGTAGTGTCGCGCCGTCCAAAAGCTGCAGCTGCAAACAGAAACCGAGCATCCAACTTTTCGGCCGTGGTTGCTACAGAGCCCTCTTCGTCGCAGCTAGGACCGACCTCACATTCGCAGGTAAGCTACACGCAGAAGTTGGACGAGTCAGAAGTTGCTGGTTCCAATGCCAGTGGCGGCGCTCTCCGCATGTTCTGGTTCGATTACTGCGAAGTTGATAGCACCTTGCTCTTGTTTGGCAAGATATTGACCCACGATAATAAACTCGCATCAGCTGTGGTACAGGTGAACGGTTTGTGCAGAGAATTGTACTTTTTGCCTAGAACTCAGCGGAAAGATAGTGAGGATACCGAACCTTGCACTACGCAAGATGTACACAAGGAGATTTCCGGCCTTTTGATGGACACTTACGACCTAGATGAGCTCAAGGTTAAATCGGAAACGATGAAGTACGCGTTTGAAATACCGGGAATTCCTCACAAGGCTGAATACTTGAAGGTTTTGCTCCCCTTCAAGACCCGGAAGAATAGAAAGATGATTTTGCCTACAGAATTAGAAGGTAAAACATTCAGTCGCGTGTTTGGCACTCATTCAAATATATTCGAGTCTTTTGTTCTTCAAAGGGGAATAAAGGGCCCATGTTGGCTTGATATCTCTAATGGAGACTTTAGTGCTATCCAGAACACGTCACATTGTCAAGTGGAAGTTGCAGTTTCGACTCCCCAATGCATCAAGCCAATTATTGAAAGAGCACCTCCGCCACCTAACTTGAAAGTAACTTCGATTTCAGCCCAAACTGTGATGAATCAAGTTGAGAACCGTCAAGAGGTAGTCTCGGTCTCGATTGCAACATTTTCTGATCTTCCTCAAGATGCTCCAATTGAAGAAAACCTCGCGCCGACGGACATAATCACCCTTGTAAGGCCAGTTGGGTCAGTCAGTCTCCCTCCAGCATTGTTACAAATGGCCGAGAAGCAAGGCGTTTCGGTAAGGGCATGCCCTAATGAAAAAGTATTGTTGAACTGTCTTGCAGCGATGATAAAGAATATAGATCCGGACGTTTTCATTGGTCATAAGTTGGAGAATGTTTCCTTGGATGTCTTGGTGCATCGCATGTATGACTTGCAAGTTACCACTTGGTCTACTTTTGGTCGTCGTAACAGAAAAGCATGGCCAGAGAAATTTAACCGTGGTGGTTTTAATGGCGCTCTTGCTCTCCGTGAGATTTTCCTGGGAAGACTCTTGTGCGATATCTCAAACGAAATGGGCCAATCCTTGACTACAAAATGTCAATCATGGGAGTTGCCTGAAATGTACCAAGTGGTATGCCATAAGAATTATTCCCCACCAGAGATTAATTTCCAGAACCCTGGTTATGCAGAAGATGCGACTCTCTTTCTTATCGCCTTGAAGACAAATGCAAGCAACGTAACAATCACTGCGGAGATTGCATTTTCCATTCAAATTTTATCTTTATCGAAACAGTTGACAAATATAGCAGGCAATGCTTGGTCTCACACGTTGGGTGGTACCAGAGCTGGTCGAAATGAATATATTTTGTGTCACGAGTTTACGAGGAATAAATTCATCTTACCTGACAGAGAAGACAGATTCGCAAAGAATTCAAACCAGCAACAACAAGAAAAGCTTGAAGGTGCCGAAGAAGACAATGCGGTTGTTTCTAGTAATAAGAAGGCTAAGTTTCAGGGTGGGTTGGTGTTTGAGCCCGAGAAGGGTTTGCACAAAAATTATGTGTTGGTTATGGATTTTAATTCCTTGTACCCAAGTATTATTCAGGAGTATAATATTTGCTTTACAACGGTGGAGAGAGATAACTATAACAGAACACATGATGAGGAAAGGGACATGCCTCTTTTGCCTGAGAATGACCAGGAACCGGGTGTTTTACCCAAATTGTTGAACTCGTTAGTGTCACGTCGTCGCGAGGTCAAGAAGCTCTTGAAGGATCCAAAGATAAACAATTTCCAAAGAGCGCAGTACGATATCAAGCAACAAGCTCTCAAATTAACAGCAAACTCCATGTACGGATGCTTGGGATTTGTAGCATCAAGGTTCTATGCCAAACCGTTGGCTATGTTGGTAACCAATAAGGGGCGTGAAATTTTGATGGATACAAGGCAATTGGCTGAGTCGATTGGCTTACGAGTTGTTTACGGTGATACGGACTCTGTAATGATCGATACAGGTGCTGATAACTATTTGGAAGCTGTGAAAATTGGCGAAGAGTTCAAGGCTCAGGTGAATGAGCGTTACAAATTGTTGGAAATTGATACCGACAATGTCTTTAAACGTCTTTTGCTTCATGCAAAGAAGAAGTATGCTGCAATGAGCTGCACTATTGACTCGAAGGGGGAGGAAAAAGCTAATTTAGAAGTAAAGGGATTGGACATGAGAAGACGTGAATATTGTCCTTTATCCAAGGATATCTCCACATTTGTCTTGACAAAAATCTTATCTGATCTTGATCCTGAACAGGCCTTAGTTGAAGTCTACGACTACTTGGAAGACTGCACGAAAAAGATCCAGAATAACTCCATACCGGTTGACAAGTATCGCATTAATATCAAGCTTTCAAGGGACCCTGCAAGTTACCCAGGTGGAAAAACTATGCCACAAGTCCAAGTCGCGCTCCGATTAAGAAAACAGGGTAAAGTCATAAAAGCAGGAAACGTCATTACGTTTGTCATTACAGCTCCCGAGGAGGATGACACGGCACCGTCGCCCGCCTCCAGAGCCAGGGCTATCCAAGAATTGATGGCTAAGGGAAACAAGTTGAGACCGGATGCAGAGTACTACTTGGAAAAGCAGATATTCGCACCAGTAGAGCGGTTAATGGAACGTATCGAGGGTGTCGATATGATGCGGGTAGCTAGCTCACTAGGAATTGATACAAAGCGTTACGTCTTGAGAGTGCGTCAAAACGACAATTCGTCAGGTGAAATCCTTCCTTTAGAAGCCAACCTTAGTGACACTGAACGCTTTAGACAGTCAAGCTACTTGGTACTCAAGTGCAAGTGTGGTGCAAAATTCAGGTTTGGGGGTTTGATGGCATCTAAGGACTACCTTGTTACTTTCAATGGTTTAAGCTGTTCCAAATGCAACTTCAACTTTTCCACCCTCAAGATCAACGCACAGTTGGAAGCCGCGATTCGGACACACATAGCATTGTACTATGCCGGTTGGCTCGCGTGCGACGATCCCGCATGCGGCGTCTCAACGCGCCAAATATCTGTCTACGGGAAACGATGCATCGGGCTTTCGGGAAAGGCACACGGATGCAAGGGGGTAATGCGCTACCGCTATAGTGACAAGTCTCTTTACAACCAATTGTTGTACTTTCTCGCGGTTTTTGACGTTGAGAAGGCAAAGAAGAATCAGTTGAGGCCAATTAGTGACTCGGACAAGAGAGATGAAACATCAAAACTCGGAGCAGGCCTGATAGAAGCATTGGCTGAGCAAAATAGGGAGATGTTTGGCCACTGCCAGGAAGTTGTCCAGAAGTATTTGAAAGAATGTGGACGCCGTTATGTTAACATGGGAAGCATATTCGACTTTATGATTTAATTAGGTAATATATTACATAATCACACGTAACGTGACCACCATAATTTTCGCGATTCAAACAACTCGGTAGCCAGCCTACACCGTGACGCTTGTGGCAGGGCTGCGCTAGATGAACTTCAACCAACCAGGAGGAGGTAGTGCCCCCCAGCACAACATTACTGGCCATCAGGACCTGAATCTTATAGGAGGGCTGATTCCTGGACAGATGATGGGACCGGGACCAGGCCAAATGGAGCAGCAGCAGCAACGGGGAGCGCCAATAATAACACCCCAGCTTCTCGCGAGTTTAACTCCACAACAACTACAGCAGTTCAAAAATCATCCTCAATTCCAGGAAATCATGCGCAGCTACGTCCAACGACAGCAGGCGATTCAACAGCAGCAGCAACAACAAGCATACCAACAACAGGGCATAGCTCAAGGATTGCCTCAAAATAAGGCCATGAACATACCTCAAGGCATGCATCAGGGCTTGAACCAAGGATTAGCCCCGGGTATACTGCAACAGGTGATGTCGCAGCAGCCGTTGGGGCAGCAGGGTATGCAGCCACAGGGTATGCTTCCTCAGGGAGCGGCAGCCCATCATTCACCACAGAACATGAATTCACCGCATCCAGGCTTAATGGGTGTACAGCAAGGCTTGCATGGTCAAGCGGGAAACCTTGCAGGTCAAAACAGTGGTGGTAACCCTCAGCAGAGGTTTCAACCGAGCTCAGCGCACGGCATGGGGTTCAGAAAGCCAGGCATGCACAGTGGTCAAGGTTCACCTGTGGGGATACCTCCACATGGAAACCAAGGCATGAACAACTCTATTCAATCGCAATACAACTCGCGTGCTAGCTCAGTTGGTACGGGTCAAACACCGGTTGGGATGGGTGGTATTATGGATCCTGGTTTAGTTCCTGTTTCGGCACCGGGGATGGGCAATATTGTGAACCAGAGGTTGCCTTTGGGAGTCAATCCAGGTTTTCAGCCAGGGTCAGTGATGGCTGGCGCAGGTCTTCATGCACCGCCTCATACGGGACAAAGAAATTCTGGTCTGGTAAATGACATGTCAGCATCTGTACCGCAAGGGATTAATGCTACAGGGTTAACAGCTGCAAGTCTTGGACCTTTGCAGATGGCGGCGCCAGCGCTTGCAAATTTACTGGCACATAGCGGACAAGATGTTATTGATCAAAATACCCTTCCTACGATGACTAGCTTGAACCAGTGGTCAGAAAAGTTACTTGCCGAGGGAAAAGAAGTCCCGGCCGCGTTAAAAATGTATGAGTCTTTGATTGAAAAAGATACAGAGTATGCAGCTGCATATGCGAAACAAGCAAGTTCTACACAGCGCTTGCTCGAGCGCATGTCGAGGGATGTGGGCTCTTACAATCATATTAAAAATTTAAGAATGAATGCAATCAATGCCGCTGCCAAAGGCCAATACAATAATAGCATCTGGGGAGAGGGCTACCAAGGATATGGCAATGGAAATACCAATGTCAGCACAAAACTAGTACTTCCAAAGCGAGACTATTCAAACAGACAGATAAACGAGGCAGTCGAAAAAGATGGCAGAATGGGCCCCGTATTAGTTCCTATTCGACTAGAGTTTGATCAGGAACGCGACCGCTTCAAGTTACGCGACACGTTTGTTTGGGACTACAATGAACGGGTCTTGTCTCTCGAAAAGTTTGTAAAAGACTTGGTTGAAGACTACAAATTTATTCCCAAGGCCTTTCAAGAAACGGTATTAACGTCGATTCGCGACCAGTTAAGCGAATACCAAAAGAAACCCACCAAAACACAAGGAGAGCTCCGCGTCCCTATAAAAGTCGACATTACCATTAATAACACCCAGTTGACAGACCAGTTTGAGTGGGACATTTTGAACTACTCAGAGAGCGATCCGGAAGAATTCGCCTTGTGCATGTGTGACGAAATGGACTTGCCCGGAGAGTTTGGAACTGCGATTGCCCATGTCATTCGTGAGCAGACACAAATGTACCACAAGGCATTATTTTTGGTTGGATACAGCTTTGATGGAAGTCCAGTCCGGGAAGAGGAAATTCGCAGCCACTTGCTTCCGTCGCTTCGGATGGTACAAGCCGACTCCCTGCACTCGGACGACTTTTTCTCGATTTTACGGAACCCAGCAACCTTATCTGACTTTACCCCATCGCTTATTAAGCTCACGCAGTTGGAGGTGGAACGCTTGGACAAGGAAATCGAACGCGAAAGTCGGCGTAAGCGACGCCACAATGCAAACGAAATTGATCAGCAGAATAGCGGGGGTCGCTCTACAACGTCTCGCCGCATGGGAATACACACTGGTCGCGGCGGCCCGTCCTTGCCTGAACTTTCAGATCTTCCAAAGACGTTCCGCACGCCAGCTACATCCAGTGTCCTTCCAGGCGCAGTAGACTTGGGGGTGCCTGACGTGTCGGGATACACCGAGGTTTATGCAAACAAGACTCAGATTCGCAACCCGCAGTACCGTCCGCCAGCCCCAACGCTCCCTATGGTGCGCCACCACCACAACGTTGCACAGGGGACGTTCCTCGTGTCGATCAAAATCCCCCGGATCTAGGCTCTGTAAACTTTTAGTTTTAACCAATTCGCTCTATGCTTTGTAAACTATAGCCGGTTTTGTTGGCTGTGGAGAACAATAGGCCTATCCTGTTGGGCTTTTCCATGACAGCATGTGCTATAAAGGGACGCTTCTCCCCGTTTCCAGGCCCTGTACTTGTAAGACATGATTGAGCAGAGGTTTGCCTTTATAACTGGCGCGTCCTCGGGGATCGGCTACGAGTTGGCGCTCGCGCTCGCTGATAAGGGGTACAAGGTCTTTTGCGCCGCGCCCGAGCACACGCTCTGGCAGCTCAAGGGCGCTGTGCAGACACACGGCCTCGTTCCGGTGAGCCTTGACGTTACCAGCTTGGACGATATTCGCGCCGCCGCCAAACTTGTCAGGGACACCACTGGTGGAAGGTTAGACATTTTGTACAATAATGCGGGGATCACGGTTGCCGGTCCCGCTACAGAGATTGACGAAGGCGAGCTCGAGCGCTTGTTCGCGGTGAACGTCTTGGGCCAGATCAACGTAACCAAGCACATGCTGGACCTCATCATTGACAGCAAAGGCACAATCGTCTTTACCCTGTCTGTCGCGGCGCGAGTCCCGCTCTCGTGGGTCCTGGCCTACTGCGCCACCAAGTCGGCTATCGATTCGTACGCGCTCGGCCTCCACGCCGAGATGAAACCGTTTGGCGTGAGAGTGCACAGCGTGATCACTGGCGGCGTCGATACCGGTATCTGCGACACCAACGCCTCGCTGGTTCGCCACGGACTGCGTTTCGACGTGCCCGCCATCTACGCCAGCTTACGTCTGCTGGCGTTGATGCTGCGCGAGACCAATATCCCGCCCAAGCGCTACGCTCAACAGGTTGTCGCCCAAATCACTAAGTCTAGAAACCGCAGTTTCAACATCTACCGCGGCGCGAGCTCGTACTTCCTCCACTGGGTATCGCGCGTCGTTCCGTTGTGGCTCTTGCAGCTCGGAATCGCGATCCGCTTCAAGCAGTTGGTGGTGTTTAGCCAGATCCACAAGAGAGCCAGGCAGAGAGAGGCAGAAAAGCTCAAGAAGCAATAGAGATGAGAGATGACGAAGAACCGTCCCAGCCGTCCCAGCCGTCCCAACTGTCGTACTGTCGTCCCAATAGTCGTAACTGCCATCTTGTGTATAGTAAAATTACTGTCTTGTCGTAAGTAGCCAATTTCATCGTAAGAGCCCCAAAATTTGACCAGGAGAGTCACCCTAGTGATATCAATCATATACTGTTGCCTCTGTCATATACTGTTGTCTCTGTCATATACTGTTGTCTCCATCCATCTCTATCCAACACGTCTCCACCTCCCTTCCACCCTACTTTTTAGATTCCACTAAACAAAATACATTACTCCTTAGGACCATGACCAACTATACGACGCTCCTGGCGGAAGCGGCGGACGGCGCGTACGACGGCGAGATCTACGCGGACGCGTCGTTGCACCCGATAGCTCAAGGGACGAGCAGCGACAACGCTGGTAGGGCCTATGATGGGGGTGTGGGCTATGATGGGGGTAGGGCC
Organism: [Candida] anutae; assembly: GCA_030566955.1. Taxonomy (NCBI): domain Eukaryota; kingdom Fungi; phylum Ascomycota; class Pichiomycetes; order Serinales; family Debaryomycetaceae; species [Candida] anutae. The sequence continues at coordinate 131,796 of JAKUBP010000019.1, read as the reverse complement.
TATGATGGGGGTAGGGCCTATGATGGATATGATGGGGCTGGCTACGATGGGGCTGCCGGCGTGGGCGCCTCGAGACACGCCTCGAGTGCGGAGAGCTTGGCTGGCCAGAGCGTGCGCGAGGAGCTGGAGGCGCCTCCAAGACGGCTGCGGTTTCGGCAGCTTACGGCGCGATACTTTCCCATTCAGCACACGTACGAGCGGCTTTTGAATGGGCTCCACTCGGGGCGGATGCACACGAACCGGCCTGGCCGGTTCGTGGGACACGGCACCGACGGGGTCTTTCGGAACCTCGTGGCGAAGCCGGACTTGGCGTCTGAGGCTGGGTTGTCTGAGCAGGTTCCGCCGCTGTATGCCGATGCTGCGCTAGATATGTCGCCAGAGTACTGGGACTCTGCGGTGGTGTCGCCCATGTACGACGACGAGGTGTTTGTGGAGGGCTTGCCTGTTGGCAATCTTGCGTCGTTTGCATGGAACGTGTTGGTGTCGGTGGCGTTCCAGTACGTGGGCTTTGTCCTCTGCTACCTCTTGCACACGCTGCACGGCGCGAAGCACGGTTCGCGAGCGGGTTTGGGCGTGAACCTCGTTATGGCGGGCTACGCCATTGTGCCGTTCAACTTTGGACGCGGCGACCGTGTTCCCAAGCGCTACGTTGTGGATGACCCCAATAACTATGATGTGCAGTTTCACGACACGGTATCGAGTGGCCGTTTAGACACGTACTCGCCCAGCGGGTTCTTTGAGCAGCACGCCAGCGTGGCCCAGGCCGATGCTGGCCGCGTAAAGAGCTCTACGCCATATTTTGCATACGGGGTCATTGCGTTGGGGGTGTGCGTATCGCTCAAGGCGATGGTGGACTACTATAACATCAAGCGCATGGAGCAGGTCATCTTGGCGCCGTCACAGGCACAAACAAGTACACTGGTGACGGAAGCATACGAGACGCCAGAGGGGGCGTCAAGCGATTAGGCGCGCCACAGCAGACGCTGGCTTTACTTCTCTACATTTTATATACAGACTGGTTTCTTATCCCATCAACGTCATCATCTTCTCGTAAATGGTGAAGACGATGCCGCCGCTCAACAGTAATCTGCCCAAACGGGGCGTGGCGCCCTTCCAGAAGGTGAGAAGGCCCTCGTCGCGGAAGATTTTGACAAAACAGTTTATGGTGGACGTGTAGCGCTTCTCGGCTCCCAACGCCTGCATCCTCGTCTTGACAGTATCAATGGGCATCGTGGTGTAGACGGTGATGATTCCCGCAAAAGAGCCCACTGCAAACGTGGCAGCGGAGCTCAATGGCTGCGAGTGTGGGGTACCCGATGCCTGCTGCAACATGGACTTGACGGTATTGTAGGCTCCTAAACGCACCGCCAGGTTCGATGCCTGACGAAGCGACACCGGGAGCACGCCCGCGTAGATTCCCTTAAAGCCCATATCGCGGCAGAGCTTCACCAGACCCAGGATGAGCCCGCTTTGGTACTTTGGCTTGGCGGACTGCTTGTCGTCAATCAAAGCAGTCTTGATCGCCTCAAACGGAGTCACCGCAATAACAGACTCTAGTAACCCGGCTCCGAGCCCGGCAAGCACACCACGCGGGCCTGACAACTTGCCATTCTTGTCCGCTAACATCCCCTTGATCGCATCAAACCCTAAAAAGCGTATAGACGCCTTTGCAGTATTTCCTACCACGAAAGCGGGACAGCCCGTGTAGAGCGCACCAACTCCCTGCGTCCTGGCAACCTTGTAGATCAACACCAACGGATTCCGCGACGTCTTTGAGGATTTGTCCACCAACTGGAGCCTCGTCTTTGCAAACTCAAAGGGGTAGGTGATTACCCCTTCTATCGCGCCCGCGGTTGCGCCGGCAATAGAGGACTTGAGCGGGTCGGGTTTCTACGCGGTTAGTATACAGTTAGTGCCGTTTTTGAGTCTAAACGAACCTTTTCTGACAGCATTGGTGATGGTATGGTTTAAATATTTCACTTTTCACCAGCCATGTTTGAGTCATCATCAAAACTACCTTGTAACCTACAAAACTAAATCAAGTCGTCAAACTCGTCGTCGTCGTCGTCGTCGTCATCGTCGTCGTCGTCGTCTGCCAAAGTAGCGTAGTAAGCGGCCAAGGCGTCCTGTGCCTCCTGGTCCTTAAGTTCTGAGGCATTTGCCGGAGCAATCGAGACTTCTGGGGTAGAGCTCAGGGCGGCGCTATTAGTGTCCTGGGCCAACAGCGGGGTGCCTGGACTGGCAGTTGCCGTGTTCTCTATATTGGGCGTTTGGCTGTCCGTGTCGTCCTCCTTCTTTATGCCCAGCTGTCCGACAGTACTGTTGGAGTGCCACGAGGGCAATGCATTTTGCTCGAGCTTGACCCTTCTGCGCTCCTTTTCTTCCTGTTCGCGCTCGTAGTTTTCGTCGTTGGCCGTGATGGAAACATGCAATGTGGCCTGGGCCTTTGATGCTGCGTTAGCGAGGGAGGAGGACATGTTGGAGAGGCCGCGGGACTGCGAGCGTCCCAGCATGGCATACGACGCCAGTGACGCGGACTGGGCGGGAATGGACTTTACCAAGGCGCTTTCAAAGTCGTTGTCTTCGATGTGGGCCTCGTCAATCTTCTTCAAGTAGCCGATAATGGGGTCAACCTGTGCCATGAGCGTCTCCAACTTTTTTTGGCGCAATGACGCCTGCTGGCTCGAATCGTCCTCCACGAGCACGCCGTGACACACGTCACAGACAAACGATGTCTTGTCGTCCAGTAAAAGCAGAATTGCGTCCAACTGGCTCACTTTCTTTCCGCAGCGAGGACACACGTAGCCTTGCGGGTTTCCAAAGTGCAGCATCTCCTGCTTGAGCTTGTTCACGAGCGAGTGTACTTTCCATTTGATCAGGTCAATCGCCTCGGTGACGTGTATGTAAAAGTATGTGCGGGTAATGAGGCGCTGCTGTTGGCCATTTTCCTCTTTTTGTATGTGGTTCAGCAATAGCCGGTCGTCAACGAGCTTGTTGCAGAGTGAGCGCAACTCCTTCCGCTTTATGCTAAGGAGATGGATCAAATCGTCCTCCGAGAGGACCAGGTGTAGCAACACCGCATCGAGTATGAGCACGTACGGCGTAGAGTAAAAGCCGCGGGACACGAAGCGCACGAGCGACCGGATAGTATCATCCATGGCTACCGCTGGAGTATAGTAATTTTCAATTTGCTAGTGCTGTTAATTACACCATATTGAGTACCGTGTAAATTTGAGTACTAGAGGGTAAGGAGTCTCAGTCTAGTAGGGTCACGCAGGTTTCGCGTATCGACTGCCAAAGGTCATAGTCTGGAGGAAGTGATAAGGGAAGATACGGGTTAACGGGGAGCAAGGAAGAAGGGGAGCAAGGAAGAAGAGAAGGAAGAAGGGGAGCAATGAAGAAGGGGAGCAAGGAGTAAGGGAAGGAGTAAGGAGAAAGAGAAAAAGAAGAAGGAATAGGAGAAGCATTGAGTAGAAATTAAGCAGCAAAGAACCTGCCGAGGAAGGAGAGAAAGAGTAGGCAGGGAATACTGTGCCGAGGAAGTAGAAGGAGGCAAAGCAGAAAGATGAAGGAAGGAGGTAAAGATCAGAAGAAGGTAGAATAGTGAATGTGACAGTAGAAGACAGAAGAGGCAAAGAAGGTCAGGGAACGTATAGTGAATATGAACGTAGAGAAGACGAGGAATTAGTGAATGTGTAGACAAGACGGAAGGAGGGAAGGAGGGAGAGAAGGAAGGAGGGAGAGAAGGAAGGAGGGAGAGAAGGAAGGAGGGAGTGAAGGAAGGAGGGAGAGAAGGAAGGAAGGAGAGAAGGAAGGAGGGAGGAGCGAGTGTATGACTGTAGACAAAAGACGGCAAGGAGGCCGGAAGAAGACAAACGAATAAAGCCCTACACCACTGCAAGACAATTGGATCAAGGCAACTACCAACGCGACGACGACTACATGATGACTACGGATCTACAAGGAAAACGACCGTAATACTGCCGCCTATCCGGGCCACTGATGCCACTGGACGCCACTGGACGCCTCAATCGCCTCAATCACCTATCGCCTTCTCGTGTAAATACCCCCACCGGCCTTCCGCCGTATAAGAATAGAGGCAGGGTCATGACACTCCGTATATCACAATGCTAGCTGTCACATGCGGCCACTTAGAAGCTCGCAATACTCCCATATTCCTACATACGCCCTACACTCGCCGTACATGAAAACATTACAAGTATTGTGCTTGATCTATCCGATTCCCCCTCCACCCCTCAGTATCCATTCTATTGTCCTCCACCCCTCAGTATCCACTCCATTATCCTCACCTCCCTCCATTATACATCCCTCCAATATGCCTCACTCCCTCTATTCATTTGGCCATCGATTTCGCCCCTTCCTCCTTCCTACCCCTTCCTCCTTACTCCTTAAAACCACTTCTTCTTTTTCTTACGTTTGCTATTCCCCGCACTACCGGCTCACAAAAGCACCGATTCCAAAAAGTTCCACAATCGGGCGTGTGGTCTAGTGGTATGATTCTCGCTTAGGGTCTTTGAGGATTTCCTTCAATGCGCTAACATGCGGGAGGTCCTGGGTTCAATTCCCAGCTCGCCCCTTTTTTATATTTCTTTTTTGACAACCACAACACGCGCGCGCGTTCGAAAACGGCTAGCGCGGTTTTCGGTTTGCCGTTTTCCTGATTCTGCCAAAAACGTGACCGCGCCTTGGACCCAAAACAGTTAACGTGTCGCGACCGCAAGTCGGGCGGCCCGAGGCCCGCAATAGAGTTTGCTCTTACACCGTAAGCTTATTGTCGCTCGACGCTCGCCGCTCGGCTCAGCGGCCCGCCTCGGCCTTTAGGTTCCGCCTGGCGAGCCACCTGCCGCTCACCGTTGCGTGCCTCGTCTCCGTTCCCCCTGCACCGCCCTTCGTTGTTTGTAATTGATTACAAAGAAACGCGAAACGCGAATTTCTTTTTTATAAACAACGCGTTTTTTTTGAAACTGCAATTAATTTGGCTCAAAAGCGGTGGATATTTATTTGCAGCAAACGCCCCTGAGTCGCTCAGAGGGCCCGCACATGGATCACTAAAGACGACCAAGCTGCCATACCTAAGACTAGACCGAGAACAGGACTTACGAGGACCGACGAGACAAGACTTACGAGGACTTACGAGGACCAGACTAGACTACCGCGAGATTAGTTGGCCAACTGTCCCACACTATCCGACACCGGAGCTTTACACATCCACCACCCCTTGCCACAAATGTCTGCTGGGCCCAACCACACGATGAGGGCGCCGTTGCAGGAGACGTTTGGGACGAATCGGGGCTACGTGGACGACTACAAGATTACCGACACGCCGCTGTCGCGGTACTCGCTTCCCAAGATGACGACGCCGCCAGAGAGCGTGCTGGCGTTGGACAGCCGTATGCGCCGGGCGCCGTTTGCGACGCCGAAGCTGTCTGTGCGGCGGCTGGTTGTCGCTGACAGCCGGCTCGACACGAGGCTCGACGATACGCTCGACGATAGTTTTGAGGCGCCATTTGACGCGCGTCTAGACGAGTACCAGGCCCGTCTGCTTTTGCTGCCGGCGTTTTCGTCGCCACAGGCGCGTGCAAAGGCTGTGTCTGGGATCTGGTCGCTGTCGTTGGCGCTGACGCTGACGCTGTCGCTGTTGCTGACGGTGCCCGACCAGGCCGTTGTAGGCGGCGCAGTTGTGAATGCCGCGGTGACGCGTCCCGCACGCAAGACTACAAAAAAGAGCAAGCGCGAAGCGCGCGAGAGCAAGTTTGACTTGTCGTCGAACGACAAGCCGCCGTACTCGTATGCCACGTTGATTGGAATACTGATTTTGAGCCACCAGGACAAGCGCTTGCCATTATCGCAGATTTACCAGTGGATTAGCGACACGTTTCGCTACTACAAGCGCGAGGATGTGGGGTGGCAGAATCTGATTCGGCACAATTTGTCCTTGAACAAGGCGTTTGTCAAGGGCGACAAGAGCAAGGATGGAAAGGGCCACTTTTGGTGCATCAAGCCTGGGTACGAGGAGCAGTTTTTTAAGTCGCGTAGCGTCAAAAAGAGCTCGTACCATGAGGTTATGGACCAGATACAGCTGCTGGCGCTTGCCCAGGAGTCGGCGCAGGCGCCGGCGTCTGGTCGCGCTGTCCGCAGTGCTATCAATATTCCGTCATCGCCTACTGCATCGACGCTGGCGGTGCAGCTGACGCCTCCCGCGCTCGGTCGCGAGCTTGGCGACAGCTGGCACTCGGACAGCTACGACGGGTTTGGGCAGGGTACCGACTCGTCACGCGACACTGCTGGAGCAGCACGCGACAAGCGCGGTCGCAATGACGATAATGAATACATGTACACGTATGCGGGATATGGAGAAGGCCTGAAGCGCGTCAAGAGTGAAGGTTTAGGCGCGCCATTTAACCGTTGGAATGACGATGCGCCCGTCTCGACACAGGCACAGACGCCGGTTGCTGCGTCGCCACGCTATGCGACTGAGTCGCCGAGCAAGCCGGTTTTGGCTAGCAAAAACCTAACCTACACATCCTCCTTTAGCTGCAATTCCAACTTGGAGCTCTCGCCCATTCGTCTGTGCGAGACTGGGCCCCTTTTGGAGCCCCTTACCCCGGCAAACAATATCTACAGGCACAGTCAGCACCTCAAGCCCGTTACGCTCAGTTTGGGTCCCCACTTGTCGTCCTCACTTTTGCACCCCCACCACCCCAAGATTGGCGATAAAATTCCGGCTGTGCATGTGTCCCAGGCTAGAGAAGGGTCGCCGCGCTTGACCGCGCTCACGCCTGTGAGGCGTACCCCGCAAACTACAAACCTGGCTGTGAAGCGCATATGGAACTCACCCTCGTACCTTGACGAGTTTTACTTCTCGCCCTTGGTTACGAGCCAGCACGGCTACTCCCAGGGCCATCTTGGTGCACACCACAATTCGCCAATTGTACATCTGCACTTGGCGGGTATTACTCACCACGCGTTTTCCTTTCAGCATCTGGCTGGGCCAACTTTTAATTCAACCCCGGGACACTGCAACGTCTTGAATTCGTACGACGACGACGATATGGTTGTGCGCAGCTTTGAGCACCATCCGCAGCAGCATCGCACGCCGAATGCGGTTGTGTCGCGTCCGCTCGAATTGAGCAGGGGCGCTAGCAAAACCTTGATTGAGGATTTGCGTCGCGTCGGAAATGAAGACTCGCCGTCTACGGATGCCGACGAGGCGTAGTTGCGGGGAAGGGTGTGCATGGCTGTGGCTGTGTAGTGCGGCTGCATGCGTAGTTATTGTATGTTATGTATAGGTTTTAGGTTATTTGGTTTCTTCTAGAGTGTAGTGAGTCGTGGTATGGGTGGCTTCGCCCCTTCATTCTCTACTCTTCTCTACTCTTCTCTACTTACTCTTCTCTTCTCTTCACTTCTCTTCTCTACTTACTCTTCTCTTCTCTCTACTCTCTCCTCTCTTCCCTTCTCTCCCTTCCTTCCCTTATTATTCACTTCCAAATATTACATGGCGAGGTCTTTGTTGTCACTCGTTTACCAAATCTTCCCCTCACCCCTGCGCCGTCTATTGTCTCTCATACTCGGCTCGGTATGACCCGTGATCCGTCCCGAAGGATTCGGATCCATGTTTGACAATAGTTTCTTGGCTTCTCTTGGCTCCTCAACACCCATGTGATCCAGTCAAGACGAGGACCCTCGTCTTGTTCAGATGATTCATATGGTACATCCTCTCATACATTCTATCATTCTCTCATGTCATATTATCCTCTCATCCTCTCATCTCATCCATTTTATCACTCTCATCTCATCCATTTTATCACTCTCATCTCATCCATTTTATCACTCTCATCTCATCCATTTTATCGCTCTCTCCTCACATCCTCTCATCTAGTCTGTACTCGCACACCCCTTGCACCCGCACGTCACACACTCCCTCACCGTGATCTCCTTATCTTCGCCGTTCTCCTTGTCTTTCTCCCTCTCCTCAAGCCGCTCCCGCGGTACTCGGCATATACATGTCTTTTTGTGCTGGGTATCGCTCGTGGAAACACAGTTGACGCAGCATACCCGCTCGTACCCCTGCCGCTTCCACAACGCAATGAGCTGTGCGTTGCAGTACGACTGCAAGAGCAACCAGCGGTACAACTCGTCCAGCACAACGCCCCGCGTGTAGTGCATGTCGTAGATGTAGCGCGTAATCTCATGGTTTATACGAGCAATCGGCCAGAGCGCCTGGGTCCGCGACCCAGCCGTTCCGGGAGCGCTCCGCTGGGCCTCCCGCAAGCGCTCCAAGAACTTGCTGAGCGTTCCGGCGATCCGGTCGTAGCCCGCCGGCGGCGGACCATTCTTCTTCACTCTCTTTGCCTTGGGCATCGCTCTTTACAAAACATTCACGTGATGGGTGTATACATTTATCTAGCCGCTGCATCACAACCTGAATTAGCCTGGAGCGCCACCAGACCGAAATCGTTAGTACACGATGGTTGAATCGAGCTCAACGTCCACGTCGGCGGTGGTGTCGACGTTGGTGGCGAACCTCACGCTCTGTGGGTGCTTCTTGGGCAGTTTTCTCATACTTCGGCTCCGTTTCAAGCGCATTTACTCTCCAAAGTCGTCGTTTGAGTTGGTTCCGGCGGAGAAGCGGCCAGAGCCGCTTCCCCAGGACCCGTTGCGGTGGGTCTTTGTGCTCCTCCTCAAGCCGCACTCCTTCATTCTCCAGCAGGCCGGTTTGGACGGCTACTTTTTCCTCCGGTACTTGGTGGTGATGGCCTTGACGTTTCTCTTTGGTATCTTGGGGTGGATCGTCTTGTTGCCCGTCAACATGATCCACGGCAACCACAACGACGGGTTCGACCAGCTCAGCATCGCCAACGTCAACAACGAGAAGCGGTACTATGCACACGTGATGGTGGCGTGGGTCTACTATGGCGGGGTAGTGTTTGTGCTTTACCGCGAGCTCTTCTTTTACAACTCGCTTAAAAATGCAATCATCTCGTCTCCGCGGTACGCGGCCAAGCGTCTGTCGCGCACAGTCTTGTTCCAGTGTGTTCCCAATACGTTGTTGGACAGCAAACAACTCTTCAAGGTTTTTCAGGGAATAAAACGCATATATGGTGTCAAGCACTCGCGTGTTTTGGCGGCCAAGGTGGCGGAAAGACAGGCTATAGTAGAGCATTTAGAGGTGGCCTTGAACCAGCTTTTGAAGAAGGCGGTCAAAGTGAGTGCAAAGGCGGATAAAAAGGGTACGCCCATTGGTAGTGCCAATATTGACGACTATGTGCCTGCTAAAAAGCGGCCGCGTCACAGGGTGGGCGGTATGTTTTCGAAAAAGGTGGACACTATCGAGTACTGCAAGAAACAGATTCCCATACTCGACGCCAAAGTGAAGGAGTTGCAAAAGGCTTGCACGCATTCAAGGCGCAAAAACTCCTTGTTTGTCGAGTTTGAGTCGCAATACTATGCTCAAATGGCCTTCCTGGCAACCGTGCACCACAACCCGTATGGCATGAAGCCCTCATTCACTGGTATCGAGCCGGGAGATGTTGTTTGGCACAATTTACGTCTCTTTTGGTGGGAACGCATTACGCGCCGTACAATCGCCGTACTGGCAATTGTAGCGCTAGTGCTCTTGTGGGCCATTCCCGTGGCCTTTGTAGGTGTCATCTCCAACATCACCTACCTCACAAACAAGGTACACTGGCTCCGGTGGATTTTACGCATGCCGCCAAAGCTCTTGGGTCTCGTTACCGGCCTTTTGCCAACCATCATGTTGGCGCTCTTGGTCATGATGTTACCCATGCTCATCCGCGGCTTGGCCAAGGTGTCCGGCGTCTCGCTGGTCCAACACATTGAATTGTTTACGCAATCCTCATACTTTGCATTCCTCATAATCAACGGTTTCTTGGTCTTGACCGTTTCTTCGTCCATCACCTCCACCATTACAACAATTTTCGAAAAACCGACTGAGGCGTTATCCATCTTGGCTACCGGCTTGCCAAAGTCTTCAAACTTCTTTATATCATTTTTGATTTTGCAGGGCTTGCTGGTGGCCGGCGCCCTGCTCTTGCAGGTGGTGGGCTTGTTCTTGTACTACATCTTGAGCACGCTCCTCGACAATACGGTGCGCAAAAAGCGAGCTCGCTTTACCGGCTTGGGAACCATGGCATGGGGCACAACATTCCCAACCTTTACAAACTTGGCATGCATCACTCTCGCATACTCCATCATCTCGCCTCTCATTTTGGTGTTTGCAGGCGTAACTTTTTTGCTCGCCTATGTCTCCTTCAACTACAACCTCACATATGTTTACATTGAGGCGCCAGACGCGCGCGGACTACACTACCCGCGCGCCATCTTTCAGACATTCACTGGATTATACTTGGGCCAAATCTGCTTGTTGGGCATCTTTGTCGTTGGCAAGGGATGGGGGCCCATTGTCTTGCAGCTCGTGGGTATGGTGGCTACCGTGTTTGCCCACGTTAACATGCATGGAGCCTTTGACCGCTTGGTCAAAATCGTGCCTCTCGACTGCATGAAACCCCTAGACGGCGTCTCCAACACCCCCCTGTGCCCAGACAACGCTACCCAGTCGCAGTACCAGTCGAGGGTGTTGGACAAGCTCGTGAAGCTGGGCAAGACACGGGACTTTATCGATAAGGAAAAGACGGCGGTTGACAAGGCAGAGACTGACGAAAATTCGGTTGAGCTCTACACCGACGTACCGCTCTTGGCTGACCGCGACTTTAAAAAGACAAAGTTTAGCAACCCAGTGGTGCGCTTCTTGCGTCCAGACGTCTTTCTCTCTTATCACCGCGTTAAGGAAATGTTACCGGCATGCTACATGGAGGAAAACCCCGACGACGCCGTCTACAACCGCCACGCCTACCACACGCCCGATATCGGAGCCAAGTGTCCCGGCGTCTGGATTCCCCGCGACCCCATGGGCTTGTCGGCAATCCAGGTTGCAGACTTGCAAAACGTTGTCAGCATCAGCGACGAGAATACGTCGTTTGACCGCTGGAACAGAGCTGTCTTCACCGGTCCAGCTCCAAACTAGCCCAAATTTTTAGGAAAGAATCCCGCTTATTAGACTCTCATCTCTTACCGTCTCTCGTCGCCTCTCGTCGCCTCTTGTCGCCCGTCGCCTCTTGTCGCCCGTCGCCTCTTGTCGCCCGTCGCCTCTCGTCGCCCGCTGCCGTCTAGTTGCTCTCGGGATAGGAGCCATTCACCTATTGTGCAATTCTGATTATGTATGGTAGCGCGTGAAGTACGGTTTGGTGCCTCGGTCAATGTGGCGTACATGGGGTAGTATCAGGCCTGTATTGGTATATAACGTCAATTCCCGGGACATGCGGCGTTTGGTGAACATGTGTTCTTCCAGCAAATACGCGCTGGTTGGCGGAGGCCCGCGGGCCTCCTCTGCGGTAGAGCGGTTGGGAATGACCGCGAGACACCTCCAGCACAATCGGGCGCACGGCTCTTCCCAGCCGTTGGGGATCTCATTTACTACATCCGGCTCCAAGTACACGAGCGGCTTTAAGCAGTATGCGTTGGGACGGGATGGGCGTGTGCTCTCGTACGCGCACGACGTTCCGCTTGACTTTGACGAGGCGCGGGCTGAGGCCAACATGATTGTTGAGATCCCTCGGTGGTCAAATGCCAAGTTTGAGATCAACACGCAGGTGGAGGGCAACCCCATCACGCAGGATGTCAAGAAAGGCCAGGTGCGGTTTGTGAAGAATTTGTTTCCGTACACCGGGTACATCCACAACTACGGGGCGTTCCCGCAGACGTGGGAGGACCCGACGCAAAAGTATGAGGGTCTCGACTTGTTTGGAGACAACGACCCGTTAGACGTTTGTGAGATTGGCCAGGAGGTCATGGAGACTGGTCTGATTGTGCGTGTGCGTATTTTAGGTTCCATTGCATTGATTGACGATGGCGAGCTTGACTGGAAGGTGTTGGTTGTGAATGTCAATGACCCGTTGGCGGCTGAGGTGAAGGACATTCTGGACGTTGCGTCAAAGTGTCCGGGGTTGTTGGAGTCGACCAGACAGTGGTTCAGAGACTACAAGGTGCCTGACGGCAAGCCTCCCAACTCGTTTGCGTTTGACGGCCAGTACAAGAACCGCGCGGAGACGTTGGAAATAATCCGTCACTGCAACAAGAGCTGGAAGGGATTGATTAGCAACGAGATTAAGGGTAAGGGCTTGCCTCTCATCAGCAATAGCACTTTGCCAAGCAGTCCTGGCTTTGTTGCACAATTTGACAAGGGTAAATTATTGAGCCAGCCTAACCAGGCCAACGCCAGCCTTCCTAAAGATGTAGGGAAGAGCTACTATATATAAACCTGTGTAGAATTAATTTAGAGAAACTACAGATTTTGTTTTTACTATTGCGATAAATCGTCTTTCAAGTCGCGGATTTCTTGAATGAGCTTTTCAACAAACACCTGCGTTTGCTGGTCGTTCTTGTCGAGAAGCATCTGCTCCTCTCTGGTGCTCGCAACTATTCTGGTGGACAAAAAGTTGGGGTGCTTCAACAAACTCTCCAAGCCATCGATGAAGTAGTCACGCTTGGATTCTGACTCCAATCCTGCCAAGAATTTCATGTCTATGACGGTAGAATCTCCACTATCTACCCGCTGACTTCCATTTTGTACAGCCAGAAGAAATTCATACAATAACAAAATTTGGCTCGTTTCTGAGGTGGATGCAGTGGATATGCTTATAGATGTCCAGTCTTTAGACCAACTCTCTATGCAAAACTCAACTTGTTTCCTAAACATTTGCAACGCAAGAGTCACCTCAGATAATACTGACGGGCCGAGACTGCTCAAGCTAGTTATTATAATTGGCAATATCCCATTAATCCATAACCGGTGGTACAGGGAACCAGACGTAACCGAGAGGCCTCCAGCTCTGATAGGCACTGATATGGGACTCTCCACCAAGGCCAAGTACAAGCTTTCTGAAACAAACTTGTCTGCGATAACATCGATTGTAATGAACTCTTGAATGAACATCAAGCTCAAACGAGCAAAAATGAACTCATCCTCGATTTCAACCAAGTGTGACGTAGAGTAGAGTTGTAACAAAGATCTCACAATTCCTTGCTCTGTAATCATGGATGCCATTTCGTACTTCAAGTTAGGCAACGACTTCATAGCAGTGAAAACCTTTAGAATCGAAAAGATTAATTGTAAATCATCAACTTTTCTACCCATCGTCGTGGATACATGGTTCTTATCGGTCCGCAGAAGATACATCTCATTCTGAATCTCAATCAACAAAGTCCTCATACCGTTAGCTATTATTCTGTCAAAAATGTCACGGAAAACGCTAGTGTACTCCATAAGTAAGCTTTTATCTTCCTTAACAGCAGTCAAGCAACAGAATAATGTTCTGACTAACGGTCTATAATAGCCAGATGACTTTGCCAACGAAGAGATAAAATCCATGCTTTTGGAGGAAAGCAAGTCTGAGCAGGACTTGATTATTTCAAAAACGGTCCTAGAGTTCTTTTTGAGTTCTGGACTATTAAACATTGAGTACATTATGAAAAAGGACAACTCAATGCGCTCACGATATATCACCTGAAAGATTTCAGTTGGAATTCCTTCGGCAATGTTAATCCGTAATAATTGGTTAACAAGTTCCAAGAGATTCTTATTTAAGGTGCCATTATAGCGTCTGCAGAATGTTGTGATGAGTGCTCCAAAAGATTTGGCAATAGCAATCTGTGACGTCAAAAACTGTAAATTTATGCTCGATGCGACGACTTCGCCCCTCACTATCGACCATTTGTCGTCACCTGTAAAGAACATATCCATCAACATAAGGTTATACACAGCAGCATCTCCAAACCTATTTCTCTTCTGCAAAGAACTTGTAAACTGCGAAAGACTGTATTTCGGGTATGCAACTTCGAAGGAAGAATGTAATTTTGAATGTATAGTAGGACTGTAGTCCTTGATGGAAAACTTGTTTAGCAACACAGCAATGAAGTCATCTGAAGTAACCAAATCAACAACAAGTTTCTTGACTTCAGAATTGCTTGTTGTGAAAAAAATTAATGAAATAACTTCAGATATCTTCGATAATAGCCTGTGTTCATAACACCTACTTATGTAGGACTCGGCAGACTTGGGAAGTTCTAAAATAGGAGATCTTATCCTAGAAATCAATTCGGTTACGAATTCGATATCATTGCTATTCTCTTTTGCTATTGTCCATGAATTGAAGGCAAGTGCAATAGCGTCTAATAAATGCACACTCACTGCGTAGGGATAATATTGAATATCATAAACATTCTTCTTCAATATTTTCAACAATGATAATTGTTTAGACACTTTTGGCGCTTTCTCCTTTTCCTTTGTAAAATCACCAAACACATCTCTGCCGCTGGTTAACAATACTGATAACCCCTCCTGGTTTCCATCGAGAACAGCACAAATGAAGTCATACAAACTTATTCTCAAGCTGTAATCGTCAAAAGTATTGTCTAAATCAGCTGCCAATGAATGCAATAAAACTTGAGCGTGATCCCGGCCTAAGTGAGACAATAATGACGGCTTTTGCTCTTTTCCCCAATCCCCACTAGTTAAAGCTGTGAGCAATTCCAAAATATCTCTTCTTAATGTCTCGTGATGGGAATATGTTGATACAAGCTGCGGAAGCTTCCTAAACAAATCTCTTTCAAATGCAGATGGAGGGTATTTCAAGGATGATCTGATGGTGACAACTAATTTTGAAAATGCCAAGGCACACCGGATCCAATTCTCGAAGTAAAATCCAGACACATCACTGAGTTCGTAACGGTTCAAATCAGTAGGAAGAGAGTCAATCATTGCAAGTATAGGGAGCGATGACCTGGAGTTGTCCTTTCCTGCAAGCGAAAAAGAATCTAAAACTTTAGTAGAGGCTTCTGCCAACACCTTTGTTACCTTTTCAGAAGCCTTGGTTTCTTCATCAGCACCGTAGACAAGAACCAATAATTTTGAAAAAACGCTCAAAACTAATACGCCAACCTCCATCTTCTGGTTCGTCGATTTGAATTGACAGTGTGCAAAACTTTCAAAGACCGATATCAAATGAGTTGCCAGCTTTGATAAGATCACACTTTTTGACTTCCATGGATAGTCCTGTGAAATAAACGAGCATTCCACGAGAGCATTGACAAATTTTATTATGGCAATAGTAAACTTAAAATCGCCAGTCACCATTTCAATGGATCCGAATATATTTGAAACAAATCCTTCTTTGCCGTTTTGAGGGAGCAAAGCAGACTTAGACAAGAAAGGCCAAATTCTGTAGGACAAGAATGGAGTTAATTGAGTCAAAAGGTTAACCACGGCTTCAGAAAGATACACGTCTCTTGAATGCAAGCCCTGCTCTAATAATCGCAAGATGACTTCGATAATATCAGAGTCGTCAGTATACGTTGACATTGCTTCCAAAACTAATTTAGTATCATCCTCGGTGTTATCTTCAACAACTCTTTCTAATAAATTTAAGATATGAATAACGATATCTTGCTTATCGTGGTCTGATGCGGTCAAAAGTTTGGAGACATTCTGTAGTATCCTTCCTAAGAA
Source organism: [Candida] anutae (assembly GCA_030566955.1). Classification (NCBI taxonomy): domain Eukaryota; kingdom Fungi; phylum Ascomycota; class Pichiomycetes; order Serinales; family Debaryomycetaceae; species [Candida] anutae. Next base: position 116,192 of record JAKUBP010000019.1, on the reverse strand, counting down.
TGCCCAACCACTGTACTTGTACAAGAATGTTACCAATACGTCGTCTTGGTTGGCAGCTGGTAAAGTTTTGGCCTTAGTTCCTGCTTCTAGTAATAAAGAAAGTTTCTTCTTGTTCTCAAACGGTGGGTAGAGATCCACTGATTTCGTTAATCTAACAAGGTCGACGTTCTCATCGTCAATGTCATACATTTCTTTAAATTCCACTCTCTTGAAGAGAGAAATGATGGATTTGAGCTCGTTTAATTCATGCAAAGCAAAGTTTCCATTTATGCTGGCAATTTTCAAGTATGGAGTAAGTAATATAGGAAATTTTGCTCGAGAAACCACAATTGCATTAATGGTGTACTCGTTTTCAAAGAATTGTTCAATGACGCGGTTTGGACAATTTCTCAAGACACTTTCAATCGTTGTAGCGATTTGAGGGGTCAAAGATATCAACGGCATTGAAGCAACAATAACGGACGATAAAATAGCAGAATACAAGCTGTCAAACTTTAGCAATTGATTGACATTGTACATCTCTCGGAACACATCTAGGTTCACGCATCTCGCATTCAAGTAATTGACGCTCGACTCAAGCTCTGAAGTTGACCACTCCTTGGTAAATGCAATGGATTTGTCCAACGTTGAATTCTCCTCGTAAAAGCATAGTTTCCGCATTACAACAATTAGCCAGCTGTACATGATAACGGCATTTGAGTGAGAAGGGTTCGTTATAGTCTCATTGATCGAGCGCATGACCTTTGCATCGGTAAAATACTTGCTATCATCAGAGTCATTCACTTTATCAAAAGTCAGATCCAAGTCAATAAAGAGCACGGAAATAATTGTAATCAACCCCTGAAGCAAATAGAATGATTCATGATACTTGATGTATGGCCCAATAAGCAAGCCAAAATTCGTAGAGCTCATTACATTGAACCACTTTGACACAAGCGTTTTATCAATTGTGCCATTCTGCATCAATAACTCCACCAACACCCGCTGCAGCTCGAGCGCAAACAAGATTAACTCGGCAGAAATTAACGTATTCAACTCTTCTGAGTATTCACATTTATAACTCTCGTCTACCAACAGCTGAAAAGTCTTTTGTATGGCATCAATAGTGCTGCTGATGTACGCTTTTGACATAAATATCTCTTTCCCCAAATTTCGAACCGTCGATGAGGCTAGCATGTTGGTCTTATTATTAAGCAATTCGAGAACCACCTTCAACACTGTTCTCCGCTCTCTCAAAATCTTAGCACAGTACATGAATATCCGCTCGCTCTCCAACTGACGTTCGTGGTCGTCCGGTAATTTGCTCTGGCGCTTCTCAAAATCATGCACATTTCGCTCAGGAACTTTCTTGCTCGTTTGTCCAATGACCCGGAGTACGTCTGCCTCGTTGAGCTTCAATATTTGCTGTACCGTGTGTGCATCTCGCACATTGCTCGGCGTGATGTTGTACAATATTCCCCGTAAGGAAAACTCTGACGCATCCTTCTTCACACTCGGCAGATTTTCGTCTGCTTTGAATGGCTCCGGGTTCTTTAACAAGGCCTCGTTAGAGAGGAGAAACTCGTCCAATGCATCCAAGATGAAGGGATCGGTGCTCGACTTCAATAAGGAAAGCGCATTGTCAAATGACCAATACTGCGTTGGTTGTATAGGCTTCAAGCTCGGGGGTTCCGTGTTTGCCACATCCTGGAGCGGCTGCGTCATCTTAAGCTGAACTCCGCCTGCACCAAACTGCTCGCCCTGGTAGTAAACTAGTCCAAGGTGAACTTTGCAATGTTTGTAAAAATGCAGCGACTTTGAAAAATTGTAGACTTCCTATTTGGGATACTTGTAAAGCCTGGTTCTTCAAGAGTTATATTTACAAGAGTAAAAAACTTTTGGTATAACCAAACTCACGGTGGCCCCTTGCCTGTCGCGCGCCTATAGAACATAGCGGCTATGACAGGAGAGCCGTTTATTGTCAGTGCGCCTGGCAAGGTTATCATATTCGGGGAGCATTCTGTCGTCTACGGCCATCCAGCGATCGCAGCCGCCCTTAGTTTGAGGGCGTATTTGTTGGTGTCGCCGAGCGCAGACCCTCTGCTGATACAGTTGGACTTCCCTGATATTGGGCTCTCTCACTCGTGGAGCAAGCTGGATATACCATTTGCGGAGATAGAGCAGTACAAAAAGTATGATGCTGACGGGGCACTGTTGGTGACGGATGAGCTTGTGCCTGAGATTGAGGTTGTGTTGAACAGAGTGTTGGCAGGAATAGATTCGGCGCTACAGCGAATTGCGTGCCACTGCTTCTTGTACTTGTACACCCAGTTGTGCAAATCTGAAACTCCTGGCTGCAGGTTTATAATTCGTTCTACACTCCCCATTGGTGCGGGTTTAGGATCGTCTGCTTCGACCGCTGTGTGTTTAGCTGCATCGCTAGCTTATCTCGGAGGACAAGTATCGCGCCCTGTCATCGCGTTAGATGAGAAGAAGAATCTGGAAAATAACAAGGAGGCGGACTTTATCGACAGGTGGTCTTTGATTGGAGAAAAGTGTTTCCACGGTAATCCCTCAGGCATCGACAATGCCGTTGCGACTAATGGCGGAGCAGTTATGTTTAGAAGAGTGCAGGGTCCTGAGAGTTCTGTGCGTACGACGATAAGAAACTTGCCTCCGGTAAAATTGATTTTAACAAACACGAAACTCCCTCGAAGTACTGCTGCCTTGGTGAGTGGGGTCGCAAGAATAAACCAAACCTACCCTAGCGCCACTTCCAGCATTTTAAACGCAATGGGTCACGTCGCCCAAGAAGCGTACGACGTTATGACAAACGAATCGTTCGGACCATCCGAAGTTAACAAATTGCTAGACTTGGTAAATGTCAACCAGGGCTTGTTGCTGGCGATTGGGGTGTCGCACCCAGCGCTAGAGAAGATTAAAATAATTGGCGACGAACATAAAATCGGAGCTACAAAACTCACTGGCGCCGGAGGAGGAGGTTGTGCCATTACAATTTTGCGGGACGACGCGGACGAGAAGTCAGTAAAGGCTGCGATAGCCGAGTTTAAGCGGAATGGATTTGAAACTTTTGAAACCGCCTTGGGCGGTAAAGGAGTTGGATCTATCCTGTACGACGGCTCAGGGGAAGCCGAGCAGAAGCAGATTTTCTCTGAGGAGGCATTCTTGCATTGGGCCGATCGCGACGAAATTGAGGCGGCAATCAGCACCTCGAAATTAAAAGGATGGAAATTCTGGTGATGACTGTAGTTTACAGTGATTGATTCTTTTTTGTCAATTGGCCGTAACCAGTTTTGACTAGTTTGGTGTGCCGGTCACTTTTAAACAATCTCCTTGGTGATCCGGTCAAGTCCACTCTCTCCTGGTGAGCCAGTAATAACCTACATAGACTATTAATAAAAGTTGCGGAAAATTTATATACCCCTGTTAAATTCTAGTGAGGTTATGGTTGCGCCAGATTTGTCCTTCAAGTCATGAAACTCCTTTTCCAATTTGGATACTGGCAACTCTCTTCTTTGAGGGAACACCGCCAAGGCGAATGGCAAGGCGACGAGCGCGGTAGTAAAGATTAATCCCATATTAGCCAAAATCTCCACCGACTTTGGCTTCCCCTTCAAAAGCCTTGTATTTTGCAACTTGTACAAGATCAACGGAGGGATAACCATCACGGGTGTCGCATTGATAACACGACTCGCAGCAGTCTCGCCGACCGCGTACATAGCGGCCGTCTTGGACGTGCCTACGCTCTCTCCATCCTTGTTGAAAACCGTGATACCCTTTTTGATCTCCTCGCTACGCATCAAAAACACATTAACCACTCCCGCTGACACAACAGCAGCAAAGGGTACAAGACGTCCCAAGACCGACCGCGTCAGAGGACTCAAAGACTTGAGCCTGGGCACTATAGAGTTTAATCCCAACGCGACTGTGCACGACGCACTCACCGCCATTGAGTAGTTTGTCAATATCTGCGTAGTAGTCAAGGGATGCGACTTGTTTGCGTTTGCGGTGTTGATCGCAACGTTCAACGACTGGTTCGCCACCTGCCAGAATAGCGTCCCGGCCGTACCCAAGTTCGGAGTCAACATACCTGCCGTGACCACCAAGTTGGACAAGACACACGAACTCATCCGGAACGGTAAAAACACGGTCTCACCGGTGTCTGGGTGCAACGCGGAATCCAACATTTTCTTCGCCCGCCACAACTCCGGCGTCATCAGCGGCTGGACGCCATTGCGGTAGTCCCAGACCAAGCGCTTGGCGTCCTCAATGTCCCGCGACGTGTTGAGAAGCATCGTCGGATCGGATATCTCGGAGCAGTGCTTGACGCGACCCCAGTAGGTCAGCAAGTCGTGCCTGGAGCTCGGAATGGGAACGGGACCGCTGATCGAGCTCGCCATGTTGGTGATACTTTATGTTGGGGTATACAAGTTTAGTGAAAAATTATCTCTAGCCTACATAGCCATGCCTTGGGGCGGGAGAACGTTGGGCATTGGGATCGACATCGTCAAGACGGGACGGTTCGCGCAGTTGCTCGCGAGCAAGGGTGCTGGCAAGACTTCCCGCTTGGCTCGGCGTGTCCTACACCCCGAGCAAGAGCTTCCTGCGTTTGAGCGGCTCGCGAGTCTGGGCCCGGACGGTCTCGGTAAGTTGGCCACGATGGTAGCCGGGAGCTGGGCGTCCAAGGAGGCGGTTTATAAGACACTAGACACTGTAGAGCAGAAGGGTTTTAGGTTTAGTGAGTGGTACAAGTACTCGGACGCGAGCGGCCGGCCATTTATTGCTAGCCTGGCCTATGCTGACAGGCACCAGGACGAGGAGTTTATGCTCAGCGTTTCGCACGACGGAGGGATGCTAGCTGCAACAGTTTTAAGACAAAAGTTATATAAAGTATAATTAAAAGCTGGAGAGGATGCCTATTTCCGGGCACCTACTCCCACTCAACGGTAGCAGGGGGCTTGGAGGTGATGTCGTAGGTGACGCGGGCGACGCCGTCAACCTCGTTGACAATTCTCGAGGCCACCTTTTTCAAGAACGCGGCCTCAAAGACGTACCAGTCGGCGGTCATAAAGTCGGTAGACTCAACGGCTCTCAAGGCGATAACCTGCTCGTAGGTTCTCTGGTCGCCCATGACACCGACGGACTTGACAGGCAACAACACGGCAAAAGCCTGTGAAATTTCTCTGTAGAGGCCAGCGGACTTGATTTCGGAGATGAAGATAGCATCGGCTTCGCGAGCAATCTTGACCTGGGCGGGGGTGACCTCGCCCAACACTCTGATGGCCAAGCCGGGACCGGGGAAGGGGTGTCTCCACACCAAATCGTGGGGAACGCCCAACAACTCGCCCAAGGCACGGACCTCGTCCTTGAACAACTCTCTCAAGGGCTCGATCAATTTGAGCTTCATATTGTCCAACAATCCGCCGACATTGTGGTGGGTCTTGATGGTCTGTGACGGTCCCTTGAACGAGATGGACTCAATCACGTCGGGGTAAAGAGTTCCCTGCAAGAGGTACTCAATCTCCTGGCCTGAAGCGGGCTTGATCTTGGCAGCTTCATCCTCGAAAACGTTGATGAAGGTGTTACCAATAATCTTTCTCTTCTTCTCGGGGTCGGTAACGCCCTTTAAGCGGGTCAAGAACAACTCGGAAGCATCGACAACCGTCAAGTTGATACCCAAACCCTCGGTCAAGGTCTTGTGAACGGTCTCGGTCTCGTTCAATCTCATGACACCGTTGTCTACGTAAATGGCGTGGAAACGGGTACCGATGGCCTCCTTCATGAGCTTGGCGCCGACGGTCGAGTCAACACCGCCCGAAACAGCACCAATAACCTCGGCGGTGGGACCAACCAAGGTTCTTATACGCTCGATCTCGGTGTCGATAAAGTTCTCCATGGTCCAGTTAGTCTTGGCAGCGCAAATGTCAACAGCAAAGTTCTTCAACAAAATCTTGCCCTGAACAGTGTGCGTCACTTCGGGGTGAAACTGGATACCGTAGATTCTCTCCTCCTCCTTAGCGATGGCGGCAAAAGGCGAGTTGTCGGAAGTCGCAACAATCTTGAAGCCCGTGGGCAATGCATGCAACTTGTCTCCGTGCGACATCCAAACCTGCGAGTGGTCAATGTCCTTAAACAAAGCGCAAGAGGGGTCCTCTACATTCAATGTAGCAGGACCGTACTCTCTCTTGTCACCTCTGGCAACACCCTTACCGTTGATCCAGGCCAATTCTTGCATACCGTAACAGATTCCCAAGATTGGCACATTCAAGTCAAAGATGGCGTGGTCAACGTGGGGAGATCCCTCCTCGTAGACGGAGTAAGGGCCTCCCGACAAAATAATTCCGGCAGGCTTCCAGCTCAACTCAGCAATCTTTTGCGTGCATGGCAACATCTCCGCGTAGACGTTGAATTCACGGAGACGACGAGTGATCAAGTGCGAGTACTGCGATCCAAAGTCCAACACCAAGATGGTGTCAAAGACACTGGAGACCTCAACGGGGGCTTGCTCAGCGGAAACTTGGGAAGCGGTGGACATTGTGGGGGACGGGAAGGGGACTGTACAGTGGAATTCCTCCCAAGAGCTATTAAAAGGCTGCTGCCCAGCTATATATACGGTATCTAGATAATTTTTTCAAGTCATCGCTCACGTGTTATTAGTCATGTGATGCTGCGCTACCGTTATTTTGCAACTGTTAGTGAAAATTGAGCCTTAAAGCCACAGATAGCCCTCATCCACTGGTATTTCCAGCTTCGCCTTAGCCGTAAGTGGTTCCTGTGTGAATTTATCGTTTTTAGCTTAGCAGAATTAAATTTGTGAATAGCATAACTGTTTTATTCGTATAAAATTAGTAGAATTTGCCAATTGTCTTCAGAACGATTAATGAGGTCGCTTCCAATACCCCGTGTTACTCGCACTAGACAGTGGAAACGTTTACGGCGGTCCATACACGATGTCTTCGCCAATGGCTACTACGCTGACCCGTGTGCGTTCTACTCGGACCGGGCTGGCATCAAGAAAGCGTCGATCACGTGCATCAAAAAGTCACATTTGTTCCGTCGGAAGCGGCCCTCAGACCGATTTTTAATGAGGCGGGGAGCACATGCGAGCATACGTGCGGTTAGCGCTATCAGCAAGGTTGCTCGGAGATTCTCGCGGCGCGGCCCCGACGGGAGAAGGGATTAGGAAGAGGGTAGAATAGATTAGGAGATTTGAAGACTGAAAGTTGTAGGTTCTCAGTCGAAATTCCTTATAGGTTGGCGATGCTCATCTCAAATATAGTATTGAAGTTTGGATCTTTTCGCGATGAGGAAATTTTTCAATAGCCCCATAGTTGTAAGTAATTCAGCTGTTGCGTAGGTTAGTAAAGCCTTCCCGTAGCTGTACATTATCATGGCCTCGGAAGACAAGAGTCAGGTGAAGATTAAGTTCTTCACCAAGGAGGAGGATGCTAGCATACAGGTGTCTGATGCTCCATTGTACGTGCCTGTATCCTTGAAGCGTTATGGTTTATCAGAGGTTGTGAATCACTTGTTACTGGCTGAGAAAGCCGATGAGGAGCACAGTGCGATTCCATTTGACTTCCTAGTGGACGGCGTCTTATTACGTACCTCCATTCAGGATTACTTGACGAATAATGGGTTGTCCAGCGAAGCGTTTATCAACTTGGAGTACACCAGAGCGGTGTTGCCTCCGTCGTTCTTGGCTTCGTTCAACAACGATGACTGGATCTCGTCGCTCGATGCGATCAACCCGCAGTCGGAGATTTTGAGTCACTCGCGTCTCACGATCTCGCAGGCAAAGATCTTGTCGGGCTCATATGACGGGATTGTGCGGACATACAACTTGTCTGGGTCCGTAGAAAAGCAGTACGTGGGCCACTCGGGTCCAATTAGAGCAGTCAAGTGGATTTCACCAACGAGGATTGTTTCGGGAGGCAATGACCGCCAGGTGAGGTTGTGGAAGACGTCTATTGACGGGCTGGTCCAGGAAGACGACGAGGACGGCGAAGAACCAGAAGACGGAAAGACATTGGCGATTTTGGAAGGACACAAGGCGCCGGTGGTGTCGTTGGCGGTGGAGGCCAAGTCCAACAGAATCTTGTCTGCCGGCTACGACGGCACAATTGGATTCTGGTCAACTATTTACAAGGAGATGACTAGCATACAGCCGTTTGAGTACGACTCAAACGTTATATCGTCTTCTTCCAAAAAGAGAAGAAAGATGGCGTTGCAGGACTCCAGCATCAGACGCCGCTCGCCATTGGCTCTTTTGGAGGGCCACTCGCAGCCGGTGGAACAAGTTGTATTTGACGCAAATGACTCGTCGGTGGGCTACTCGGCATCGCAGGACCACACAATCAAGACGTGGGATCTCATAACTTCACGCTGCGTAGACACGAGAAGCACGGCCTACTCGTTGTTGTCGCTCTTGCAGTTGCCTTCCAAGAATTTGTTGGTGTCGGGCTCCTCCGCGCGCCACATCAATGTGCACGATCCCAGGGTTTCTACCTCCACTACTGACCAGACGATTGCAAAGTTGGTTGGCCACACAAACTTTGTTGTGGGCTTGTCAGCGTCGCCCAACAACGAGAACATGTTTGCCTCGGCATCGCACGATGGTACCGTCAAGGTCTGGGACATTAGAGCGGAGAAGGCATTGTACACAATCACTAGAGAGGAGGAGGATAAGGACGTCAATAAGATCTTTGACGTGTGCTGGGACAAGGACATTGGAATTATCTCCGGTGGCCAGGACAAGAAGATCCAGATCAACAAGGGCTCCGACATTTCTAAGTAGCGTTCGCAAGTTGGTTACTCATCTAGGGTCCTTTATCCAAGTAGCATTAAAAATCAAAACCTATGTACATTTAATTACCAAACTACAGCTTGATTCAAGAATTCTCATTGCCAAACTATAGCGGGAATTATTATTGCCGAACTATTGCGGAAATTCTCCAGATTGTCTTACTTCTGTTTGCGGGAATTCTCCTTCCTTGCCGAGAGCCACATTGCGAGGCCGTAGTATCCCTGCCACATACTCTCTTTATTAGTGATGTAGCCCACCAAGCCATTCTGGCCAACTGGCGTTGGCAGACGCAACGATTCTACCGTGTCCAAATCCACCCAGTCCATCTTTCTACGAACCTGCTTGATCTCGCTGGCATTAAGCTCAACCTGAGCGGCGCTGCCGTACTTTAAGGGTCCGACGTTGATCCAGTACCCGTTTTTAACAGAGTTTTGCTTTTTTGGCAGGGTGAGCTGGTTTATCGCGTCAAAGTACTCAATCAAGTTTTCTGCAGTGTCGATAAAAAAGGCCGACACCACAACCACATTCTTGAACTTGTCCGGCACCGTAAAGAAGCGAAAGTCATGGAGCGCGAGCTCCAAGTTGTCAGGCTTTTCAGCGGGGAATACCAACTCGTTGCTGCGAAATTGCCCATCCGAGTCGTAAAAGTTGGAGCACCAGTGCACAGCGGGAAAAATTGTAGGGGGAGATGTAGAGCTGCGAGGTGGAGACTCAGTTGCAGACCCAGTTGCAGACCCACTATACACAAACTGATTGCAAACGTGCATTAAACCCGAATATTCAACAGCATAAACCTGGGAAAACCGCTCTGCTGGCTCACCAATTAATGAAATCTCGTGCGCGATACGGCCCAACCCCGAGCCTGGTACCACCACACACGTCTCGTGCCGCTCGCTTGCGGGAATCACAGCATCCAACGACTTTTTGATATACTCCAAGAGCGGGTCCAACTCACAACTCGCCAGCCAGTCACGTGAAAAGTGCTCCAACGCCTCTATTACGCGGTAGTTTGAGCCCGACGTGTTCTGCGACAGCAGCTGCAGCGCCATAAGGTCAAAGTCCTTGTACGAGAGGCCAAACGATGCAATCGCAGCGTCCCCAACACCCTTCAACACTACAGCGTTTTCGGCAATGCACTGGTCGACACGCTTGAGCTTGTTCCGGTACCCCACGTCCTCGCAGAGACGCTGCTGCCGCCACGACATGAGCTTGAACAAGGCCCTGAGCTTGTCGGTGTTCTTTTTCGCATTGGCACCGTACTGCTGGAGCGAACGCACCGCCGTAAGCACTTCCAACCGCGCGTTGCTCCCCAAACTAAGGAACCGGCCGTACTGCGGACCGCGGTCCGCATCGCCAGCCACCGCAGCCTGCAACGCCCGCCCTTTGAGCCTGTCCCACCACTGCGGCACCGTTTGCCGCACAAACCGCCGGTACGCCTCTGTCCGCGACATGGTGTTGGTAAAGACAAACACCCCACAGAGGAGCGCAGTGAACCTGCTCACAACAAGCACAAGCACAATGTACACGAGACACCCCAGCACGAGACCCGACGCTACTCCCGGCTCGCCCCGGATCATGTCGATGGCACCGTGCACCAGCGCCCTCCCGCTAAATGCTCAAATACAGTACAGCACGTGACGTATAACCATTAGGGCCGGAGACTCTGCTGGTGCTACTGCTAGTGCTGCTGCTCGAGCTCGGGCTCCTGACGGCGGGCGAGCTGCTGGCGGGCCACTCCGGCACGCCGCTGTCGCTGTGCTTTTCCGGGCCTTGTAGGGCATGTTTCAGGTGTCTGGATACGGAAAGTTTGGGCTGATAAAAGAAGCTGGGAGGCCAGTAGTTGTCCTGTAGCGATGTACGACTATTCGGACGTTGAGGTTGTGAGTCTCGACAGCCGCGAGCCGCAGCTCTGCGGGATACTCTACGACGACGACTACCGGCAGACGATGGGTCTTTTGTTGGCGATGATGCGGTCTGGGGAGATGTCGGAGCGGGCCCTTTCTCTCACGGAGCGCGGTCTCGACATGTTGGCGTCGCACTATACGCTCTGGGTGTACCGCATGCAGCTTGTGGACGCTCTCGGGAAGGACTTGGACGCGGAGCTCGAGTGGTGTGAGCTGGTTGCGGTTGAGAATGAGAAGAACTACCAGATATGGAACTACCGCCAGGTTGTGATTCGGATGATGGCGAAGCGCGGGGAGGCGTTCAAGCCCGAGCGGGAGTTTCCGATTGTGAATCTCATGTTGGAGCAGGATCCCAAGAATCACCATGTGTGGCTGTACCGCAAGTGGTTGGTGGAGACGTTTGGGCTCTACAGGCACCCGCGGGAGATGGAGTATGTGACGGGAGCGATTGAGAAGGATGTGGAGAATAACTCTGCATGGTCACACCGCTTCTTTTTATGTTTTGGTGAGAGGGAGAGGGAGAGGGAAGGAGAGAGGGAGACGGAGGGAGAGAAGGAGACGGAGGGAGAGAAGGAGAAGGAGAATGATCTTATTGAGAGGGAGGCTGCGTACTGTGTAGCGCGGATAAAGGAGTGTCCGAGCAACGCTGCGCTGTGGAACTACTTGCGAGGCTTGTATGCGAAGCTGAGACGCAGCATTGGCGAGTTGTGGGACTTGTGCGAGGCGATGGCCAGCCCGGAGCTCAGGAGCACGTTTGCGTTGGAGATGCAGGGCGAGATACTCGAGGCGCGTGGAGACGGCAAAGCTGCCAGAGTGGCGTATACGCGGCTCGCGGAAGCCGACGCGGTGCGGCGGCGGTACTGGGAGAGTCGCGCTGCAGGGGTTGTAGCATGTGTATAGACGCTGTAATGTAAGAATGAAAGAAGGTGATAGAGAAGGTGATAGAGAAGGTGATGGGGAAGGTGATAGAGAAGGTGATAGAGAAGGTGATGGGGAAGGTGATAGGGAAGGTGATAGAGAAGGTGATAGGAGGTGGACAAATAGAGTAAACAGCTGGTGAATAGGAGAAGGAAAGGAAGGAAAGGAAGGAAGGGAAGGAGAAGGAGAAGGAGAAGGAAACGTAGGCAGACAATGCAGAACTGAGTGGTACGATAAAAGAGGGAGTAGTTCGTGCCCGGCAAGATGGGTGGGGTGATTATGGGACTTGTGTGAGAGCGAGGTGTGCAAGCGAAAGGGTGATACAAGAGGCATGATAACGTGTGACAGAACATAGTGGTTCACATGATAGTCGCACAAACGTAGTTGTAGTCCAAGCTTTGGTACGACAGGAGTGAGTGCATCGATACTAACTCGTACAGGCGCGGCTGACACGAGGGACGGCTGGTACGAGGGACGGCTGGTACGAGGGACGGCTGGTACGAGGGACGGCTGGTACGAGGGACGGCTGACACGGTGCCTGCAAAGCAACAAGCAGAGCGAGTCGCCCGCCACTCAACAGCCTGTTAATAGCGTGCATCCAGCGCGAAAGGTGAACAGGAGCACGAGCCACAAGGAGGAGACGGGTAAAGGAAGACAAGAGGAAGGAGACAAGAGGAAGGAGACAAGAGGAAGGAGACAAGAGGAAGGAGACAAGAGGAAGGAGACAAGAGGAAGGAGACAAGAGGAAGGAGACAAGAGGAAGGAGACAAGTGAAACACGAAAGAAACAAGGAGACACCAAGACAAGGGATAGCGTACATCATATGGCATGGGAGGCGAGTGTTGGCATACATGATGTGGCATGACCTTGAAGGCGATACGACCGTTGGGTTTAGAGAGGTAACGGCAAAAAAAACCGTTAAGAGGGGGGCAGGGGGGACAGATTTCTACATCAACTTAGAAGGGGGTTAAGGAAGGTGTAGATTTTTATGGTAGGTTTACGCTGTAGGGAGAATAGTAGGGTGAAGGTAGGGGCGAGGTGATTGGGAGGGGTGATTGGGGAAGAGGATGTAATTCGAGTAAAGTAGTAGGAACTTGTGTAGGGCTTGTGGTCTTGTAATGGCTTGAGGTCTTGTAATGGCTTGAGGTCTTGTAATGGCCAGAGGTCTTGTAATGGCTTTAGGTCTTGTAATGGCCAGAGGTCTTGTAATGGCTTGAGGTCGCGTAATGGCCTTGCCTCGTAATGGCTCGTAGTCTTGACGTGTATGGAGGCTCGGCAAAAGGGATCTTCTACGGCGGTTTAAACTGTGTAGGCAGCGATGCATCCAGGCGTTCAGGGGTTGCAGGTGCACGCGAGGGACAAGAGGTTATGAGAACAAGAACCAGGGAGAAAAGGAGGAGGAGGAAGGAGGAGGAGGAAGGAGGCGAGGAGGAAGGAGGCGAGGAGGAAGGAGGCGAGGAGGAAGGAGGCGAGGAGGAAGGAGGCGAGGAGGAAGAATGAGGCAAGGAGGAAGAATGAGGCAAGGAGGAAAGGTCGAAGGACTTCGGGAAGAGCATGATAACGGGTCATGAGGTTGAAAGGGGAGGGGGTCGGAATTGTACAAGAGAGAAGAAACCACACTGGTGGGGACCAGAGTGACCATGGAGGATTCGGAGAGGAGGGCGAGGGACTAGAGGTGGGGGAGAGCAAACGTGTACACGGGATAGTGCAAGCGTGGTGACCATCACACGCAAAGACCGAGGCGAGAGACAGCCATCGCGTACTACGCACTAGGCGAGGCGTCACCAAAAGTGGTGTAGTCCAATACGAGGAACACCAAAAAAGGGCAAGGACAGAATAGGAACGAGGTTGAGAGCAAGCTCCAGGGGTAGATCACAGGGACAGACGGAAAGCTCCGTATGGCGGAGGCACAAGGGTCCAGGCGGAGACAAGTACAGGGACAAGTAGGAAGACAAGTGCAGCAGACAAGAGGAGGACAAGTGCAGCAGGCAAGTAGCGGACACAAGAACACGCGGAGACAAGCGCACCAAGAAGTGAAACAAAGAACGAGATATACCAAAAGGTGGAGGGACCGCTGAGACAAGAGAAGGGAGCCGCCGACGGAGCAAAAGAAAGAGACGGGAGCCGAGAGAAACAGAAAACCAGACCAAGGCGGGACTGTCTGGGAACAAAACACAACATGGTTCCAAACACAATTTGAAAACAAGGCGGGAAAGAAACGGTGGAACGAAAGAAACGAGCACCAACAGAGAAACAAGGTGTTTAACGCAGCGGTTGGCAACGCCCACAAACGAGCACGACAAAAATGACGCAGACCAAAACCACACAAGCTGGAAACAAGCCAAGCCGCGATAAGACAAGAACGAGCAAGCGTCACTCTCGGTGATGCAGCGAACAAGAAGAACAGAACAAGAAGAACAGAACAAGAAGAACAGAACAAGAAGAACAGAACAAAGCAGAGAACAAGGCCAGGAACAAAGCAACGAAACTGACAGCGGAAAAAGGCGGCTAAAAAGGCAGTGCAGCAGCAAACAAGCAGCAAACAAGTAGCAAACAGCGGAACAAAGCCACGACACGCAGCCGCAGCCCACAAATTAGGGCCTTGGTCTGCGATGTATTCAGGGCGGTTGAGCACAGAGGTGAGAGAGTTAGTGTAGTTTGGTGTAGTGTAGTGTAGTGTAGTGTAGTGTAGTGTAGTGTAGTGTATGTGTAGGGCACAGAGGGAGAAGAAGTAGCGGTTCTATCGCCATCGGCCAGGCGGAGCGAGGGCAGTCCGAAGAGAACGGGTCGGAACACGCGGATAGCAAACGGGCTGCAAACGGGTTGCAAACAGTTGCAAAAATGCAGACACTATATCGTTTTGAGCTGCTGCGGCCACAACACCGCCGGAGTTGTTTGTACACCACCGGCCGCCGACCGTCGTACAGTACGTACCCTACCATTCACCAGTTGCCCCACACCTCTGAGGACCGGCTGTTCCGGTCCGAGAGGGTACCACAAACAAAGGAGACAAAAGCACCGTACCAAGGAACACACAATGCCAAGGATGGAGGTTTAAGGGACTGCAGTTGTGTAGATGCGATGCTGACTATTGACAATACGCGGGAGTGCCCAAACAGGAGTGTGTGGGAGAATAGTAAGTTGCCAATGTGGGCGTCAATAGAGGAGTAGGGCGTCAATAGAGGAGTAGGGCGTCAACAGAGGAGTAGGGCGTCAACAGAGGGCGTCAACAGAGGGCGTCAACAGAGGGCGTCAACAGAGGGCGTCAACAGAGGGCGTCAACAGAGGGCGTCAACAGAGGGCGTCAACAGAGGGCGTCAACAGAGGAGTGAGTGGGTGAGTAGGGTGAGTTAATGGGTAAATAGGGTGAGTTAATGGGTAAATAGGGTGAGTTAATGGGTAAATAGGGTGTGTTAATGGGTAAATAGGGTGTGTTAATGGGTAAATAGGGTGTGTTAATGGGTGAATTGGCGAATGAGAGGGCTTGGTAATGTGTGAATTGTGTTGATAGTATGGTGTGGAGGCTAAAGCATGCGAGGCCATTATCTACGCTAATGTGTGGTTTGTATGTGAGACCGATGTTGTGTGTGATTGTGTGAGTGTGTGACCGTATGTTATGTGTTGTGTAAATATGTGTTGTGTAAATCTGTGTTGTGTAAATCTGTGTTGTGTAAATCTGTGTTGTGTAAATCTGTCTTGTGTAAATCTGTGTTGTGTAAATCTGTGTTGTGTAAATCTGTGTTGTGTAAATGTGTGTGTTATGCGTTGTGTGTGTTATGCGTTGTGTGTGTTATGCGTTGTGTGTGAATTTGTGGCCGTGTATGGACTGTGTGTGGCCTTGAGTGAATTGTGTGTGACCTTTAGTGAATTGTGTGTGACCTTTAGTGAATTGTGTGTGGAGACCGGATCTGACCGTTTATACTGTATGTGGATGATTGATGGCGGTAAAGGATCAATGTGGTATTGGAGAATAGGGGACTACTGGTATGCGATAGGGAAACGCATAGGGTCAGGTACTAAGTTGGATTGGAAGAGGTGATTGGGAAGAAGTTACGCAAGAACGGCTCCAGGCTAGGAGGTGATAATTTAGACGGCAAAGATTAACACGCAACAATTAACACGCAACAATTAACACACAACGATTAACACGCAACGATTAACACGCAACGATTAACACGCAACGATTAACACGACTAACACGCGACTCACGGCGACCTAACACGGAGACGAGACACGGCGACTACTTAGCACGGCGACAAGGAGAGAACGGCGATTTCGAGGCGGCAAGCCCCTGGGCTCAATACCAGAGCGAAATGAGGTGGGATGGGAGGGGGTAAGCATTGAGACAACTGAGGCAGAGGAAAGAATAATAGAGTGACAATACAGTATATGGATAATACTCGGCGGGGATAATACACTGAGTGGATAATAGTGAATAGCAGAGTGTGCATAATAGAGAGTGAAAAATCAGTGTGGGAAATAGAGGAGATAATAGAGGAGGGGGAGGGGGCTGCAAAGAATAGGGGATCGTCTGCCACAGCTTGGGATAAGCTAGACGAGGTGAAAAGGGAAAGTGTTTTGAAGAATGCGGAAGAGAAAGACTAAACAAATCGACTAGGGACAGGGGAATTAAGCCTCGGCCCAAAAGGGGGAAGCAATCACCAGGGCTCGGGATACGAGAAAAATAACAAGAGAGTAGACGTTGTCATACAAGCCCCCAGTAACCGCAGCCACCCCAGACCCGTTTCACCCATCCCACCGTTAACCGCGCACCAAACTCAGCCCTTGGCTCCAACAGTCTCCTACAATCGCCCTACTATCCGTCTCACACATTCCTCGCTCAAATACGACCGAAACGCAAACTCTGCCGAGGTAGCCGATCATTATCAGTTGTAATTCAACTCAAAAACGGGAAAGCCGGAACAGAACAGGAAAAGTCCTTTTTGTTTTTTTTATGTTGTTGTTTTTTGGGACTGCATGCGTCCCCAACGCTCTTTGCATTGTGATACGACCGGCTATTGGTGGCGGGACGACCGCTTGTACGCACGTTGTATTAGCAAACGCACGTCGATTGGATGCACTCGCGCATGTCTTGTTGGGATGCACCCCCGCAGACGGAGAGCACACAAAGCCGCTGAGAGGCGCAGGCCTAGACCGCCCCAAAAGACCGGCGGGAGAAGGACGCCGAAGGTACCACGCGAGCTGCTGCACAATGTGCACCAGCCGGGCACGAACGGCGCCGTCGGCTACTTATTAGGGGCGTCGCCACTGCGCGTTGCCAGACCGGGCAGAGTGGACGGATAGTTCACGACGACGGAGACAACACCGAGACCGTTGACATTAGCAAGCGACGGACCAGACGACCTAACTGACCGACGGCCTATACATAGCCGTATAAAAGCTGGAGTAGACACTCTAGCAGCGAGATCTAGAGCCTAGCCGACGATCTGAGCGTGGACACACTATAGCGATCCACAGTTGGGTGACAGATATCAGATATCACCGACGACTGTCAAGGATATTTTCACACAGTTGGTACGAATAGTCTCAGCAACACAGCCCTGAGATAGCTCTACACGGCCCTAACACAACCAGAGCATAGGCTAGTCAGATAAAGCTAGTCAGATAAAGCTAGTCAGATAACGCTAGTCAGACAACGCTAGTCAAAGCAGGCTACCACCTGGCACCGAACAACGACATCGTATGATATGCATAGTGGGTTAGGTGTTCTTCTGGAGGAGTCTCGACACGACGAGAGTCTCTTGCCTCCCCTTCCGTGCGAACTGCCTGCTGGCTTTGAGAGCGATGGGTGCGCCGGCGCGCCCACATCGGAGAATGAACCAGTAGACCCGCTTGGGTCTCCGCTTCACAGCCCGCTAGGCCGCACGTCCAACCCAACCGACTACGACCTCTTTTCACAGTGCTTCGACTTGACATCGTCGCAACTGGCGATACAGGCGTTTCCGTCAGCCACGAGCGGTACATCGCGCGACCCGCCTGGCCTGCCGCCTACAGTCTTGAGCCGCTTCAAGAGCCTCAAGGCGGGATTACGCAAGCTCTCGTTTTCGGGTATTGCGAGCATGCAGAGCCTTCTGGAGCCTGCTCCATCGAGCGCGCCACCGTTGAGTGCCCCAACCTTGAGTGTGTTGACGCTGAATTTAACAGCCCCGGTGAGCGCACCGAGCGTGCTGCCACGGCCCTCGATTCAACCAAACCTGTCAGAGTTTATGCGCTGGGACTCGCCTCCGCGTGTAAACTCAGTCTTTACGCAGCACCAGCACTCGCTGTCAGGACTGCTGTCGCTGCTCTCGCTCTCCCTGGCGGGTCACTACTCGCCCGGCATCTATTCCACTGGCCACTACTCGCCACGCCGCAACCGTACCTCTCTGGGTGCCACCATCAGCCTGATATCTAACGGCGGCAGCGCACGCGCTGTTATTACCCTCCTGGAGGATGTGCAGCCGCTGCGTGCAACCTTGGACTCGCTTGAGCAGCTGTACTTTAGCCTGTTCCATCCTGACCACGTCATGTCGATTGAACAGCTCAACGACCTGCGGGACTTGGCTCAGTACTCGCTCTTTCTTGACAAACAGAGATCTCTGATTATGGAAGCCTTTAAGCAAACTCGCAAACGCTTGCAGGACCTGGGATGGGCATCCAAGAATGACCTCGACAACTTGCAATTGCAGGAAGAGGCCCAGTTGGGCCAGATTGATACCAAGCTCGAGGAAATTGATGCGCGCTTGGCAAACGAGCTCCACACATCGATGTTCCAAGAGCGGGAGTGTCGTCTCCCACTCAGCCCCAGCTTGAAGGATTTGGAGAGCAGATGCTACGCATTTCCCGAGTAGGGAAACGTGCTTGGCAATGAGGCATTAGAGAGAGGCCATAAGAAGATTAGAGATGGCTTTAAAACGTTTAGAGATGGAGATGAGGGAGTAGAGACGATGAGATGAAGAGACGAAGATGAAGAGACGACATATGAGATGACAGACGAGAATACGAGACAGACGTGACAGATGCGAGAGACGAAATGTCACACGAGATGTGACAGAAACCGAAACTGATTTTTTTGTGAATGATATTATTGGTATTAGTGATTGATATTATTGACATTAGTGATTTGATTGAATCGTGCGCGATAAATAATGATTGAGACTGAGATGAGATGCAAGTGTGCCTTAGATTGAGACTTATGTTGAGATCTAGCAGTGGTGTGAGATGAGAAGTGACACAGCGGGATTCTTTTTCTAGTTGGCTACCGGGTGTGTTCAAAGGCGAGCACACCCAAGACGATAGAGCGGCCACAGTCCGGGCCTAGCCAACCACACTTTCGCAATAGCCTATACCCCTGTCTTCTGGCTGGCCCAGAGGATAGGAGCTACCGGCGGGAGCCGTACACTACACCAGAGTACGGTCTAGACCACCGATTGCGCCCGCCTACTCTAACTCCGTTTAGAACAGGCTTTGTGTATTATAGATATTTTTTTGCGCCAAATTTTACTGTAGAACATTAGAAACCGGCAGTAATTACGAGACTGACGTGTAACCAAGACGGAGTTCACGGAGTTGAAGTGGACCGGTTAGGAGGCGGTAGCTGAGGTCTCGTTTAGGTCAGCGCTGGAAGGCGGGGCGGAACGTGCGGGTACAGAGGGCGGATTCCCGCCTGGTCGTGTGCCAATATCACTCTCAGAAAGGAGTAGTGGGCTATTCCCAAGAACTCTTGGCCCGCTTAGCGCCTCTGCCAGACGCGATGAGCCCGCCAATACTCTCCTTAGAAAGCTTTTTTTTTTGTTAAAGTTTGGGCGCTGATTGTTGCGTCGTGTAGTCTAGATGCGAAGCCTCGGCTCCGCGCACCGTCCTAACCTTGCCCTTTAGGAGTAGCCACTAGCTACCCATCACAAGCCACCCCCCTTCCAAGGCGCCACTCGCGAACACCACTCCTTACGAGCACCACCCACTTCCAGTAATGGCTGTGGCGTGCCTCACTTATCAGATAGGCTCGCTATGACGTTTTCTTTGACGCATACTATGTAGACTGCAGCAATACGGCACCAATGGGCATGTTCGGCTAAGAAGGAGTTGTGGTTTGTCCTGTTCAAAAAGGGATATTGAGATCCCGCTAAGGGGTGCAGCCCGTTACAACGGTGGCGCTACAGATGCATCGCGCACGGTGCTGCAGGCCGGAACATTTAGTGCCATCCCCCTATATCCTGGAACGGTTAAAGGCGGGAGAGTGATTAGGCTATCATGGTCGTATGGCACTGTTGGCGTGGTTGGCAGCTCTCAAACGGTCAGAGGTGGACGTACAAGAAGCGGTAGAGAAGGTAGGAGACAGGGTGTGTCGACTAGGTGTGTAGACAAGGTGTACAATGTCGGATCAACCAAGAACGACCCCAAAGTCGACGGCGGCGCCTCATCTTAGGGGATGGGAATAGCGAGAACCGTACCATGTAGGTCTTGGCAGTTGGTGATAGGGGTGTACGGACAACCTCCGAGGCGGTATTGGGCGGGTTCGGCGAAGCCGTTGATTGAATTAATTGTGGTGCGACAAGCGCGGACCAGGTTCCCGAGTTGGCGATGGCTGCATGAGGGAGGGGGCGTGAGTTGCGGTAGAGATGGTGATGCGAAGACTAACGAAGTCTGCTAGGAAATGCTAGTACGACGCTTGAGGGAGATGCGAAACCAGGACTAAGTCCTGAATCCAAATGATGACCAGATGGTTCCTGGTAATTAGCGACATGTAGGAAAAAGGTAAAGCGGGATCACATCAGTAGTGAAACGATATTGCAGAGAAGAGAGGGGGGATGAGCAGAGATGAGACGAGATGAGAAGAGATGAGAAGAGATGAGAAGAGATGAGCAGAGATGAGAAGAGATGAGTTGGAGGAAGTAGAGATTGCTAGAGGAGGTGACGCATGGGATTTGAGTGAAGGGAGATTTGAGAAAGTGAGGGAAGAAGATAGGAGAGAAGATGAGGAGATGGATAAGATGTAGAAGAGCAGCAGGTGTTAAGATTGGGCGATATTACAAAGTAGGAAAGAGCAGATACCGTATTAAAGGATGCCACAACAAACAAGCCGAGTCGGTCAGAATACCCGCTCTCTGAGCACGTAACGGCCAGTAGCCTGCGGATGTTATGCCAGTCACGCGCTAGACGCCGACGTGCACACAGTACGAATTGAACCCCTTTCAGAAATTAAAGAGATGCATCCTAGCGGAGGCTACTACTGGTGGAGGCTACTACAGGTTGGAATGCATCACCGAGTCGTAATGGTTTGGGATTGGATACGCAAATTCCCCTTTTGGCATGCTATTGACGCCTAGCGCGACAAGAATGCTCCTTTCGCAGATAACACGCACCAGACGCACTGCTGTGCATACAAGAGCCGTGTAGCTGGATCTCACCTTCACGGCGGCTACTCCTGCAATGAGGTCATCGTCAGGTGCCTCGGTTACTTGGAGACTAGAGAGCTAGTACAGCATGTACTAACCATAGACAGTATCAGGGGCTAAAGTATTCCACGCCATGATTGGGCGTAGTACGTATAGATCCAGCCACAGTCGGGGTGGCCTTTACAGCTTATCACCAAGTGTACCCAGCTAATTCTACAATGTTTCGAAAACGCAGAATCCAATGAATGCTACGGTTAACTAAAATCAAGCAAACCCAGTATGAGGACATTTTCGAAGTTCTTCTGGCTTTCCTTTTCCCCTCCAGTCACCTATTGATGTAGATGGTGCAGTGAATAGGAAGCGTTCGTATCAAAGAAGAAGAAACTTCTGAGTCGCTAGCTCCGATGAGCTTCTTTTATATGCAAAATTGGTTATCACGTGATCATACATTAGGGTTAGTGCAGGGTTTGAGCCTACGCATTACCCTAGTGCTTCAATTGATGAAATGCATTCAGTAAATCACTAGAGAACATGTTTCTAGGCCAGCGGTTTCGCTATATCATCCTTTGCAGCATATTCAGGATATATAGCATCATCTATAATGTCTTTCTCTACCACCTCGTTTGTAGTAACATTTGTAGTATCGATAGTGGAATCAATTGTAGAATGCTTTATAGTACCCTCGTCGTCTCTGTCCTTTACTTCTGTCAAGGCAGAATCTTTCTTGCGTCCCCACTTTCCTAATAGCACCATTTGATCGTGTGTCCTCTTGCGTTCACCGTACGATACCTGGCGCTTATGCCTCCGACTGTTGAGATGCTTCTGCCAGCTTTCTTCGCCCACGGCCACTAATGGCTTTCCATTCTTGTCGACACAAATATCGCACTCTATATGGCGCCAATTAGACTCCGACCCTAGACGCTTGTTGCTGTTGAGGTTGGTCACATACTCCGGCTGAGGAAATAGTTCCTTTAAGCGTGCCGGATATTGTGGAGCCGTTACTGCCTTTGGGCCCTCTTGGAGGAAAGTGCGTGTGATTGCCGCACCAATCTCAAAGACGTTCTCACGCCAAGCATCAAGGTTGGTCGCGTCTAGAATATAAAGCTTTCCCCCATACTTGTAGCCAAACCGCTCCTCCTTGTGCAACTCCACTGCCAAGAGTTTCTTGATCCACTTTACCTGGTACTTTGCATACTGTCGCGTGCGGATCTGCATCCGCTCTACTCCGTATGCAAACGCCCGGGCGCGCTGACGCGTGTCCGATTCCAGGGATTGGAGCCATGGCAAAAACTCCTTAAATCCAATAACCTGCCATACACCGCTCGTACAGTCTGGCGGGGTATCCTGCTTCTCAAAGACATCATACATCTCTTTGATCTCATTAATTCCACCAGCCTCCATCATTTTGTCTACCCGCGCATCGAGCCTTGGACTCAACACCTCGAAATCGGAATATATCCAAAAGAAAAGCGTATTGTACCTAAGTGAGGATTCGCTGAGCTCGTCAAGCTTCTGCTCATGGTATAGTGACAGAGGCTTCTCGCCTGTAGTGTAGAATATTTCTAACGACCGCCGGAGCTTTCGCCTGTCCAGCGGATGAAACTTTTCCGCAATAACGGGGTCTATGCTTTGTAACGTCTCAAAAAGACGCTCAACAGGACCGTCAAGAATATCAAGTTCAGCTTCGCTCGGTTCTCGCACACGCTTCAAGTCCCGATTTTCGCTATTCACGGAGTCACCAACCGTCTTATTGTTGAACAACAAGTTTTGTAAGTAGTAATGCGTGCCTCCAATTAGAATAGGAACTTTACCACGCAGATGGATATCCTCGATGGCGCGGTTGGCCTCTTGCGAGAAGCGATGTATAAAGTACTCTTCGTCCCATGCAACGTGATCCATTACATGATGCGCAATCCCGTTGCGCTCTTCAAGCGGGTGCTTGTTGGTGATGTTTTCAAGGCCCTTGTAAACTTGCATGGAGTCAGCATTGATAATCTCACCATTAACTGCAGCAGCTAAATCAATACTGAACTGGTGCTAGGTTAGTACATTTTCCGAGAGCTGTGCTCGAGCACATACCTGTGATTTACCAACGCCCGTCGTACCAACGATGCTTATTATGTTCTTTTTAGGTTTCGTCATCATCAAGTTCTTTAAGTACTTTAAATACCGAAATGCCATCTATATACAAGGCTTGTGGGCCAGTACTAGGCTTGAACCTTTTACACCTGGGATAAACCCTTTTTGATTATACACTTGTTGCGGCATGGATCTTCAGTTTAGTGATGATCCCTCCCGAGTAACCAGCCTTGCAATGGGATGCACAAGGCGAACGACAGGAGTAACATCTTGTTGCTCGCTTGAACCTGAACCTGAACCTGATACAGGACCAATACCTTGTTGTCCGTCATCCCTTTCAATTTGCAGTGCAGTAAGTCGCGATTCTAAAAGGAAACTGTCACAGTCTCGCAAAACGACCGCTCCCTTGGTTACAAACTCGTTATAGAATGTCAATCCTTCGTTAAGGTTAGACAATATCTCCAAGTACTGCGAATAGACAAATTCCATTCTTTGAATAGCGATCAGCCTTTTCCGTTGTGACTCGTCATACCTTTCGGAGCGATCATCGATAAACCTCTTATTCAAGGATAGAATCTCCCGAGATAAGGCATCTACCTTTGCTCTTGATTCATCCACAGTATTCAACTCTTCTTCTAATTCTGCGATGCATGAATCGTATACTCCCTCAAACGCCCTATCATTTATCTCACCCTTTGCCGGATTCTTTTCGATGCTTTCATATTCGTGTTTTACTCTCTCACGAATCTCTGAGCTATCAAGCTTGTGTCTAAGAGAGTTTAAAACTAGTTGTCCCTCATCTCGAATAAGAGACCATGAGTGAAACGCATTCCTCAATTCTGAGATGATAGCAGATGTTGAAGGGCTTATTGGCGAGTAACTGCAGCTTGGGATATACAGCTGTAAAGATTCGAGCCCTCCACTATAAATGAGCAAGTCAGCTTTGATCCTAGAAAACTTGTCAGCCACAAACTTGTCCCCCGAGCTGGCTTGTGCCAAGTAAGTTATCATCAGTGCAACTTTGGAGTTAAGCTGCTCCAACGTGTTTTGCCTACTTTCCGGAAGCTGGAAATTAGTCTCATGCATCAGACTATTCCGTAAACCCCTCTCCTTCTTTTCTAAATCTAGTCTATTTTGACATTCTTTTAATAAGTTTGAACATTCGGCGGAGAGTCTTTGTATGTCCTTTAAGCTCTCCTCTATTGAATCTACCCCAGATTTGCTAGATATCTCTCTACCATGCCCTATTATCGATTCTGTGACGTTTTCAGGTTCTTGTAAAGTGTCAATGGATGCAGGCAAATTGTGGTCTGTCATCAATTTGTACATTTTTGCATTCAAGGCAAGTAACGGCATTTCAATATGCGTTTTCTTAAAGTCTTCTACCCGCTCACTGAAAGCCTGTGATACTCTAATTATGATGTTTGGGGTTAATTTGTCAAAAAGAATGGACACTGGGTCTGCGAATACCTTGTGGCGGATTGCATTCGTCATCGAGGCACCAACAAGAGGCTTGAGATCACTTTCGAGAGGTACTGCCGTCAAATGGATCAAATCATTATCTCGCTCAGCCAGTTTCAAAGTGTTACAAACTGCTGCCGTCAAGCCGTTCAATCCGCCGGTAACCACCAAGCTTACGTATGGGCTGAACGACTTGGCCTCAAGACAAGATTTCTGCGCTAATCTGAGGGATGCTACCTGTTCACCCCACATGAACTTTTCTTGGTACACCTTTGACTGTCGATAGTGTGCAGCCGCAGTAAAGTGACGCTTCTTGATTTCCATATGATTTATCCACTCCACTTTTACATACTTTGACCCTTTTCCATACTCTAGCGACTTTTCATAAAGTCGTGATACTTCTATCGCCAATCTTGCAATAACAGAGTCTTTTATCGATGAGTTGCTTTTTCCAGACTGCCATACAACCTCCTGGGTCTGAGCAAGCATTAGGAATTCTAAACATGTTAACGTTCCAGTCTCGAATTCTGGCGGTATTTGTGAAGCGATTCGTGACTGCAGCGAAGACACCTGATCATCCACTTTCAGCCGAAGCTCACGATAACATCCCGCCGCAGTCTGAAAGTAAACACATGCACGCTTCAGAGAATTGGATTCCAAAGAAGCGGAGAATTGGTTCCCCATGTTGGAGAAGAAGCTCCCAAGCTGGAAGATTATGTTCATTTGCTCTACCACCAAGGAACGACTACGCCTAGGGCCAGCCAAGGGGGTGACCATCAGTGTGGGGTACCAAGTAAACTCAATGCAATCATCTGAAAACTTTTTAAGCAAACCACCCAAGCTCTTGTAATACAGAACCAACACCTCTTCCGAGTCATCGGTCACCGTTTCTTCCTTGAGGAGGCACACCTCATTCCGCTGCTCGGTCATGAGTGCCAAGTCTTGCGTAAACGAAAAGGCAGACTGAAAATAGTCGTCTGCGATAACCTGAGTCAAGACATCTCCAAAATCTATGGATACGGTCAGCCTTAGTGGCACCACTAGCAAGTTGGTCAACATCGGTGCTGCTTATCGACCATCCGCTCGGGAAGTGCAAGAAATCAGTGATGTCCGCTTCAGGAATGATGATTAGATTAGTAAAAATGTCATGCTACCATCCGATCCTTACTAAATACTGTACGGTTATGAGCAATGAATAAATCTATAGTTATGTTTTAAACCGCAAGCTGCGGAGCTTGGCGCTGACTGCCTGCTCAGCCTGGACGACAGCGTCCACGGACGCACGCAAGCTTCGGGTTCTGGTGTCAACCTCAGCAACTTCCTCCTGTTGTGAGGCGGCAACGACTGTATAATCAATGCTAGCATGGTATGCGTCATTATATGCATCGATGAGATCCTTCCCCACCTCTGATTGGGCCAGGAGAAATGACTCTCTCCCCACAGCCTCGTCTAACGCGTCCATGTCTACGTTGGACTTGGCGTGTAGCTCGTGGAGCTTTGTTATGATGTCCCGCAAGGTTCGGGGGGAATCTGGAAGTTGAAAAGCCACATCTACACCATTCAGGCTTTTTGAAGAATTCAAGACTTTGTCCACCTCATTATTCACTTTTTCAAACTCTTCTTCGCCCAAGTCTTCTAAAAGATCGGCTTTGTAGTTTGTATCTTTGTACTTTCTAATGTCGGACGCAACCAACAACTGCATCTCGAGACGTACGAGTTTCTCCACCTCTGGAAACTCACCATCTCCAGGAAACGAGTCCACAATCGCCGCCGGATCTGGGATTGGCAAGCCTCTTTGAACAACCTGGGACTTGCGCAAATTTGCCTTTTCATCATTGACTTGGCGCAAAATCTCCAAGTTGCGTAAACGCTCGCCTTCATCCGAATTTGGTGCAGCCGACTCTGTCACAAATGGCAACTCCAAAGAAACCAGGCCGGGGAGAACACGTCCAATGACCTTTTTAGGTGCTGGCAAATCTTGGAAAGACGTCCGTATCAAGGAAGCTACAGGGTCAACGAGTCTTTGCCGCGAACGCTTGGGCTTGCCAGCCTTGCGCTTCAAATTCCCGTCCTTTTGAGACGGTTGAGTGATGGGTATGGTGTGTGCATCGGACGACTCTGTAGCCTCTGCCTGTTTCTGGGTGGCTACTCCTAGGATAGCCGACTTTTCTGTTTGTGCAAGTAGCTCTCGCGTTTTACGCAATATGCGACTGTCGACATCATCCTCTATGCTATTATCATCATCGTCTTCCAAGACCAGGTAGCTGTCTCCGGTTTTAACATGTACAGCAGTGTCGGAGCGGCTCGACTGACCCGCTACCGGAGCGGGTAGTTCTAACCGTCTTCGCTTTACAATCGTTTCTTGCAGCTCCGCGTTAGAATCCGCCGCAGCTTCTACGGAAGCCACCACTCGCCGAGCCTGGGCACTTGCATCGCTTTTTCGCAGAGCCGCTTCCTTTCGCCGTTTCGCATTGTGCGTATCGACTTCGCTCAAGTTGAGACCCTCCTTTTGCACGCTCTTCTTAAACTGCTCATTTTCTTCGGTATTCTGCGAGAGCTCGCTCGAAACGTCATAAAGACCTGCCTGGGGCGTGCGCTCATGCGCCACGTCAGCCACATGGTCAAACTCCTTGCGCTTGCGCTTGTTCAGCGACTGTAAACTCACATTATTAATTCCCGCCGCCTTGAGCTCGCGCCGCTTCTGCAAGAGCGCTATCCGCTTGCTCTCCTCCAACATACGCTCCCGCGCTTTGCGCTTCGCCTTCTTGCCTTGTGTATTCGCCAAGCGCGCCTTGGCTTCCGCAAGCATCTCCCGCTCGTCATCATCCAAGTTCACATCCTCTGGACGCGCAGGCTTACTCTCGGGGTCCACATTCAAGTCTCCCACCACGTTACCGCCTATCGGCGCACCCGTCGCCGGAACACTCTCAATGTCCGTACCTCCAAGTCCCAAGTCGTGCGCTTCAAGACCCGCGATGTTCAGGCGAAAACTCTCGCCAGTACCTTCATCACCGCCCACGCCCAGCGACACATCGTCAAGAAGCTTCTGGTACCGCTCCACACAGTGAATCGCAGTCCTGCGGCCCATCACCTTGGCAACGGTCCGCCATTGGTTCGGAAGGAGCTTAGCTAGGTTAAGAAGCTTCTCATCTTCTTCTCGCAGCCACTCCGACTTATCAATTTCGGGATTGAGCCACTCGTTCCACCGCGCTTTGGCCTGCTTAGCCAGCTTCTTGGTGAGTAACGACGCTACCCGGGACCACTGATTCAACCCATACTTGGACACAGCCGCCTTCAAAATCTCGTCCTCCACATTGGTCCACGCTCCACCCTTAACGTAAATTGGTGGCATCGAATGCGGTCAATCGCACCTCACTACCGTGTCACAGCGTAACAGCGTCCCAGTTGCAGCCAGTGCTCACCCGTGATAGCTAGGCTAGTTCCTCTGGTCCAGAAGATCCAAGCTACTCGCGATGAGCCGCGGCTTCCGGTATTTACGACCGGATCACATGCACATGTCGAAAAGTCGGAATTTAATCATCAGCGGGAAGCAAGTGAGCGACAACGAGAACCAGCCGACGCTTAGGTTCTTCTGGAGCGTTGCTACGGATCCGAGTCTGATTGCAACAGTGGAAGCAGTTCTAGTGCCGTAAATTGTGTACGCTAGCGCCCGTGTTGAGTGTTTTTGACCGGTCTGAAAGCGAGTATTACGCGCCACGTTAGCTACCATTGCAATGTTTCACTCCAAGCATCAGAAGCTTATCTTGCAGTGCTACCCGCCTGGTAAGGGCGTGGACAAGAAGCCGAATCCTTCTGAGTTGAGCTACTTGTTGTACTATGCGTCGACGAGACGCGTCAAGTTAGAGAAGGTGATTGTGTTTCTTCTCCGCAAGACAACGTCAGACTCCAAGCATAGTCGCGCAGGAAACTTACAGGTAACGTTGTCGATAATTGCCTCGTTGATTCAAAAGTGTCTGGAGAACTTGAATGTGTTTGCGACTCAGGCATGTACTATTATGCAGCAAATCTTGGGTACTGACGACTTGGCGCTTGCGAAGAGCGTGTTGCAGACATACGGTGTTTTTTGCGAGAAGTTGAGTACAGCGTTGTTTCCCGGTGACCAGTTCTTTCACAGTCTGTTTACAAAGTTGCTGGATTCCTTGCTTCGCTTGGGCAAGGAGTCCCCCCACGTGAGTGGACCTAACAAGATGGAGTGGGCCATGATCACATTGATGACATGCAGGCACCTTTCCGGTTGCTATGGGGACAATTCAGCGATATCTGATCGCTTTATCCCCGCAACAGTGCCTATTTTGATTCAAACGGTGTTCAACGCCACAACGCTGCAGTCTTTAGAAGCAAGATTGAACCACAAGGTGAACGAAGGAGATCAATTGCGTCTTCTGAAGGTGACACTGACAAAGACTGTTGGGCCAAACTACAAAGTCATCGATGAGGACTTTGAAAACAACTCTGTTAACGAACACGATATCACGGAGGAGTCGTTTCGCGGATTGAACATTTTGTTCAACACCTCGTCTGCTACGCAGATATCCAAAGCCGTGCTTGAATTGATTAAGAGTAACTACGAATCAAAGAACGATAAAAAGTGGAGTACTGATTTATTGCAGTTGTGCACTGCCTGGGTTCCGGTACAGTTGAGATTTATCTGCTTATCGACAATGTTAAACCGCCTTGGAACGTTATCGCTGGAATCTTACAACCCGGAAACAAAGTTTGCGATCCAAACTCACTATGTGAATTATGTGTTGGCGATCATATCGTCTGATGTCAACATGATTGGTTTGTCCATTTCCGATGTCTTTCAGCAGATTTTGTCTTTACAGTCAGATCTTATCTTTAAGCAGTCAAAATCTTTGGACGCAAAAGATGTAGACACATTGGCGGCTACTTATTCCAAGTGCCTCAGCCAGTTGTCTACGCATATATACTACTTTGA
Source organism: [Candida] anutae (assembly GCA_030566955.1). Taxonomy (NCBI): domain Eukaryota; kingdom Fungi; phylum Ascomycota; class Pichiomycetes; order Serinales; family Debaryomycetaceae; species [Candida] anutae. Next base: position 86,669 of record JAKUBP010000019.1, on the reverse strand, counting down.
CCAAGTGCCTGACTCTATTCGTGAAGTATTGTTAAAGATCGAGTCCGTGTTGGAGTATCCTATCTCTGAGGCCAATGAAGATGATAAACTGGCCATAAGCAGTACCGCTGTTCACTCATATGTTTTGAGATTGCTTGATGATGTTTTGGCCAACTTTAGAGCTGTTCAGAAGAATTCAAGCATTATCTCAAGGAACCATGTTTCCTTGAATGACTGGGAAACTAGTTTCGCTTTGTTTAGTCGGAACGAAGATTCTCCTGCTACGGGTACGTCATTATCGAAATCTCAATATGACGATATACAGAAAAAGTACCTAGTTGTCTTTGAGGATTTTTTGAGAAATGAGTTGGCACCTCCTCGTAACGACTCATCGGAATCGCTTGGCGAAAAAGAAAAGAAGGATTTAATCCCCAAGGTTGGAATATTGAGTGATGATTTCACGAATTACTTGCAGCCAGATGTTGATCTGTATATCTCAATTTCTGACAATGTCTTCGCTCATCTCTTTTTGAACGTTGATAAGTTTTTAGATTTGAGTCGCGATTTAAACAAGAGCTTATTGGTGCAATTGGTGAAGGTGTTGAAACTTTTACTTGCTACAACAGGAATTAATTTTGTTGCCAACTTTGTTCCTTGGTTTTTCCACTGGCAGATGGCTCCAAGCCAGAGCGAGTACTCTCCCAGCTCCAGAGTGAAGGATACCGTGGCTCATTTGTTGATGTACCATTCCTTACTGGTGTTGGACAAAAGCTACGCAGATGAATTAAATGGATATGCAAAGTCGTCTAATTTCCACTCGAATTTGTTGACAGACATTCAGTTCAAGACATTAAACAAATTGTGGGTTTCCAATTTAGACTCTTCAGAACCTTCGCAAGATGAGCTTCTCAAGAATGGTAAGGGTAATTCAGAGGGACATGTTGACCAAAACGGGTTATTCACTTTTACTGTATCACTGAAGGAATTTGAAGATTTTGTAAATGGCAACAAGTTCACGAATACGTGGATCATTCCTAGCAGAAGATCTGTACTGGATTCAACAAGCAAGGTACTTCCTAAAGCTGGTTTATCGCAACCCATCTCAAATGGAAACTTGACTTTGCCTCATCAAAACTCAAACTTTGTGAACGGGTCTTCACAATTCGATGCTCATAGTTTTCAAGATTCACATAATCCTAACAATGGTGCTACTTTGGGATTGGGCAATGCATTTGATCTTGTTTCCATTAGATCTGGACTTATGTTCCTGAAGAGCAAGCTCAATTTACAGAATGGCAGTTTGGCTGGATCGAGGGCCGCATCAGCAACAAATGGACACACTGGCCATGTTGTATGTTCTGATGGAAAGTACTTTAGTTCTCCAAAGGTATCCGACTTGAAGGATATAATGCTGGAACACAGAGGTGCATTGAAAAAAAGCAATGTTCAAGCCACCGATGGCCTGGCATCTATTCCTCAAGCTTCACCTAAATCTATACTTACACAGCAAATCGGGAACAAGGATATTGATTCTATATTGGACGATTTACTCAGCTCCGACGAGGAAGAAATTATAGTTTAGGACGTGATCCTAAAAAAAACGAAAAGCAGGCCAGAGATCTGGTGAAGTATGAGGCAGATAATTGGAAACTAATGACAATTTGTCGTATTAGCCAACAGTCTCGGAATTTAGAACTCGCTACAAGTTTGTTTAAACACGGTCAGCCAGCCTGGCTACAATATATACGTATTTGTAAGTGAGACTCAAAAAAGGTATTCTCTTTAATAGTGAACATCTTACCTACAATTTCCCAACCGTATTAACAACAGATACACAGAAAGAATACCAACAAGTGTCAGTATCCCACCAAGGGCATCCGCCTGAAACCCAAACTATTATTTACTCTTCATCCAGCGACTCGTTGTCGTCGTCGTCCCCAGCCAACGCATCAAACGCGTTAAAGGATTTCACCTGTTTGTCAGCAATCTCCCTGGGGTCTACAGGCTTGGATGAGCCCAAATTCTTGTTATTGGGCTTGGCCTTGATGGTACCAGCGCCGTTGGCTGCAAGGCCAGACGCAAGTCCTGCATGGTGACCAGTTCCAGTACTGGCACTGGTGCTGGAACCGCTTAAAGCGCCATCCTGAGCCAAGGACTCCCTGAACTTGGCTCTTTCGTCTGATCCATCGTCCGAACCGAAGGATTTCTTAAGCTTGGTCTTTGTAGCCCATCCATCCTCGTCCACCTGTACGGTCTCGGCAACCTTTTTGCGCAAGTTCGGCTTGGTACCCGTTCTTGACCCTCTTCTTCTGTTCATATGATGATACGGTCTTTCATTGCCGTTCTGGTCGATATAGGTGTCACCGTTGGTCCACTTGGACGCCTTAAGCTTTTCGGCCTCTTGGGCGTAGTGTTCTCTCACCAGCTCAACCATCGCCGAGAAGGCTTCTAAAATCTGTGGCTGCTTCGTGTACGCCTCATCCTTCAACTCGAATAATCTTTCTTCCGAATACTTTGCCATGTTGTCGTGCGGTCGTTGTGGTGCGAATTCCGTCATTTTTTTTACTTTTCAACTGTCCAAATTCAGCAAGAAGCACACGACTAACCAGCGAAACGATAAACGCCCCAAATTTCGTCGTCAGAGACGGAGATCGCGGTTATACCTGACTGGACATATACAACTCCACTGAATCCGTCCTCAGGCCACTTCTAGTGCAAAAATCTGCTCCGTAGCTGTCCGTAGGGGATTATGAATTATGTGCAGGACGACCATATATAGCAAAAAAATCAAGCGATGAGCCAAGCCTGGGGTCAGACATTATCGATGCCGATCGCTCACAGCTTGAACAAGGTGACCAAAAACTTGGCCAAGGCAAATGGAACGTTACATGTCAAAGGTAGAAAGTTCAAGCAGTTGAACCGCGCCACATTACGTGATAAGAAGCTTGAAAACCAGCGTAACAAGTCAGCGGAGAAGAAGGAAAACGCTTTAGCTATATACTATGTTATGCAGCAGGTGATCAATGAGGAGGAGGAGTTTCGCAAACACACCACGTTTTCATTAGAAGAGATTAAGGCGTTTATACAGATGTTTTTGTCACGCCATGACGAAGAGTTAAACAAGTTGAGGGCTGAGAGACGTAAGGGCAGACCTCCCACGAGCAGACAGCGCATCTTGGAGACTATGGTGGCTCACGACCAGAAAATATATGAGACTGGAATTAAGATTCCTGACTTGAGTGACTTGCATACAGTCGAGCGCTTGAGGTTGTGGAATGGAACTCATGGCGGCGTAACCATCATGCAGACCATCTTTGTCTCCAAGGGGTCTACCGAACTCCCGGCAAAGCTGGTCGCAGAAGTCGAGATGAAGTAGGTAGACTTAATTTACCTTAGTCTAGTTTCTTCTTTCTTATTGTATACTACATTGCATTAAAACATTCTGATTAATAATTTGCTAAAAACTCTAGACACATTACTTTGAGCAGGATACTAAACAATCCAGCTGCTTGGTACTGCTCTGAAAACAAAAGGTCTTTCAGACCTTGACAGATAAAAAGTAGACGGCGTCACAGATTCACGGTCACGCTTGAGCGGCGAGTTTACTTGGATACCCACAACCAGGACTTCCACGAACTTTGAGTGGTCACTGCGCTTGGCTGAGGTGAGCTGATGGGGATAGGATTGAGCTGCTCGTCAGAGCGCGAAAAATCACCCTGTGAAATTGGGGCCAATACCTGCGGGTTAGCGGGTGGGCTATCCAACGGCGGGCTGGCTGTACCCGCATGGCTACCCAAAGATTCCTCAAAATATAAATTCAAAGTAACCAAGCCCACAAGTACAATTCCAGTAGCTGCAAAAATCGACTTGACAAAACCAAAGAAAACATTCTGTTTGTGCTTCAAGTCGCGCAGCAAGATCATATACTTTTGATTTCCATTTCCGATTCTGCTTCCAGCAATCTTCCAGTTCTTTTTCTGTAACGACTTGAAATTCCCGAGAAATTGGTTCAATTCTTCCTTCTCAAACTTATTCAATACGTTGAAAATGTCCTCGTCAGGCGAGATGTTAATTCTGCCTGCCCCAGGTTTGATAGTTTGCCCATTTGGAGTCAACAATAAGTACTCAGTGGATCGGTTCAGTGCGAGTTTGGCATCTTCAGAAGTTGGAAAGAGAGAGTTTCCTCTTCCCTTAACTGTTTTGGTATTTCTAAAAGCATTGAACACTCCTCCAGATGTTCTGCGGCGTATGCTCATATTCTTGCTCCATTCATACGCTTCTGATTCCCGGTGCCTCCTTTCCTCTTCAGTGATTTTTGACTTTTTGGCCTTTTGTAAAAAGCTTTCTAACGACGAACGTTGAGTATTGATGTCAAGCTTCAGGTTATCCGAAATTCTTTCAGAATGAGGAGACTTGTGCGTCGAGCGAATCGATTCTGCCGAGTCCCACTCCTCTGGGAAATTTACTGCATCATGTTGCAGACGTAATGCAATCGATACGGCGTCTCTCACGTCTTCTTGAAACTTAATCTCCGTCATCGGCTTTTTCTCACTCTTGCGAATCTTTGGAACAGTCCAAACTTCAGCTTCGGCATCAATATCTGATTGCTTCGTGAGCAATGCCAATACTTTCTCCGTATCATTATACTTCACCTTGGGTTGTTCCTTAGATTCTTTCAAGTTCAACTTACTGGTCTTATATTTCTCAAGAGGTACAAAGGCTTTCTGAGATTCTGACTGCTTCCTTCTCAAAGCGTGTTTTTCGTATTCGATATTCTCAACAAGATCTTTGTAGTAACCTTCCACCACAGAACATGTAAGAACTAGATCTGGCTTGCTCTTCTTTGCCACGTATAACTGTTGCAAAAAGTTCGGGTAGCACTCGATTTTCTTGTTGTATTGCCGCATATCCTGAACTAAAGTCAAGTAAATTGGAAGTCCAACTCCTGATTTGTCCAACTTTGCTTCAAAAGTGGCCAATAATTCTTCAAATTCGTCAACAGAGAGATTCCAGTACCCTTTCTTGACGGCTAAACCCAGTTTGAGTAAGAAGTCCTCAACATACGTGAAGTAATCGTTAACCCACTTGCCATTATCTCCCAAAATAGAATACTCCAGCGAACTAACCCTAGATTTGGAAGTCCGCGAAGTCTCAAATTTCTTAAACGCTGCATTATTAACCAAGACACTGTCTAAAACAAAAGTCAGGCCACCGTTGTAGTTGAACAAGCGAGCAAGGTTGCGATACAACTTGTACCAGACATTGCCTCCTGTTGCAGCTAATTCTTCAACCTTCTTTAAGATTACGCCAGATTTAAATGAAGCAAGCGGTGCACCCAAAACCTTCCTCAATTCTTGAAGTTCCTCGCTGTATTCTTCCAACCGGTACTCATCGGGGAGTTGTCTGTAAGCCTTGTATGGGGGAGGAGGTTCCACCTTCTTCACCATCTTCCTTTCAAACTTATCAAAAACGGATTGGCTTAGGAGTAAAGTGTCCAAGACAAATGTACTTCCATTATTGTACGTGAATAATCTGCTTAATCTTTTGCTCAAGCGAACAAAATTATGAACATTTTCAGACGACATTCTCGATTCTGGGTTTGATGATACCTTCTTGTTAATTACCTCCTCAATACGCTTGTCCAACACTGCATTGATCTCACCAGCTGAAAATAAGCTGAACTTACCCTTTAATTCGTCTGTTCTCAAAATCTCCAATTCTTTTGAGAACTTATGCAACTCCAAATCTTCAGGAATTTGGAGATACTCTGAATTTGACGCTGCTGGGGTTGCAACTGGAGCTGGCAATGGAATTGTGGCAGCTTCATTTATAGTAGGAGCAGGAGGCGAGGGTGGAGGAGAGTATATTTTATCGGTTTCTTTAAGAGTATCGACAATGACATCCAATGGTGCAGTATTATTTCCATGAACGCGGAAGAGTGCATCCAAGTGCTTAACAAGGCGGGTAAATTGCACTGCGTTGCCGTGATTAATAGGCATCAGACTAGTTGCATCTGGTTCCGAATTGAAAACGTCATCAATTGCCAACTTGAGTCGATCCAAAATCTCCGTACTGGAGTTGGATGCAAAGCGTCCATTAAGAAGGGATCTCGCGATTTTGAGCTCTGTAGCAAACGAACACAATTCAGAATAGTTTGAATGAATAATAGTGGACTCTGTAGACTCTATTATTTCAAGTGCTTCTTCCATTTCTGCGATAAAATCTGTATCTGGATTATATGCTTCAAACAAAACTAACCATTCAGACAATGAAGCCAAACCAGGATCAATCAGATTGCTGTTAAAAAGTGGTACACGCGTGTCATCTTGAGCCAAAGCAAGACCGGTTGGAGTCTTTGACATTTCGCGTGGATCGAACTTAGACAAGCGATGCAAGGCTCCGATAAAATCAGTTGCCGTTTCATCGGTTGATCCTTCAAGTGCCCTGTAGATCGAGTAAACACCGGAGCGAGTTAAATCGCCATTCAGGACCTTACTGTTGAGAAACTTGGCTACCACGGTACGAAGACTGTCATTGGCCTCCACCAATGCGACAGCCCCATACAGTTTGGTGCGAGAGAGAGCACTGCGCACTGGTGAGATGGCGCCTCGGGAAACGTAGTATGTCAAGACAGTCAAGAGTGATTCTGCCGCACGGCTGGTGTGTACATCCAGGGAACGCACAACACCCAAGAGGGCTGGTCCCGCCGCCAAAAACGAATCGAGGGAGTCAAAGGCCGGAACCGTACCTCTGCCAACCAAAAACAAATAGGGCAACTCAATTGCACTGATAAGTTTAGCGTCATCAGCCCGGAACTCAGTCTCGTCCAATTCGGGCGCAGACTGAACCAACGCCACCAAAGCACTCAATGTGGTTGACGGGGCCAGCTTCAATAACGCAGCGAGTCCAAGGTAGCGGGTCAGGGAAATAAAGGTGCTGTCTAAGGCGTTTGGAGCCACGAGCTTCGCGGTGATAGCTTCACTCCACGCACCCGCAGTCTTGGAAGCATTGGCTCCTTTACGGAATTCGCTAATAACTTCCGGGAGGAAACGGCATACGCCGCCCTCGTAGAGCTTTACAGCATCTCTGTCTTGAGGCCGGGTCAGGCGTGACACAGGTTCCGCAGAACGTTCAAGTGGGCTAGCTGCGGGTCCAATCGGCTTGGTTGCGTGTTCAATCCGCTTAGCCGTGTGCTCAATCGGCTTAGCCTTGCGTTCATTCATCACTGCTGCAGCCATGACTCTGGTGAAATGGGAATCGTTGATCAAGTAGCGATGCATGCGGTCGAGCATGCAGTCGAAGGAGTAGCGGTTGTAGCGCGACACGTCGCTGATCCGGTTGCGCGCGCTTTGCGCGCGAAACGCGCTGAGCGAGCCGATCCAGTCGGAACTCGAGAACGAACTGAGTCCGGCGGCACCCGAAGGGTGAACCAGCGCAGCGTAGCGGTGCAACACCATAATCTCGTGATCGTAACGCGTAAAGAAGTCAAGGTAACCGTGCTCGTCGTTTGGCGCGACACAAAAGTCCAATGGATCGCACTGCACCGCCAGATGGTGTAACAGAACTTTCTGGCGGCGTGGTTCATGGTACACCGCACCTACGCGGTTAGAGAAGCGACGCAGTGGCACGCTTGTGGCGCGCCATCCGCGAACAGCACGACAAACCATAGAAAGACGTGGAGTAGGCTAGCAGCGACTGTAACGAGTCAGTTAGTTGATCGTGTGCGTGGCTCTAATGCGTCTGCGCTGTGTCTGCGTAGCAGTGGTGTGTGTGTTTGGTGGCGTAGGAGCAAGTAGGGGTGGGAGCTTTTGGGGGTCGGTTAGATTATAGTCACGTGTAAATTGAATTGCGTGTCGGGTTTGCAGCCACGGAGCGATAAGGGTTGGGGGAGAAGAGACAAGAGAAGCGGAACGACGAGAGGGAAAGCGGAACGACGAAGGAGGGACAGAGCGCCAGAGTAGTGAAGGGGGGTGTGAAGACAAGAGGACGACCATGAATAGCGCCAAGAGCAGCACCAGCAACAGCAGCAACAGCACCAACAACAGCGCGTGCGTCCACCCTGAACCATAAGGTGGTGGTTCAATATGCAGGAACACAATAACGCGCTCGTCTGACAGTAGAGGGGTGCAAAAGTGCATTCGCCTGTAGTGTGCCGGCAGTACTGGCCAGAAATCAGTTTTTGTGCAGTCAATGTCAAGTACTGTGTTGTTATGCGGTGTGAGGTATCTTATATCGGTGCCACGTGGTATCAAGTGCTGTCAAGTGCTGCCAGGCATTTCCAAGTGGTGACAGGTAGGCGAGTAGTTTTGTGAGGCGCATACTGTTTTGTAGCTTTCGGTAGATGGGCCTCGCCGATTCGTGGTGCTGTTTGGCATTTTCACACTTCTGGGACGCGAATGTTTGCACGGGTGGCTGAGTCCTTTCGTTAGTTTGCAGATTATGTTTGCACGTTAACCTTGTAGCCAGAGGTTCAATAGAGGACGGCCCTTTTGGGGCTAATAGGTGTCTGCCTGGCGCGTACACCTGTCACATACCTTGTCACATACACCTGTCACATACACCTGTCACATACACATGATACCATCATCGTTTCAATGCAGTGCCTTGTTGAGAAGGCTCTCTGTCCCTTACCCGGAACTGACCCTGACCCTGACCCTTACCCGGACCACCCTGATTTCGCCCATTCCACCCTGCCTGACCACCTCACCTGTTCCATACGACCTACCCGGTCCCTCGCCCGGGCCACGATCCACCTCCACCAAAGCCTCTCACTAAAACCTATCAATGTGTCACCAATGTGTCACCAATCTGCAACCCCACACTTCTCCCCGCCTCCCCTAATCCTATTATTCACAATCACATCGACTAAATTTTTAGAATCTTATTCATTCAGGATTCTCCACGATCGAATAGCCCCACTCTCACCCCTCACTACCGCTGACAGCCCAACCTCATACACACCAAACGTGCAATCACCCTTCCCCTGATTCACGTCACTGTCATTTATCAATCTCGCCGCAATACCCCATCATACCTACATACACCACCTACATACCTAGTTACATCACCACATACCTAACATCTCCTACATACCTCATCGCGCGCACCATCCTGGGCCCGTCCGAAATTCGATCGCGCCTATGCCAACGCACAGCCTCACTCACCATGGCTACAACTTCCGGCTACAACTCCCCACTACAGCTCTCTGATATAGGTCACGCACACCGTTGGATACGCACCGCCCCACCAGCACCTTAGCAGGCTCACGCGACGTACTCGGCCACACGCGTTGGACTTCCGTCTCCTGCCACCTCTGCCGCGGTGCACGCCTTCTCCTGACATCTCCGCTGTAAAATCACACACTGCTTATTTCGTGCATACTTCCACACTGCAACAAGAGGATTTAAGACAACGTGCGTCCCCGCCTTCTTCTCCGCCGGCACGTGCACGCACGCACGATTCAGCACACAATCGGAGGCTATAAACGACTACCTGAACTATTTAATCACGTGATATTTGTCATTCAATGTTATTCCCGCGAGGGGTGAGTAGTGCGGTATGGTTAGATATGGCGCTTGGGGTGCGGCAAGGTATGCTACAGGTGTGGTAAGTATGGCGTTGTGCCAAAGTATGTCGCGACTACCGCTGTACGCTAGCGTCGTTGCCGCCTTGTGGGCCGACGCAGACACATTCAGCGTGACCCTAGAAACAGGGGAGTCCGCGCGGCTTAAAATGTCCCCATCTGCGCAGTAAGCGTGGGCAGCGCAAATAAAAGCAATGTTTAGAAATACTACAATAGCAAGAAAGCCCCGAAGGACGTTCAGGGTGGCGCATCGGGGACAATCCTGTCCGAGATGACCGCCCAGCGACCACCGACTACGAGACATGCCAGCCATACCGTGCTCGCGTAGCTCGCTTACGCACTTGTCATGTATGGAAGCGTCGCCTCGACGCACGCACGTGTCGTCGCTTCAGCGGGAAATACGAAAGTTCAACGGTTAGATTGTTTCGAGTAAAAAAGCAATCACGGAATACACCTTGCGCCTGACTCAAAATTTTCTGGGGCATCGGAATATATATACGCGGGCGTATCTTTTTACCGCGGGGTTGTACGATTCCCACCGACTGTGAGGGAGATCTTGAGGAGACTAGACTCTCGCTTGGCTACCACGGACCTGATTTGGTTCCTGTTGACGCCTTTTCCAAGCCATGTATGCTGATACACGCCTGCGCGCGCGACCTGAGAGGATCGCGGTAGCGGAGCCGGCCCCCACAAAGGGGCTGGTTAGTTTGGACGGCTCTGTGGTGCGGCACGCTCTTCTCCCTGCGATGGAGTTTGAGGACGGCGCTCCGCTAGTACTGCTCAACGAGCTTTTGAATGACTGTTTTTTGGCGACGATGGGAATGTTGCGATGCGCGCGTCGCCAAGCGCGCGCACACCGTTTTGAGGAGTGGACTATGAAGCACCACTGCGAAGAGAATTTGCACTTTATCATGGCCATATACCAGTATGAGTTTTATTATGACCGCCAATATGGGATACACAGCGACCGGCAGGGTGCAGTGTCGGAGTCGCTGCCTGTATCGGCATCAGCATCTGTACCGGCATCAGGATTTGTACCGGCGGGCCCGCGCCCTGGTGCGGGACCAAGGCTTGCGCCGCTGTCTTTGTCACGATCCATATCTCGTTCGCTGGGACGGCTGCGGCGCGAGCGTTTGAATGCGAGTCCAAGCACGTTTGTTTACCCAGACGACTCGCTGAGTCGGCGAGGTATCAACTCGCATTATCCCGCATCGCCGTTACTTCCACCGACAATGTCAGACGACTTGGATCCGCAACAGGCGCTTTTGGCGACTATCGACGACTTGGGCGACGAGCCGCTTGCAGACCAGCTGCAGGACAATACTCTGCTCGGCGATTTGGCACGCTGTGACTCGCGCGGACTGCCGGACAGTCGCGGCGACGCTGAGTACTCGAAACTGCGCATGCCAGCCGGCTCGCTGACACAACGACATTCACAGGATCTCCTTGCAGCACAGTGGGATCACATTGTGTACACATATATTGCCCCAAACTCCCCGGCGGAGATTAACCTCTCTCAGACGCCCAAGCGGGAAGTTTTGGCTGAGAATGCGAATGCAAGTGGCTCTCTGGAACACCCCCCGCTGGTTCTCTCGAAGGCATGCCTCGAGGTTGTTCAGCTCATTAAGGAAAATGCATACACTCAATTTATCAGCTCGGAACGCAAGGCTGCAAGGGTAGCGGCAACACACTCTATGTCGCCGCTCAGCTCGCCACAGCCATCTCCGTCGCCCCGTGCACTGCCGTTGATGCTGCCGAGACTCATTTCGCAGCAACAACTTTTTGACGCCCCGAGTCATCCATCATCAACGTCATCATCTGTGTCCAACTTGTTTGGCCAGCTAAAACTGTTTGCCAATTCACATCTCACATCTGACTCGTTTACGCCGAGAAACATTCGCGACACTCCGTCGCCAGCGCCCGCAACTACTCACCCAGCCCTGTCGGTTGGGTCGGCCCCCGCAAGCGTGCCCAGCATGAAGTTTTGGAAGAAGAAGCATTAAAGGATGGCTACCTTAATATATCTACTTTGCTAATAGACGCCTCGAGCAACCCAATGCTATCTAATACCTAGCAGTGTAATAACACATTGTAGCAGTAATGATCGTTCGGTGTGTTATCCTTTGTTTCTGTGCGATAAAACTCGTATCACAAGTTAGCAACTGTGTGTAGAAATCACGCATAAGCCCGATCATAGCAAGGACCTGACACTTGCCCGATTCCTACTGGATTCCGCAAGCACAACAAACATGCGAGTTCGAGGACGTAATATCAACAAGGCTACAATAATACACGGTTTTATACCCTGCACCACAGCCTCACCTCGCGCGCCAACATCGAAGCTTCAACGCACTACCGCGGTAAATACTACTAACTACTCCGACTCGTGTCGCTAACTTTACAACCAACCACCTCGCCCAATAATCCACGCACCGCTCACGAACTAATCTTTACCACTTTCGTCTCCACCTTCACGTTAACCTCCAGCCACTAGTTACCCCACTACCCCGCCTTGTCAGGATTCAACTTCTTCCGCAACAAGCATTCTTCACTCAAACCACATAGCCCTTTGAGATTCCACCGACAACTTGCACCGCCTCATGGCCACAAGCGTGGAAGACCGCAGCCTAACACCGGGGACAACAGTTATCACAGCGCCACAAATCCAGTAAAGCCACATGCATCACAGGCCACGAACCTAGCTTCTATTATGTCGGGTATACACTATAAATCTAAACAAACGTTTAAGGCTTGCTCTATCATGTTTCATGTTCTTCTCTTGCTCTAGCGCCAGACGAAGCCCTGGCGCCCCGGATTGTTCCGCACTAGTCAATCTAGGTACGCTAAAAGTTGGTTCGAGCCTGACTGCACCTTATCGTCCAAACCACGTCCCTAGCATGCACCCTCATGCTCACAGCGGCGACGCACCGCAATTCAGCGACGCTCCCGGCGCAACGTGTCTGAGCACCCAAGATTCTTGAACAATGCTCAGGGTCCGATATTTTTCGCATGCCTTATCGTTATTGGAGCCGAGTATGCCGACTGCATCACAAGACAGCGATGGTCTAGACGGTGCAGAGTCCCTAAATTCCACAGGGATGCGAGGTAGAAACACACCACACTCTTTATGGCACCCAATAACAGGGTACCACCTAGGAGTCGGAGTGAGTGCGGCCTGCGCGCGGTAGCAAAGGCTGGTAGCAGCCCTGGCATTGGGGACAGCGCTACCGCAAATGATTCTGGAAGCTTGAGGGTGCAAGCCGCTACTGATGGATCCGAGACAACAGGGGTAAGTCACCAGCACGAGAGTGTGGGATCTGGTGGGCGGTGTACCTTCCAACCTGACTTCCCGTCTGGCAAGGGTATGGGCGCCAACATGGATCTTGAGAGGAGGAAAAGTGCTACGGACTTTAGTGGTTGCGAACACCAATTCACGCAAATAGGTACAGTGCGGCTGAAGATCAAGGTACCTCGACAGGGTACGATGATAGCGGCTGCACTCAGCAGCAAGCCTGTTGGATCAAGAGGTCTAAATTCAGTGCGGGCGAAGGGTTCGTTTGACGGATTCACTAGCATTGCTGATACTCCTAGCCCAGATTCTCATATCACAGATACTCCTATCACAGATACTCCTATCTCAGGTACTCCTATCTCAGGTACTCCTATCTCAGATAATCCTATCTCAGGTACTCCTATCTCAGATGCTTTACGCCGGAGAGCAAACTTGTCCGTCGGCCAGATTGAATGGACTGTGCGTCAGGCACAGCACCAGGCTCGTCGGGCGCACCGTCGTCGCTACGCTCAAAAGTTGCTGCCCATTCGTCTGGCGATAGTGAGACGACATGAACAAGCAGTGATGCTGCAAACTGATAACATCAGCAGTGGGATCCTCCGGGTACGTTCAAAGCTACTTTTTGAAAAGGAGGTGAAGCGGTGTCCTAGCCCTGTGAGATTTGAGCAAAGCATGCAATCTTTGCGTAATTCACCAGTAATTCAGAGAATAGACGGCTTGACTGTGCAAGAAGCTCGCAACTTACCTCTTGAAACTACAATAGACGCTTTAGTTGTGATGCGCGAGATGGCAGTACCACAACCGAAGGTCTTGTTTTATTGTATCGTGCTCGTTGCAGAGTTTCGCGGTTGCATGAGACTGGGGTTCACACAGGGTCGGCGCGAAGTTGTCACTCCTGACAAACTGTCTATGCGGATGAGCAGCTTTGTGTGGCTTCTATTATACAAGTTTAGTGTTGAGTTGCTCTTTGACTTTAAGCGATTTGTGTCTGATGCAGGTACACTGCATACGTCTTTTTGCAAGACTCTCGATACATGTAGTCATTTGCTTGAACTGTTCAGGAGCACTCGCCACTACTACCTCTCGTTTATTTTGGATCAGGCCATCAAAATTGTCGATACACAACTACTGTGCTTCTATGACACATCCAGTTTGCATGGAGCGAATACAGGCACTTCAAAGGTGCAGCATCATCCAGGCAAAGACTCCAATTCGCACCCACAAGAACAAGTTATCTCTTTTTTGCATCAGCAGCAGCAAGGTAACGATGCATTGCAGGGTCATAAGCATCGTGGCAAACTCGCTTTACATCACCACCCGAAGCATGGCAATGACATCAAACTCTTGCATCGCGATACAAAATTGCGCCATAAATGGCTGTTTTTAGCCGCTGAAGGCTGCGACAGCGGTAAAAGGGATAAAATTGTGGGACGATACAACTCACTCGCGGACTTGCAGGTCATGCTATTCGAAATAGATTCCCAACCCCACAACTGTCATCAAAGGAGGATTATTGTTTGCGACCCAAAGTTTGTTCAGTACAACCAGTTTCAGTTTCAAATACCCATGATAAACAGTGTGTCTAATTTACAATGGAGAAAATATTGGTTCCGTCAGTATAAGTATCAACAGGTCAGAGACGCACCGAAGGTTATTATTACTGGTCACTTGATAGAGGGAAACTTTTTGACTGACTCGTCTATCTTTCAACTGCAAACCGCGAGCGAGTCCCTTGAAATTCACAGTATTCTTGGGAAAGACACGGGCAACTCAATAAGGACGAAGTATGAGAGGCTAGCTACCGCAGACTTTGGCCTTCCGGTGGTTAGGCGGCAAGTAGCCGGATTGATTGGAAACTTGTACTGTGACTTATTACTCTACTTGAAGATGTACTGTCCTAACACACTGCACTTAGGTGCCGATAATCGTGTTATGTGCCACTTTATTGAAAGCATGAAAACGCCTCGAGATGCAACACAATTTATAGAGTTGATGGTGGGCTTTTTCGCTGGGTTGGCAAAGGTACTGCAACAGCACAGATTTCGAGCAATCGAATACATCTCTGGAGAGTGTCTCGGGGAAGCTATTGCCTTAAATCGCCGCACGGGTGATATTACGCGCCTTTTTATCGTCATGGAGGAGCTAGAGGTGCTCGTGAGCAACATGTGGCTTGAACGGTGCCGCTTCAAGTCGCTACAAGATTTTATCGCCTTTGAAAATGTTTACTGCTACGTTCACGTCGCCAACTTTCCCAGCGTACAACTAGATATCTGCACAAATTCTCCATGTTTTCTCTTTCCCCAGTTTTACAGCTTCCTCAGATCATTCAGGAACTACAATATGCTATCTATGAGCAACATGCAGAATATGGTAGATGGTGTGTACGGGTACCCCAACATTCAGCGAGCCACTTTTGACCGAAGTGCGTTTGATTACTTTAACACCCTCTTTCTGGAGATGGTGATCCTCGGTGACAAGCATGCTTTTGTAGAAAATGAGCTCAATGCGCTATTTGTTGACGAGTTGCAGCTGCTCAATAGAGAGTTGAGTACCATAGTGGAAGCAAACACTTGTGCGGTTTTAATGAGCTGCTACGACGCGAGCAAGGGTGGACGTGCCATGTTTGAAGCGTTGTACTGCAGCATTAAGTGTGGTGACATTATTTACGATTCTCCCGCAGCTCTAGAGGCCGTGATGAACGACAACGAGAGTCCTGGGGATCACAATACAGTGACGCGCTTCTTCCAGTACTATTGTGTTTCCCGCCCTAAAATCAAAGAGTTGATGTTGCAGAAGTTGCGCTATTTACTGTCTGGCCAGAGCAGCAACGAGTCGCACAGGCTATTGTGCGGTAATTTTAAGCACTGCAAAGGTCGCGTTGAGGTATTTTTGGGCGAATTAAAAGTGATCAACTCACACATATACCGCGTGTACTGTCCCATCTTGAACTGGATATACACCGACTTGGGCAGACCTCATCCCTCATCAACCTAATAGCCCTTTGTTATTAGATCACGTGTGTGTAGACACGTGATTCTATTTGATTGCGCACCGCGCTAAGGGCGAAAAAGACGATTACCTGAATGAGTCAAGATATAGCTGTAGACAATTCTGAAAATTTTTTCCCACCTATCGACCTCTTCTCCACAGCTAGAAATGTTGAGAAAGGTTTCGAAGTCGTCGACGTCTATGTCGCCATCACTTGCGGCGAGGCGTGTATTGACTGGGTCGCGTGTGGCCGTTCCGTTGGCCAAGGACCGTAAAGTGTTTGGCGGGGTCGCCACAAGTCCCCGCTTCTACTCGACGAGATCGACAGTAGTACAGTTGTTGAACAACATTGGATCCAAGAGAGAGGTCGAGCAGTACTTAAAGTACTTCACTTCAGTTTCTCAGCAGCAATTCGCTGTGATCAAGGTGGGTGGAGCAATCATCACGCAGCAGTTGCCTGAGCTTGCATCCTGCCTCGCCTTTTTGTACCACGTCGGTCTCTACCCCATCGTTTTACACGGTACCGGACCCCAGATCAACGAGTTGTTAGAGAATGAGGGTGTTGAGCCGGAATACATTGACGGAATCCGGATTACAAACCCCAAAACGATGGAGGTTGTTCGCAAGTGTTTTTTGGAGCAGAACTTGCGTCTTGTTACTGCCTTGGAAAAGATGGGTGTCCACTCACGTCCCATTACTGCCGGAGTGTTCGGTGCTGAGTACTTGGACCAGGAGAAGTACCAGTTGGTTGGAAAGGTGACCCTGGTGAACAAGGGCCCTATTGAGGCTTCTATTGAAGCGGGGTACTTGCCTATCTTGACCTCATTGGCGGAAACTTCTTCAGGTCAGTTGTTGAATGTCAATGCAGATGTTGCTGCTGGAGAGTTGGCAAGAGAGTTTGAGCCTTTAAAGATTGTCTACTTGAATGAGAAGGGTGGAATTATCAACGGCGAGACTGGCGAAAAAGTGAGTCAGATCAACTTAGACGAGGAGTACGACAGCTTGATGAAGGAGAGCTGGGTGAAGTATGGTACCAAGTTGAAAATCAAGGAGATTCACGACTTGTTGCAGCACTTGCCGAGATCGTCATCCGTCGCCATCATCGATGTGAACGACTTACAGAAGGAATTGTTCACTGATTCAGGTGCTGGTACCTTGATCAGAAGAGGCTATAAGCTCATTAACCGCAACTCCTTGCTGGAGTTTTCAAATCCTGACATTTTGCGTTCGGCGTTGTTGAGAGACCCTGAAATCAAGGCCGGTAAGTTGCTGGTGGCATCGTACCTCAAGACTTTGGAATCTGTTTCTTTCAAGAGTTACGGTGACGAGCCTTTGGAGGTTTTGGCTATTGTTCTTAATGACGACAGCGAAAAGGTTCCCAAATTGGACAAGTTCTTGTCCTCTCGCACAGGATGGTTAAACAATGTTGCCGACAACATCTTCAGCTCGATCAAGAAGGATTTTGAGTCGCTTTGCTGGGTTGTCAACGAAAATGATGCTAACTTGTCGTGGTACTTTTCCAAGTCTGACGGTTCTTTTGTTAAAAACGGTGAGATTTTGTTTTGGTACGGTTTGAACACTGATCAGGCTACCGCCTTGATCAAAGAATTTGATTCTTCTGTTATTGGTTCTTTGTCTTCGTCGACCGACTCCGGTGTTTTCAGCTCCTCGACCCAGAAGAGAGGCCTTCACCAGAGCTCAAGAAGAATGACCAACCCTAACCCACCTATTCGTGAAGGTCACAGTACCAAGAAAGCCAAGGTGGCTTTGATTGGCGCTAGAGGCTACACTGGTCAAAACTTGATTGCAATGATTGATGCCCACAAGTACTTGGAATTGTCGCACGTTTCGTCGCGCGAGTTGAACGGTCAGAAGTTGCAGGGTTATAACAAGAGTAACATTGTATACTCTAACTTGCAGATTGAAGACATCAAGGAGTTGGAAGAAAATAACGAGGTTGATGTTTGGGTTATGGCATTGCCAAATGGTGTTTGTAAGCCTTTTGTTGATGCTATTGAGTCCGTTGCAGGCTCCAGCTCGAAGATTGTGGATTTATCTGCTGACTACAGGTTTGACGAGTCTGGCGAGTGGGTGTATGGCTTGCCTGAGTTGAATGACCGCTCTATTATTGCCTCCGCCAAGAAAATCTCCAACCCCGGATGTTACGCAACTGCCGCGCAGGTTGCAATCGCACCTTTGACCGAATACATCACCGGTACACCCGCTATTTTTGGTGTTTCCGGCTACTCTGGTGCCGGAACCAAGCCTTCACCTAAAAACGACGTTGAATTCTTGTCCAACAATTTGATCCCTTACTCATTAACCGACCACATTCACGAGAGAGAAATCAGCTCGCAATTGGGCTTGGATGTTGCATTTACGCCCCACGTTGCACAATGGTTCCAGGGTATCACGCACACTATTTCTATACCCATCAAGAAGGGCTCCTTGACAGCCAGAGAAGTCAGAAACATTTACCAGGAGAGATACCAAGGAGAGCAATTGATCACAGTGAGTGGAGAGGCCCCCTTGGTTAAGGATGTTTCTGGAAAGCATGGCGTCGTGGTGGGTGGATTTGCTGTCAATTCCAAGCAGGACAGAGTGGTTATTGTGGCTACTATTGACAACTTATTGAAGGGTGCCTCCACCCAGTGCTTGCAGAACATTAACTTGGCTTTAGGATACGGCGAGTTCGAAGGTATTCCTGACGACTTGGTCATTAGAGGTTAGCTCCAATCTGAAGAAGCCATAGAGTAAAAGACCGCGGTATTTATTTCTATACAATTATTAATTAGTACCAAAAGCGTAGTACCAGGTGTGGCACCAAAAGTGTAGCACCAAAAGAAGAGCACCATATCACACAGAGGATATTGGTTCACGTTCTAGCCTGTAGTGGCTTAGACTCATCAAAGCGTGGCTTGGTTAACGATTGAGAGGCTGGGGACAGCCGTTATCTGGTTGGCAGGTTGAATTAGCCTGCATGGAAAAATCTCAGGACCAAGCTAACCAACAGTCGCCTACGCCTTCAGAACAGCCCTAAAGCCTGTTCGCGCGACACTACGATGCTTGTTCCTCCGGACAACTTTGGGCTTGTGGAGCCTGGTATCTACAGATGCACCAAGCTCGACTCCGATAACTTTCCATTTTTGGAAACCCTCGTGCTCAAGTCGTTGATCGTCTTGGATGCCGAAAAGCCCACGCGGCTGTTGGACAACTTCCTCGAGACAAATAGCATTGACTTGTACAACTTGGGTGGTCTCAAGATACCTAACCAGAGCGAGAGGCGCTCCAACTCTACGACCGCCGTTGGTTCAAACGACGAGGGTGACGGGTCGTCTACAAACAGTCGTGGTTCCGACCAGTATCCCACAAACACCGCGGAAGATCGGAATTCTATAGAGGTGGTCAATCTCAATCTTGGTAGTAACCGCCTTGATCAGTGGATGCTTATCGAGAAGAATCTTATCTTGCGTGCATTGGAATTACTCCTCAACAAGACCAAGCACAATGTTTTACTTATTGACTCGACCTCCACACTAGTAGGACTTCTCCGCAAGATTCAAAAGTGGGATTTCAACTCTTTATTGAACGAGTACCGCGTGTTCTCTGGAAGTTCCTCAAAGAGTAACCATTTTGCTGAAAACTTCTTGGAATTGGCCCAGATTGAATTAGTTCCGTTCGAAATAGAGCAGGCTAATCTGCTTCTCAAACTGCATGTGCAGCGGCAGCTACAGCTGGTTGCACGGTCGCAACTTGATGCATTTTCGATTCTGCAGCAACTGTTTCCAAAGAAGATACCGCAAAGAGCAAGTGTGCCGGTGAGCCCGGAGTCGCACAAGATTTACCCTGGACGCACACAGTCGTCTGGCGATTATGACGAAAGCTTTACCAGCACTGAGGATATGGATAATGAAGAGGGTGTAATTTATGATGATAGCGACGATCAAAGCATAGACGACGATGATA
Source organism: [Candida] anutae (assembly GCA_030566955.1). Lineage (NCBI taxonomy): Eukaryota > Fungi > Ascomycota > Pichiomycetes > Serinales > Debaryomycetaceae > [Candida] anutae. The sequence goes on along the minus strand of JAKUBP010000019.1, from coordinate 66,861 downwards.
TTGACGACGATATGTTGTCAGCATCGCCCCAGATACCTGCAAATCTCTTGAAACTTGTGGAACAGCGTAACCGAGATAAGAAAAGAGACCAGATTGACTCTGATCTGGACATGGGGACGCCTGGAACGTCACCAAAACTTGGCAGCTGGCCCAGTCGCAACAACAGTTTCACTAACGAAACGCTCCTAAGTGCGGCCCGAGGCAACCCCGATCGCAGAAGATCTTCAATTGAGTCCAAGTTTCGCTTGAACAACAAGTTTCGCAACCAGTCGTCCCCAGCTGCCCGTCGATTATCGATTGAGGAGTATCCTACTCGCCGAGACTCGTTTTCGGGATTATCGCGCAAGCAGCGGGGAGATAATCAAGCAGAGGGCATACGATCATACAATCCAGCAGAGCTCGAGGCATACAAACAGAAACACGACTACAAATTCTATAAGAACCTACACATGCATCCCAGCACTTTTATGAATGTTTTCGTTATAAAACTCAAGTTACCAGCCAACAATAAACTTCCTGACTGGTTCATCCGCCAGAGAAATACTTGGGAACAGCGTTACAGAGTTCTCAACGCTAGTGGCGAATAATTCCTGATTAAATTTGACCAAAACATATATAATGTCATATACAAGCCTACTCAAAACCAAACAGAGTTAATCCAGACGTATCCAGTACGTCTTGCATGCAATTTTATCATAGCCCTGTTTAACCGCTTGCGCCTTCAGTGAAAGCATTACGACCAAGTAGCACATATGGCACTCGGACCTAGCGGTAAGAAGGTGTACCACCCTGGTTCTGCGGGTCCCATGTAGGCACGTTACCCATACTCTGCAGTGGGTTGAGCATCCTCTCCCTCAACCTAGACATTGTAGCGGCACTGTTGCTCCGCTTGGGCAGGTGTGGCATTGTTGTCGAGTATCCTGCACCGGGAACCAGCTGCTGCCTCGACTTGTTGTGCATATCTGCCAAACGACTTGATGAACGCGGCTGGTACGACGACATCTGCAGGTGGGGAGATGACGTCTGCATTTGGGGAGACGACTGACTGGCGCTAGGTCCATTGTGAGGCCCGCCGTGAGAGCCATTATATCCATGTCCGTTGTTTGGGCCTCGTACCGGCTGCAACTCGGCATTTTGGTACTGGTTCTTCTGGAAGTGGTTGCTCTGGCCATACCCGTGTCCCGCTGCTTGACCATAGCCACTTCTACCCGCGTTTACTGGCGCTTTTTGTGCAATTCCCATCCATTCTGGGTAGGCCTCGCCTCGCTGGTCAAAGTACTTGACAAAGGCCAAGTGTACTAGCGTTTCCTCATCCGTATTGCCATCCTTCTCGCTGAAATTCGAAATTGCTAAACCAGAGAACTTGCTCTGGTAGTTGTCCTTAATCTTTGCGAAGAAACCTGCGCCAGACATGCTATAGCGTTGCAGGCTATCCTTCTTCAACGACCACCTTATACAGTCGAAAATTGAAACCATATCCTGCACACAGTAAAGCAAGTTGCTAGACGGCGTAACGGTCACAGCCGCCAATGGCCATAAAACTTAGGGAGAAGGGGGGGCTACTTCAGCATAGAACGACACTGTGAGCGAGACTCTGTGCCGTGCTAGAGCCTGTTTTGGAGTCCCGGTAACATGTAGGGGGTGTATAGAAAAATTTTCGTACGCGAATAATCCATCTCATCTCTTAACTAGTTTCAACCAGTACCATCACTCCAGCGATGAATTCTTTCAGGGCTGTGTCTCGTACCTTGGGTTTGGTTCCGAGAGGACATATACATTTATCCTTGGGATCTTTCAGAAGTTTCAGTGTTCCTACAGCTTCACTGGCTGAGCTGGTTGGAGGTGTCACCACGGAGTCTTCTGAGAGCAGTAAGCCGGAAGAGTTCCAGGGCCCCATAAATGACTTGAATGACTTGAGAAAGACGGGCCGTATTCACCGTTCTTTGGTGTCTGCATTGGAATCTGCCAAGTTTACGAGCTTTACGGCTGTGCAGCTGAGGTCTCTCTTACCGATTATGAATGAAAAGGAAGGTGTAGTGGTACGTGCGAAGACAGGTACGGGAAAGACCTTGGCGTTTGTGATCCCCACTTTGCAGAAGGCTATTGAATCAAGAATTGGTTCTAACCCACTGAACAGGAATGTGTCCACCTTGGTCATCTCTCCCACAAGAGATTTGGCAATGCAGATTGAGCAGGAGTTTAAGAAGGTGATTCGTGGTCTTCCAAGAGAAATCCTGTCAAAGCTTCCTATAAGCTTGTTGATGGGAGGAACGCGGTCCTCGTTTGACTCTAGAAGACCTCCAGCAATTGTGGTTGGTACCCCAGGAAGATTGCTAGACGTAATGTCGCAGAACTATAATGGCGATGCCTTCTCCGAGCTTGAGTACAGAGTCTATGACGAGTCTGATAGAATTTTGGACCAGGGTTTCAAAGACGAAGTTGACCGGATTGATGAGCGCCTTCGCCTGCTTGCGCGCGGCAAGGCTTCGTTTAAGTCTGTCTTATTCAGTGCCACGGTTGACCAATCTGTGGACAACTTTGCGCGCGAGCAAATTGGACCAAACTACAACTACATTAACTGTGTCGGAAAAGATGAAGGGGAGGCTCACGAGAACATTCACCAGACTTTGATAAAAACCAAGGACTCAGCAGACACTTGGAACAGCTCGCTCTCGTACATCTTGGAGCTTGTAACTGACCCTGTCTTTAAGGGCATTGTATTCTTGCCGACAATCCGTGCAGTAGATTTCTACTATGATGTTTTGCACAAGCTTAGACGGGAAGGACTTTTACAAGGTCCCCGTTCTTCGCAGTTACTTCGTCTTCACGGTAAAATGACACAATCCGCGAGAGACAGACTGGTGAAGGCCTTCCGTAACGCTAACCATGGAATCTTGGTTTGTACCGATGTTGCTGCAAGAGGATTGGACTTTAGCGACGTTTCTCATGTCATCCAGATGTCTGGTAGTTCTTCTATTGCCGACTACGTCCACAAGGTTGGTAGAACCGCTAGAGCGGGTGCCAAGGGTAAAGCAATCTTGTTCCTTTCCAATGCTGAGAGAAAGTACAAGACAGCTTTGGAGAGAGAAAGAGGTGTGAAATTTACTGAGGAATTAGAGTCCCATTCTATTCCTCCAGCAGACGCCTTTTCAAAAATTGAGTTGAATGAGGAAGAAGTCGCTCAGTTTTTGCTGACATACTTGAGTTTCCAAAAGCAAATCGCTTCAGTTTACAGAATGAACATGGACAATCTTGCAATTGACTGCATAAAATTGTACAGGATCTTGGTCCAAGACCCATCTGCAAAGTTGCAAGTCAGTCTGAAGTACTTCTCAACGATCTTGAATCTCGACCCGAGAGCCATGGCAGACTACTTTGACATTCAAGGCTATTTCGGTCGTTCCAACAACAATAGATCTTCAAAGATGTCTACATTTGGAGACAGGGGACTGAATTACAAGGGCTCAAGAGGTAACTTTTCAAATAGTGGATACGAAGGAAGAAATGCCGGAAGAAGTAGTTATTCTGGAAGAAATGGTGGCTTTGAGAAGAAAAAATTCGAGCCTAAGCGCGGAAGATCAAACCACGAGGAGGACTGGTAGCTGGTCCTCACTTTCCTTTATTGAAACGGCCCTTGGTGCTTTAAAGCATCGTTCTGTATATAATTTCAATATTGTTCTCCTAAGGGATACCTCTGTATATATTCATTTTTTATCGCAACTATACATGACTCAAGCAATCAAAAATCAATAAAGCTACATTGAGTCATAAACAATTAAGGTAAAAGGAAAATTCTACATAGTCATCACTCAGTATGCATAAAATTAGAAAGAACTATACTCTTAAGCTTTGCCACTCTCGTTTGTACTTTTCATTACCAAATCTCAAATGACGTTTTGAATTACCCCAGAGGCCAACAGAAAATTCCGAAGTACGCCCTTTTCTAGTGCTTGGCTTCCTCATGACCTCTCCTCCATCAATCAACGCACCACGAGTGATAATGACGTATGTTAGTAAGCATATAATAACTATGCTGTTGAAAATTGCAAGTCTCCTCTGGAAAGTAATTTCGCTTCCCATATCGACGATTCTTTGCCTTGTCTGAAATAGGAGAGTCTTGTGATTTTGCTGTTGACCCTTAAATGCACTTGCGTACTCATGTTGCATAAGGTGAAAGGATTCCTTGAAAAGTGAAAGTTGGTTGACAAACGTATGATTAAAAGACTCTATCAAACCCTCAAAATTTCCTGATTGGCGCTTCTCCAAATCCGTAAAAGCACTTGATAGTAGCTTACACTGCTCCTCGATGTATAAGAGCGACAAGGTTGCATTAGACTCTAATAATGCAAGCCTCTTCATGATGTTCTTAAAAACTGACTCCTGAGTGGTTTTAATCTCTTGAGTTTGACGAATTTCTGGCTCAGGAAAGCGATCACAGTACTCGTTGGTTGAGTTCATATCCTGTAAAAACTTCATCAATCGCAAATGAGGCAAACTAACTGGGCACTCGTCGAGCAGATTAAATTCAAATCCAGGTTCGCTGACCTCCACGTGAGCTTCGACCTTCTCAGTTATTTCTAGAATTGTGGGCACCTTCTCCTCTTTAAAATCCTCCATCATAGTTTTGCCGTGAACGCGCACTATGGATATTGGGCAGTAAAATTCTTCGCCATAGTGAGTTAATATGTCTAAGCGCAAGTATCGAGCCCAGATTAATGGGTTCTGGATCTTGAAGCTCTGCACATCTCTAATATTTTCAGCCTGGAACTCACCAAGTACCTCCCACGAAGTAGCGGGAAACCGGTCACTCACAGAAACACGAATGTCACGAAACATTGAACTAAAGAACTCAAAGTTGCCAATAATGATAGAATCAACTAGTATGTCCTGGCACAACTCAATGATCACGTATTTGTTAGGGGACGAGCATTCATTGAGAAGGTACGAATCCTTATTCTCTAATAACACAGATGCTGCACTTTTAGCGTGACTATTGGTCTCAACAACCGTGGCGGCACAGTCCACGGAGGCATAATTGAATTTGTCTTTGTACACTTTGCCTTTGCCTTCGCTTTGCTCGGCTGGGACTGCGTCATTCAGGGTGCTCTTCTTGGTCAAATTTGTTACAGCGAGATCTTTATTAGGTTTTCCTTTGTCTTTGGTAGTGTTTAGCACACTGTCTATAATTGTATTCTTGGTATTGTTACCAACCTTTTGCTTCTTCCAATCATCAAAGGAAATGAAGCGATCATCTATTATTGACAGATTGGACAGGTTACTTCCGTTACTCGGAAGACTGACATTGGTCATCATCTCAACTAGACTCGTGTTATCTACCACCTTTGATTCGTAGATAAATGAATCTTCAAAGAGCAATGGATCAAGAGGACTCGACATCTCTGGCTGGCTCGCTACATCCATGGGTGACGCGGTTGACGTTTCAATTGCTGCCAGCAGCGACGTATCGGTTAAGAATTCCGCCTTCTCCGTCTTTTCCAATACCAAGTCGTTCTCAGGCACAGGGCTATGGGTGCTTGTCTCGGAATCTGGAACGTTCACGCTTGTATCATCAGTGGAGTCTCCTTCAAGACACTGTAACAAGTCTGTGGTATCTTCTTCGCGGCAAGCGTTGTCAATGGTATTGCTCAATTCAGAGCTTTCAAATGAAGCCTCTTGAGCGGCTAGCCTGGCTAGTGTCCATGTGACGTGCCAGAGAACGGCGGCCAGGCGCGCGCGAACCATGAGGTGTTGTTGCCAGGATTTACCAGCGTATATTTTCTAGTGTCAATTTTCAAATTTGGGGGTACTATTAAGGGGGTTAATTATGTAAAATGCACAACTAGGTCTCGGACCATAAACTAAATATCTTCAGCAAACCTGGAACGAGAATTATTACTTCGCTCGTATAACGGGAGCGGAAACACGGCTGTTTGGCCATCCTCGTCAGGATCCAGTCCGTCACTGGTTGGATATGGCGCCTTCCCAGGCTCAGGCTGCCCATTCGCAGCTTTAAAGTCAAAAAACGACTGATCAGAGTCTTCTCGACTATGAATGTTGCCCGCTTCGTGGTTTCCGAGCTCATCTTGCAGAGTAACCAAAACATCTTCGTTATCTTCATTCATGTCGTAGCCATAAGCTGCCGCTGTCGCTGGTAGAACTCCAGCTCGAGAATTCGTCATGGACGAATTAGTCGTACTAAATTTGCGCTTGGCACTCGTCAGGTCGGAAGTAGGATTTGACCTAAACACCGAGTCCAAGTTATTCTTGTTGGTAACGCCTCTGTAGAAAAACTCCTCGTCGTCGTTTGTAATAGGTTCGCTCGCCAGGGCCTGGCGAGACGCAAATGCAGGGGGTGGTGGGGTTGACAGCGGTTGCTGTGCATGCAATTCTTGGGGACCGAGAAAGCCAGCCACAGTGCCCGAACCACCGACAATAGCAGGATACTCTGCCAGTTTAGAAAACCATTGCTTGGGGTTCAAGACCCGTGCAAGTGGCGACAGTGAGTGCAGCAGCGAAGACAGTACAACAGCTTCTGGCTTGCGCTCGTCATCGTCAAATCCACTAAAGTCGGGCGATTGGTTAGGCCGAGAGTCACGCTTCCGGCGCTTGAGGAATAAAAAGAGAAGCACCAAGCATCCAATCACTATACTTCCGCCGATAGAGCCGACCAAGCCACCAATAAGTTTGGTGTTGCGCTCCACGGGCTGGTTGGAGGAAAATGGGATTGTCGTTGGAACAGTAATGACAGTAGTCAACGTCTTATCAGCATAAACCATAGTAGACGTTATGCGAGTAGATGTGTGGAGCATAGACGACAGGGGTGGAGCAGTAGTGCTAGGAGCTGTGGTCAGAGGCGGATTCAGCAGTGATGTTGCCTCCGACAGTAGCATCAGCAGTGTCAAATCAGACAGAGACAGCAGAGACTCAGTCAGGGACAGACTCATCAGCAGGCTGGTTTCCAGGCTCAGCGACAGGCTCGTCCGGGTCAGCGACAGGCTCAGCGACAGGCTCAGCGACAGGCTCAGCGACAGGCTTGTCTCCAGGGTCAGTGTCAGGCTGGACGTACTCAGCGACAGACTCAGCGACAGGCTCAGCGTCAGGCTCAGCGTCAGGCTCAGTGTCAGGCTCGTCTCCAGCGTCAGCAGCGTCAGCGGGTCAAGCAGGGACAGCGACGGCGGTACAAATTCCGAGGTCGGCAGCGACGGCAGCAGAGTCTCCGACGTCTCCAGCGACGACAGTAACAGCGTCGGTGGCAACGTCGTCGCTGGTGTGGTTGTCGGTGACGATGGCACCAAGGTCGTCGGCACCGACAGCGAGTTGTTTGAGCCCAACTGATCCATTTCAGTAGAATCGCTATCAGCCAGTGAGTGCGTGGGCGTGGGCAGGGTGGTCACAGAAGGTGGCGGCGAGGCAGATGTTGAAGCCAAGCTCGTGGCAACGCTGGATATACCGGAGGTCAAAGGTAAAGGAGAGTCAAGCAGCGAATTCAAAGGATGCTCAGCAGTAGAGTTTGTATCTCGCTTTAGGTGATGCCGCGAGGCGCCAGGAGTGCATGTCCGATGTGGTGCTTTTTCGCTATTTTTAGCACAAACAAAGAAGGGGTAAACGAAACAAAGAAGTATATGCACGCACGAATCAGCCATTGGCTGGCACTGAGGGAACTGCTTGCAACCACCTCTAGAGAGGAGGTTCAGGGGTGCGAAGTCGATATCTTTATATCCGGGTAGTTAGTGTTCAGTTTGCAGAGGTATGCGTGATTTATGAGCCTCAACAGGACAGGCTAAATGCGATCAGGATAAAGTGTGTTGGACAAAGTGGAATGTGTCGACGCGCGCGCAAGGGATGGACGTGCAGGGACCGCCTATCCGCTTAGCCTCGCCTGCACGTGCTGGTACATCTCCGGTACAAGCGGCTGCGTGGCATAGAGTCGCATGTCGGTGCAACTACTCGTGGGGTTCTGGAACGCCCGGGTGGGGAAGCGACTTGAATTGGTGGTGTTTGGTCGGAGCTTTGGGGATAGTGCCAATAGCTGGCAGACAGAGTTGACAGCACGGGGATACTATACAGCACGTTGGTGCCGTGCGTGTTAAGCTTAGAGAATACGACGCTCGTATCAGGACGATTTCTAATGCTTGGCGCATTATGATAATTAGACTTTGTGTGCTTTGTGTGGGATTTAACTGCGTTGTTGTAATACAGTAGTTCGTTTATTACACATGCTGTACTAGGAACATCTCCACCTGGTAGGGGATGGTGACACGGTAGGCCTTGTTGTACGGTGTCTTCTTTCTATTGTTATCCGGATATTCTAATTGTGCTACTTGTTGAGCCTATTGTTTCTTGCTCTTCTAAGAATTGTCACTCGCTGTTTCCAGTTGCAACCGCCCGGTCCTTAAAACCTGCTCTTGTACAGACCCTATTACTTTCGCAGGCAGGTTATTATGATTATAGACAGAGCTGCGGGTGTAGCTTTTCTGTGGTGACGCAGTATATTCTGCTTCTGTGTCAGTTGCGCTAACCCAGTAGGCCGATTTTCCGATGTATTTTGTGTCAACTTTTCTGTGGTGCCGCACACTTTACCTAGTTTGGCGTCAAGCACACGTAGCCCCATCAGCCCCCCTGCTACATGAGAATGTTTATAGTCAATGCTACATGAGCAAATGTGGCTGTAAAGCAGATACCAGGATGTACGTCCACGTACGCCACATTCGACTTCGCCCCGTTATAACATATAACAATTACTGCAAGTTAGATTAAGCATTATACACGAAACTAAAAGTGTCAACTTTTTGATACACGGCTGGACAGCAAGGGGTTTTACGGTTATTAGGATTTTTTTCCCGTCCAATAGGATGATTCAATAAGCAACAACAAAGGTGGCGAAACTTTCCATGTCCATTAACGCCTGCAAGTATATGGCTTGCCTGCACATACCACCACACTTTGGCCAATCACGACAAGGCGTCCCTGGCTGCAAATACGAGCATTTGCCACGCCATCGCTAGGGTACCACTCCCCACCACAATGTTTAAGATAAACATTGGCGTCCAGCCACGGTACTCAAATGCATGTACCGCTGAGTCGGCGCTCAGCATGAAGACAAGGCCACCAACGAGTACACAGAAACTAACCACCAACTCTGTGAATGGGCGCGCAGGATGGGTCGAGGTTCCGCCAAAGTGGAGCCACGCATAGGTGCCTAGTCTAAAGGCGCAGCCAATCACGAAAATATTACCCCAGTATGTATGGAGTGCCGTCGCAGTTGCGCTAGCCTGGTGGTGCAGAGCCATTAGAACACCAGTCCAGAAAATTGTTAGCGCAGGGAATGGATTGGGACTGAATCCCGGAGAGCCATTGCGGTGGCCACTGCGTTCGTTGCGCCACCTCGTGAGCTTCGTCTCCGCGACAACGCCACACAGACCACAGCCGATAAACATAAACGCAATCAGCACATGCTGTAAGTCTTTTGAGCTCCACTCGCCGCCAGGATTGGCCAAGTGCTCGAGAAAGATGTTGCTGCATCCATATACGAGAATTAAAAGGGACTCAACCATCTCCATCAGCACGTGACTCCTATCTATAGCGTTCCATGCCCAGCCGCGCTGGTGGCCGGCGCCTGAATAGCGAGCAAGCAGCACCATGCCGTAGATCACAAACACCATGCCTTTGATCCAGTGCGCAAGTAGATTGAACATCTCACCATTGTGGCCTAGACCACACACAATCAGTGCTCCAATTGGAATGGCTGCACACAACACTCCAGAGTGGCTCCATGCCGCAATACGAAGAATTTTGCCGCGGATATAACCGGTTGAGTACTGGACTGGTAGCTCGCCATCAGCCTCCTCCTCCGCGGCGGTGTCGGCCGAGATTGAAGTCGAGAATTCGGGAGAGAGGTCTGTCGAGACGTCTCTCAAAGAGCCTGACGAACGCTCGTACAAGGTGCTGGCTGGCAGATCTTCTCGCTCATTGAACTTTGTCATTTCAATATAGTCGTGCAGAGGCGTAGTGCGTACACAACCAATCGCCAATGCAAGATGGGTCCCAGCAACGACCGCCAAGACACACAACACGGGACTGTATGCGTTGTGGGGATACATGGCCGGTGATCGGGCCACGAATCCCACGTAAGCCGCAATGCTCAGAGCCAAGAGAATCACATATCCAGCCAAGCCACCAATATGCATGCGATGACGTCCAGCGCTTCCTGCCGCCATCGCCATTGGGAACAATCCGAGCAGTGAAATAAGGCCCAGAACTATGTGCCAGTATAACCAATGCTTGCGCGGTAAGTCTTTCAGCCAGTACGTCTCAGTTTGGGCGTATTCTTCCCACCATAGCCGCTCAGCAGGCATCAACTTGGTTTCCATTATTGGGAGACCATGCGCGTGTCCCATGTGCGGAACAGGTTTTACATCAACGGCGCTGTCGTTTGTAGTACCAGCGGCAGCAATGGCGATGCCACCTAGCAAAACCAATGCTACCCTCATTCTTGTCAAATGAACACCGGTTGCACCGTTGCAGGTTTATATATTCGGCTTACAAATAATACCCCAGACAAAAAAGTTTGCATCTAGCAAGCATGACCTGCGCAAACGCAAAAACGGCAACAGGCTGTGCGCCCGCTAACATGTCTCTCTCGCGAACCTCCAGCGAAATTTGTATAGCGAGGCGGGAGAGGGGAAGCTCTCTCTTGTAGTCTGATGGACATGCGACAAGCCTCGGGTCCGTACCGCGACGAGGCTGTGCAAAACCCTGCGCCGGGGCAGCCTCTGTGCTGGCTGCTATTATCACGTGTCTATATTCCGGTGTTTCCGATGAAGCTTTTACACGGCAACTGAAACAGTTGTACATTCGGCCCGAGCCGCAATGACCAGCGCTATTGTCTCGCCATCAGGTTTCGGCTCGGGTTTCGTAGAGCATTCGCCTTTGATTGCCTGAAGCTACTGTGAAGGCAAGGGTGACACATGTCAATACTGATCTCTTACCCCGACTGATTTACCGGGGTATACTGCGGAGATTTTCTCTCCGAAACTTTTCCTCCGGTTCCTTCCTAGACCCCGCGGTGTCTTCCGTAATTACTCCTCTTATCACACTCCGGTACATCATTTTTAATCTTTTCTAAGTAATGCATTCATTCACGAGCTTGACCACCGTTAGTTCGAGAATCTTGTTCGAGCGTCAGTTCGAGAATCTTGTTCGAGCGTCAGTTCGCCACGCCACATTGGCATTCTCTCACAACCGCCTTTACTCGGACTTCTGCCTTCTTTTTACAACTTGTATATTGGACTAGTGCTCGTTGATACTAACTCACCTTATTGTAAGTGATCCTAGACGAATCTACTTGATGCTATAAACCCCCTTCTCCGCCTACAACGCATTCTTTCTTGTTAGATAGTCAAAGCGCGAGTATGTGTAGCCGATAAACGGCAAATCCTCCTTCGCATTTTGTCCTGGTGCCGATCCGCCAGCAGTGGCTTCGACTGCCTTGCTTAACGCCGGCGAATCTGGCACGTTCTCCAACTCGTCTGTCGGAAAGAAACGCGTATCCGTGATAGACCTCAACTTGGGAATAAAGGGCGCATCCACCTTGCGAATCGTGTTCCAGTCCACGCCACGGAAAAATGGGTGCTGCTTGATTTCTTCCGCGCCACCAAAACGACCGAGGCGTTTATCGCTGCTCGTCAAGAGACTAAATATCAAATCCTCGCTCTCGGGCAGCAAGTGAATACCCTCGGGTATCTGGCGCGTATCCTTCCAGTTCATAATCTTGCGGTAAGTCTCATGTGGCGTCTCGGAGCAAAATGGCGGCCAGCCCACCAAGCACTCAAACATAATTGCCCCGAGCGACCACCAGTCACACTCTTGCCCGTATCCTTGGTGGATGAATATCTCTGGAGCAATATAGTCAGGGGTTCCTACCGTAGAGTATGCCATTAAGCGCCGAGACTTGCGCCAGGTCTGCATCTGCTGTCTGTTGGTCATTGTTAAGTGGATTGCATCCACCATCATGGAGTTGCGCCCGTTTGTGTTCAGTGTCAACTGGTTGGGCTGTAAGTGGTTGTTGGAAGTTGGACTATCCTTCTCTAAGAGCTTTTTATAATAGTTCAGGTCGTGTGTTTTGTGGAAACCCGTCGATAAACCAAAGTCCGACAATTTGATGTGGCCACGAATATCAATCAATATGTTATCCGGCTTGATATCACGATGGATGAATCCTAACTTATGGATAGCCTCTATCGCCAAGACGCACTCCGCCATGTAGAACCTTGTGATATCCTCTGTGAAGATATTCCATCTAATCAACATAGTCATTAAATCTCCCCCGGGTAAAAATTCCATAATCAAATACAAGTATTGCGAATCTTGGAAGGAATAGTACAAGGATACCACCCACGGCGAATCGCTTCCAGCCAACACATCTCTCTCAGCCTTCACGTGTGCCAACTGATCTTTTTTGTACATCTCACTCTTGAGCAATGTTTTCATTGCGTAAATTTTACCTGTGTCTTTCTTCTGAACAAGTCTAACCTCACCAAAAGCACCTTTACCAATAACTTTAATGGTTATAAAGTCCTCTAAAGAGAGCTTGGTGCGTCTCAATCGCAAAAACTGCGATTCTTTTTTTCCCAAACTTTGCAACTGACGGTTCTTGCGCTCCTCGCTCAGGCCCGCCTCCTCATGCAACAACTTGTGCTCGAAATTCACTCTTCTCTGGTTGCGCTCAATCGCATGGCTCACTGACATCTGGTAGTAGTTTTCCATTTTCAACTTTATAGCGGCAGCCTTATCTTGCGTATTTTTAGAAAACAAGTTGGGATCGCGGTTAAAGTAAACATAGTTTGATCCCTTCGGTACGGGCTGTTGGCTAGGATCAAACGGTGCATTCGGTGGAGCATTTCCGCTTGACTGGTTTTCCTGAGGAACGGGTGTGATCTCGACTGGCGGTCCCAAGCTGCTGCTACTAGGGGCAGTCTGTGATGTCCCCCGAAGTGGCAGAGAGTCCTCGCGCGCCTGGTAATCATAGTGAGGTACAGGCGGCAAAGCTGCATCGCTTGCAAAGTTCGTATTGCTGTGGTTTGATAATAACGAGTTAGCCAAAGAGTTTGTGTTACTCACCTCCGACAAGTTTGTATTGCTATTGTTGTTCAACTGTGTAAAATTGGACGGGGGCCGAAAGTTCATAGAGTCCACCGAAATAAACTTCTTACCAATGTCCGGACTGCCGTTCATGTTCAGGATGCCCTCGTAATGGTCTTCGCCTCGACCATCAGCTGTAAATTGCTGGTTAGACGAAAATTTTGGGGACGTGACGAGATCATTGAGACTCGGCTGCGTGTGTAGAAACTGGTGCTGGCCCTGCTGTTTAATGGGCGAGGTATTATAGTCATGAATAGTGGAGGATGGAGGTGGATCGAGAACCGAAGTGTCCTCGTCCATGTAAACCGTGTCGTCGTACTGCTCCTGCCCCTGTAGATGCGCTTGCTGCCGCAACTGTTGCTCCAAATGATGTTGTTCTAGCTGTTGTTGCTCTAACTGCTGTTGGTACTGGGACTGTTGCAACTGCTGAGCCTGCTGCAACAGATGGGACTGCTGTAAATGTGGCGGTTGTGCCTGTTGCGCTTGTTGTTGTTGGTACTGTGATACCTGCTGGCCCTGACTCGGCTCATGGTGTTGATGGTTCGAATAGTAGCTTTCTTGTGTCTGTTGCTGTGCGTGTTGTTGTGTCTGCTGCTGAATTTGCTGCCGCTGTTGCGCCTGCAAGTGCTCGTAATAAAGCTGCTTCTTTTGGTCTTCTGTCAAGTAGTCGTAATTCATCGTGACCGCTACCTCCCAGATCTATCCTTACACGCTCGTCGTCGCTAGATTAGCACGTGTGCCCTATTTCTAGCGAGCTATGCTTCGTGAACTGTTGCCACCGGTGGTCCAAGCAAAGCGAAACGGCCAAGGAGTGGCTGTTGGCGATTGACCAAAACGCGTTTTTTCGTGCCCGCCACGTTTGGCCGTGATGGGAAACAACTGCAAGGGGGTCGTCACAGGCCAGCACCAGCACCAGCACCAGCACCAGACTCTACACAACGACAGCGAGCTTCTATAGAGAGAATACAGGCACAAAGGCCTACCCTTACATGTTAGTTGTTTATTGGTTCTAGTGTTTTCTTGAGCAGAAAGTAGCTCGAATTACATAGTAATGATAAATGTGCAACCCCAGGCAAGCCGAGTTCTTCGAGCCAAAGCCGAAAACACCAGGGAGTATCGTAATTGGACACAGCTGGGAGCGTACTTGCTTAGAACTGCAAGGCCTGGCCCTTCTGCTTCTTGTCACCACCCAACTCAAAGTGCTTACATCTCTTCAAGGAGAGCTGAGCCTTGGTCTTGCAAACAACACACTCCAATCTCAAGACAACCTTCTTGGTGGTCTTGGCCTTCTTGTGGAAAACGGGCTTGGTCTGACCTCCGAAACCCTTTTGCTTACGGTCGTATCTTCTCTTACCCTGGGCGAAAAGCGAAGCCTTACCGGCCTTGTACTGGGTCACCTTGTGTTGGGTGTGCTTGCGGCACTCCTTACCCTTGCAGTAGGTCTTTCTGGTCTTAGGAACGTTAACTATTGAGGTTAGTATAGAACTTGGAGATTGCTTCATAGTGCTTCAGGTGGTCGAGGCGTTCGGTACGTATTAGTGTTATCCACATCCACTAGATTCGTGAGCACTAGACTGGTATTGGTGTGTATTCTGAAATACTGGTTGGCTTTACCAAACCCCTGGGTACACCAACCACCAAGACTCGACTAGAACCACGGCTCAAGCATGGTTTAAACGCCTGACATCAACTCTATTCACGCTCCAGTTGATATAGTCTGCCACCGATGAATACACTTGACTTCGTTGGTACATACCCATTGTGTCTTAGTGTCGTAGCTAGAGTAGAACACCAAAAATCAATCCAGCTTTGGTGTACAGTGAAAAATTTTCGGTATGGCTCGCACAGGTGTCGCGGAGGCTCAAATGAAAAGATCCACACCGCGTTTGGTCACGTGTATACGTAGTGTATTTACCAAAAGGTAGTGTTTTGTCCTAAATATGTATGCGCATGTGACTTCATCATTCATCACGTGTTTTCTAGGGCTATAGCCCTGTTTTGCACTGGTGAAAAGCCTAATTTAGCCAGCCACTGGCAAGCGATACCAGCTATATCTCAGATATCTCGGCTTATACCGACAATCTCACTCATCTGCCTCATAATATACATCTCACTCTTACCCATCTCATCCGCCCATCTCAACTACGCATCTCACTCTCACTCATTACATCCATTGCGCCCATTATGGCAAATCTACCATTACTTTACCCCACGCTAGCCAGATCTTAATCGCTCCTTTGCATCATCTCTGCACTGTTCAAAACTTAAAATGTTCACAAGTACTCCTTAATCTTGTTGTTTTCCTGGCGCGATCTGTCCTTGTTTTCTTAACCACCCCTTCCACAGGCTTGGCCCTCTCGTTTATCTATTCTGTGCGTGACAGGCTACACTGGTCCGATTAATTATTAATTGTACATGGTTATAGATTTACGCAGCTACTCAAGAGATAGTCATGGTAGTATAAACCGTAGAGGTGGAAGTCACCGTCTCGATAGGTTCCGAAGGATCGTAGTAGTCGTAGTTAACGAGACATACGTTGTTTGCCAACGTTGTGGTCAGCAAGTTCAGTATTATCCAGTTTGAGGAAGGAGGCTGGTTTCCGTCGCTGCTGGCCACAGGCGTTGGCGCGGGCGTCGGCACCGGTGTGAGAACAGGTGTAGTTGCTGGTGCGGCCTGCGCGGGGGTTGTAGCACTCGCAACTGGCTGCGGCGCGGGAGTGTCGGCAACGGAGGCAATAACCTGCGGCTGGGCGGGTGAGTTTTGAGGTACGAACGACGGCGTAACGCCCTTGTTCACAATTGGGGTTGTGGCTTCGGTCGTGTAAGTGACGGGGGTTCCAAACACGGTGGACGTAACAGTTGCCGTGTAGCGTGTGACAGTGGCAGTCAAGGTGTTGACATTCACCTCCGTGACGGTACTCTGTTGTGCCTGTACTGTGTGGTAATTGGTCTGCACATTCTTCACTGTTGTGGTCAATTCAACAATCACTGGTCCGTCGTCCGCACTGTCGCGCTTGGCAATGACCGCAGCGGGAGCGGGAGCTGGGGCCGCAAGCGACGGCGCTATCAAGGCACAGGCCCCAAGCATAAAGGAAAGACGAGAGAAATGCATCTGTATCTGTAATGAATGTGAATCCTGGAGTGTTCAGGAGATTGGTTGGTATTTGTACTGGGATTTTTAGTTCCAGGGCTGTAGTTCAGGAAGTAGTCCTGAGTTATTCAATAGTAAGGAGTGGTTGTCCAAATTTCGGATCCGGGAAGGGATGGTTCTTAAACGAATGTAAGGGGTGGGACAACGGCAAAGCGCTGGACGTGTACTTGTGAAAATTAAAGAAAGTGGTGTAGCGTGAAGAAGGGATGGATGGCAGCAGGCCCCCTCACTGTACTTATAGCTCCGCCGTGGCCAGCCCTTCTCTACTGCTGTTGAACAAACGGCGTTGCTGGCTGCAGTGACCATGCGGGAATCTACATTTACAGGCATCGACGGCGGCCAATGGTGCTTGTCAGAGTATGCGCACGTCTCCGCTTGCTCGTCAACTTGATCCGTCCTGGCTACGGAAAACACCGTTGGGGCGACGGCCAGCCACCCCAGAGTGGGGATAATAAGCATTCGCCGCTGGCTGCGAAAACCTAATCCGTCAAACAAACTGGTCACGTGATAATTGCAGCAATATGCTTCAGTTTCGGTTCTTGTCTACCACGGGTGGCGCGGTAGAGGCGTGGTCATGGGGCGTGATCATGGGGCGTGTTGCGGTGAATATATGGTGACGTGTAGGCGTTCACTGGCGCCGGGCTGGCTGTCACGTTTGTATCCAAGGTGTTAGACAAGGAATTTTGGTGATTTACATTTTTGTAGAAAAGATGTAGATTATTGTGGACAACATCCTTTTTGTAACAACACACAAGTGTGTCCATAATGGGCTGATGACGGATGGATATCTTGGAAGCAGCTGACATGATCTACGGGTCGTTCGGCTTAGCTACGAGTGTGACTGGTAGCTATTACTAACCCTCTCCTACACAAGGTCCTGTACCTAATCGGCCCTCACCACCCATTTTTGAACAGGTTTCAGCGCTTACTGATAACATGGTAACGAGTAATATTAAGTTTCATCAACAGCACTAGCGCTAGTGACTACTACCTATGGCCACTGACTGGTACAGATTACCGATACTGGCTACTGACTACTCATGCTCTACTTTCCTCAATAGGCCACAATGTGCTGCAAAATTGACAAGGGTCGTGCGTGACGAATTTATTCACGCCACCGGAATTTTTAATAAACACACCCTCGTTTGTTGTTTACACCGATTGCGCAGAGCCCAGTTTCCGAGCTTTGCACGCGGAGGAGACAGGTTCCAGTATATCGCAGTTCTTCCTTTCGCTGGAGGGTGACCATTTTCTCCTTCTCCCTTCGATTCCCGACCTACCAAAGGCGTTTTGAGCCATATTTGCGAAATACGGCTTTCGAGAACCGAGGTGACCGGCAAGTCGAAACTTGGACAACCGACTACGGCCCCCAATGAGCTACTTCACAGGAACAACGCAATTGCCGTACGGCGCGTACACGTCGTTGCCCAAGCCAGGTCAACAGCAGGCGTCTGTGCCTCAGTCATTGGCACAGGCGCATGCGCTGGAACTGCAGAGACAGCAGGAACAACTCCTCCAGCAAAGCCTGGCACAACGCGCGCTCAAAGCGACGATGCTGTCTGCGCCCTCTGAGTCACATGTTCTGCTTGGTGATGGTGACAACAAGCTTCTCTCGCCCACTCGCCCCCTCATCAATGGTGCTGCTGCAGAGAAGAAGCGGAGAAATCGGCCTGGTCAAAGGTTTGGCGCCAAAAAACGATCATGGGTCTGGTCTTGGTTTATCCAGGACACCCACAACCACGGTATCGCGGCGTGCGACTACTGCGGTAAGATTATTGTTCGCTTACCATCCGACAAGGGGTCGCCTAAAAAACTCTCCGAGCACTTGAAAACGCACAAGCTCACGCGAGACTCTGTTAACTATTCTAGGCCCGTTCCGGTAGACGGGTATGGGGTAACATACAACCCAAATGGTGAGCCCATGAACTTACCTGCAAGCTATGAGGAGACTCGGGAAATTCCGGTACCCCTGTCGCCCTCGCTGCTGGCCGGAGACGGTGAAACTACAGATCCGGCCTTGATGGAAGATAAGCATAAGAAGTCGGGACACCATACTAGGTTCTTGTCTGCGAATTTTGATAATTCAATCTACACATCTATGAAATTCCACAAGCATTTGCTCAAGTTTTTGACAGAAAACAAGTTGCCTATCAGCACAATCAAATCTCAATCCTTCCAACAGGTAATCTACGATCTCCGCTCCGACTCCGTGGCTGATTTGTTGGAGTTGACCAATTTGTACGGCTCATTATTGGACGTGAGTCGCTATGGTGGAGTCACCCGCGGGCCCGACGATCCTTCAGATGCTGACGCAAATGCTTTGCATGGTATTGGTGGTGTCGGAAATGGGAAGCTAGGCAATGCTTGATGCAATTGCTCTGCATTTTGCACCAAAATATTTTTAACCATTTTGTATTATTAGCCCACTAGAGAGTAGCTTACAAGCCCCTAAATTAGAATTAAAGTATTATAGTGTAGAGAATCACTAGACTTGGCCTGCAGAGCTCATCTAGAATTGGCTCACAATGTGAATTCCTGAATCCTTTCATCCAAGTCCACAACGCCATCAATGCTAGCTGAGTGTGGTCCTAATGATCTGTTCAATCCAAAGCTTCCTACAACTGGCGTATCACCCATGCCATATATGACCCCAACTCTTGAGGCGGTGTGGGCAGCTTCTGGAGTACTGACTGGTGAATTCAATGAAGTTTCTCTGTACGTGGGAGGACTCAATGTTCTTACATCCTCATATGTTGGTGGCACCTCATCATCCCACGCAACCCCCAATCCTGAACGCTCCGTCAATTGGAGTTTGAATTGCATTCTCAATACCCTAGCAGCTCCAGTAGGAACACCAACAGGAGCGGACTTGGATGTAGTAGGACTAACAACTGGAGAAGCTTTTGAAGCCGATTGACTGCTGTTTGAATGCTGTGATACGGCAGAGGTAGCAGGGGTCAAGCTATTTGATCTTTTCTCAGTACCGTGGACAAGTTCTTCTGCTACAACAATCTCCACAATCAAAGTATGCTGTACATAAACACCCAAGGTAGGATCGTCTATGTCACAGGCAACATTAGCACCATTCCTTAAGCCCTCATGCATCTCGTCAACTTTCGGGTCATTGCTAGACTTACTGGTCACATTCTTTAAGTACCCTGTAGAAAATCCGGCTGCGCTAATCTGAGCAACCATCTCAACGCAACCACGACCTGAAAAATCTGACTTCCAGCCTGATTTCAATTCCCCGTGATTTATAGTACGAGTTTCTTCCAAGAATAATTGATTCTTGACGGGCTCTTGATTTGCGTTCAGAGTTGCACTATGTTGTATGTTGGCTTGGCCTGCGGCTGAATTTACAGGCGTGAGAGTGTCATCTAAAATATTCGAGTTGTTCAATGATTGCGCAGAAACTCTGATATCAAAGTCTATGTCATCAAGTCGGCCATTCGGTTCAACATCATTAGATGGTTCCTCAGAAGCTTCTCCTCCTAATGCATTCAGATTGGGATTTGCTGTATTGTTTGATATCTGGGGCATTTGGTTTGGCATAAGTAACATGTTTGTTTGAATAGTACTGTGGTGGACGTTTGCAGATTTTATTGGTTTCGAATGCTCCTTGTGGGATTCCACTTTGCGCTGTGTGTTCTCAGATGCTTCTAACTTTGACTTGTGCTTGTCACAAACGTTTGCTCTGATTTTTGTACACTCTTCTACCCTCCACCCAAGCTTGCGCATCCGCCATCGCCTGCCGCTGGTACCACTAACCAAATTTTCGAGCTTAAGCTCAACAGCAAAAGTAGACTTGGGGTACAAAACATTTGGCAATACTGCACTTGCAGTCACCTCAGTTGGCGGAAATACTCGGAGAGAATTTCGGTCGGGGCCACGGAGTAACAGTCTACTGATGTTGACCGGTAATCTCACTGTAGTAGTTTTGCTCGAATTGGGTCTAGTTCCCACCGCAACCAAGTCGTACTTGATGAATGCATGCGAGCTCTGTGAGCCTAGCTTGCAGGAGGGCGGTAAAGATCCCGGTAAAAGGTGTGAAAATGGATATGCATGCCGTCCGTACGGAAACGCTGTGCATGATGTCAAGACATCCCAGCGGGCCAAGGTCGTTCGTTTGATATTACAGTCTTTACAGGTCTCCACTGTAGAAGAAGGTATGCAAAATGTCTTAGAGTACCTTATCGTTTGCTCTAAAGAGAGAGAGACACTCTCAATCTCGAGGTCTTCGAATGGGGGTGGTTCGTTAGACGTCATCAGTGACGTGGACGACACCGCACGTAAATCATTCAGCAGAAGGATTGGCGAAGTTGGCATAGACAGTACTGCATGACTCGTTTGTGTAGAGGGGCCCTTGGCTCCTATTCCCCGCACATCCAAGGTGAGGATTCCAGAAATTATGGACCCTGTAGACTCTGTAGGCGGACCATACAAAACCACAGGCGGCGATTCCAACGCCAACTGGAGTGCAAAGGTGAGAGAGGAAGGGCTCAGAGTAAAACTCGTTGTTGGACTCAATAATGAAAATCCTTGTGACGCGTTACGTGGATGCGGCAGAATTCCACCCGAACGGTCCAGCGCACCCTTATCGTGGTAGTTCAAGACCCTTGATAGCATCTCGGTCAGGCTCTCTTAAATCCCTCTGAATAATATTTCAGCGCACACCTCTCAATACCTTTAAATGCGTGACGAATACGTACACCGCTCCAATAAACTGACTGTGGCGGGGCTTGGATTCTCATCACACAATTTAGGTCAATCTCGGCCAATTCCGAAATTTTCCGCGCGCAAAAATTTATCAGGTGGCTTCTATCGTCAACAGTCAAATCGGAGCTGGGCGACAATAGACAGACCGGAAAAGCCAACGTCGCTCCTGCGGTGAGTAAGAGTGTGAGCCTGATTCAGGTGGGCGCTTCAGGTGACACCTGTGCTCGCTCTACCGTAGTTCTGCCGTAGTAACCCTCGACATATCTTTTGGTGTCAGAATTCTTGCGGAGAAGGTATCTCTGCTTTATCCACGTTCTCTCATGTGACTCAGATGTATTATTTCTTGATACTCGTCTTTCAACGTACGCCTTATAAATTTTTCAAATTTTGTGCTATTGTCAGATAAATACTGCTCACACAACAATACAGTGGTTAGAATTCGACACTTTCATCAAAACACAAAGGAATCTTGTCGGATAACCACCGGATAACATACCACGTGAAAAATAGACCAGACCATTCCTTTGCAAATTGGCTGCCAAAGTTGCTGCCAAAAAGGCTGCTAAAAAGGCTGCTAAAAAGATGCATCCAATTTTGTACAAGACACGACCACAGATCACGAGATTTATCATCGTGAAGAGCACTGGTGTTTGGGTCGCCGAATACTGAACCAGCACAAGAGTATGTCAGAGCAGCATCTCATTGTGGATAATGGGTCTTACAGCATAAAGGCCGGGTTCAGTCGAGGTGAGGACGATGATGAGGAAGCAAAACCGGTTTCTGTTTACAATACAATATCTCGCACCAAGGACGGACACATCTACGTGGGGAATGACTTTGTACCCCACACAAACAACTACTCAGGAATCCAGTTGAGGCGACCGTACGACCAGGGCCACCTCACATCTTGGGAGACCGAAAAGCCTATCTGGGACTACACCTTTGACCAGATATCACCCGAGAAGGAACTCGACCCAGCCGTCACCCACCTTACTTTAACAGAGACACCCTTTCAACTTCCACAGCTCTCATCTAGCACCGATCAAATAGTTTTTGAAGAGTATGGGTTTAATGAGTATTACAGGTGCATTGGCCCATCTTTGGTCCCCTGGGTGGACTTTGAAGGAGGGTCCCCGACGTCGAATAACGACTACATGTTGGTGATTGATGCTGGCTTCAGTGCGACATGGATAGCACCAATAATATTCCAGAGCGTGCACTGGCCAGGAGTAAGAAAGTTGCCTATTGGTGGCAAGGTCTTGTCAGGTTTAATGCGCGAGATAATTTCTTTCCGTCATTACGATGTGACGGAAGAACCTCTCCTCGTCAACAGTATCAAGGAGCAAACCTGCTTTGTTTCCCCAGTTTCATTTAAAAAGAATATTGAGCAGCGGCACAAGTACCGATGCGATTTCATTCTACCTGACTTCAAAACTACTACTACAGGGTTCGTCAGAAGGCCAAGTACTGTCATTCTGACCGACACACAAATGCTCCTGCTCTTGGACGAACGTTTTGTTGTTCCTGAGACGTATTTTCAACCGGATATTGTATTTGATGGGCACCTGTCGACAGCCAATAGTAGTGCTGTTCAAAAGGCTCCGATCAAGAACTTGACCGATCTTGTATTGGAGTCAATAATGGCATGTCCAGAAACATTGAGACCCTTGCTTCTGTCTAATATTTGCATTGTCGGAGGCTCATCACGTTTCCCAGACTTTGAAGAAAGGCTAATACTGGAGTTAACTAAGGAGTTTCCACTGGACTGGTTTGTTCGTGTTAGAAAACCAAAGGATAGCGAGATGCTCCCAGACCACATACCTTTCTATGGAGGTGTGAATTTGACGAACGATGATGTGATAAATAACATCAGCATTTCCAAAAAGGAATATTTTGAACACGGATCAAACTGGTGCCAAAAACAGTTTGGTTTCAAAAACATTTAAATACCTTCTCCCTCATTGAATTCTAATTTCAATCTATAAAAGCATACAACGAGCGGTGAAGAGTACTGTATTCTATACTATTTTTAGAGCTGTATCAAGTGATTAAAAGTCAAGTACCTGCTTAAAATCAACCACCCATACCGGAACCACACCATCTGACTGAAATGACCATAAGACATGGCGGCATAGCTCACGCTCAACATGTTCAAGTCCGAATAGAATTTTATGGACTGATTTTTGGCTTTTTGGTTAAAGAAACTGATGTTAACGTTGAGCTTGAAGACGTTTCTAAGCACCAATTTCGACAAGTGGTCAACAAACAATTCAACATTCGTGAGGAGTGTGAAGCTGTACTTCTCCCAAAAGTTCAAGGATTTCAATACAAATAGTCTATCATTTCTTGACGATGATCTGTTCTGCCCATACTCACGAAAATAGTTAGTCGTCCCATGAAACAACGAAATATGGTTAGGGTGATTCGAAACTCCATTCTCATCAAAAGTAATTAGCACAACTGGCTTCTCATTAGGAAGACCAATAATATTATGTAACGTTTCCTTGACTGCGTCAGACTCCCAAGTCTCATTCATACCGTCTTTAAATGATTCTAAGATCTTGACATTCTCACTTTGAATTCCCAAAATAGCCGCGGAATGGTACAATTCTTCACTCCGTATGCCACCCATGGACAGGTGCACCGAGTCTCCATTTGAAAAACAGATCAACTTCACATCGTTGTAGTGCTTAGTCTTGGCAACCTCAATCAATGACGGAGAGAAAAACATTACCTCGTCATCTGGATGTCCCACAATGAAGTAGACCGTGCTGTCAGTGATTGGGAGGGGCGTGGGTGAAGTTATCGAGCTGTAAGGATAAGCCAGTTTCTCAAACCGGTTGGTCTGAATCTGCTTATTGCTGTACTTCATAATAGCCTGGGGTATCACCGTTGAAAGAAGTATCCAGAAACAGAAAGATACTACTACGACCCTTAAGGGAGCCAACGCCACACGCAAAAACATGAATTGAAGGCTGCCTGTCAAGTGAAAGGATGGTAGGTAAACAGTAATGGCCAGCACGGCTCAACTCCGCTTAGTTGGGCACGTGGTTTTTGGGAAATCCCAAACATCCAAACCGCGTAAAGTTTTGGGTCACGGCTCAGAGTGGCTCATCATTTGGCGTTGTCGATGTTGTATACAGAACTCCACCTGGCTAGTGTGACCAAAGCTCAATGGTATCCTTTGAAATGATTGATATTTTCCAGTACTTATAAATAACTAGAGAAGCTTGAATGTCATAACTGGCGCCAATTTCAAGGCTACGTGAGCTCTTTTATTTACGTCTGAGAAATGTGTAGCCTGTCCTCCAAACAAGATCAATTTTTGTGGTTGCGCGGTCCCAACCAATTGCCTCCAATTCTGTTAAGAACTCCTCGAAGTAATTCGGATTTGAAACCGCAGCTTGATAAGCATGATATCCGCTGCCAGTAGCTAAATAATCAGTAAAATCCTTAAGCAGGATCTGCGAGCGGTGCAAGGACAAATCAACACTGTCATCGGCAGGTTTGTAACCTTCCCCTAAATCAGGAATATAGGTCTTGATGACAATATCCTCATACAAATCTTTGGGAATTTTTGAGTTCACATCGACGAGCAGGTTACGAATGATGTTTCTACCTGGTTGCTCCCAGTACGGACCAACGTAATCCTTACCATAAGTAAATTTATCACAAATAGCACTCGCCTGTTTAAGAACCTCTGCCTTGTCTATGTTTTTAGAGCTTGTGGTGAAATCCACGATCACAGGATCAACATAAAACCAGTATGCCAAGGTTCCACCCAGTCTAAGAAGTTTCGCAGAGGCACTGAAGAAAGAGTCAATTCCTTGAAACCAATGGATCGCTTCGGCTACCGTAATAAGGTCAATTGAGCCTTGTTTGATCTCCAGTGGATTATCGTAAACAAAATCCTCGACTGCTCCAGCCATAAACTTTATGCGCTCGGAGTCTTCAATCCCCAACTCCGAACAGCGACTTTTAACTAAGGAATTTGCAGTTTTCACCATGGTTTCAGACAAGTCTAAGCCAAATATCTGCTTGCAAGTTCCCAATAGGGGATATGTCGCCACACCAGTTCCGCATCCCAAATCAAGGCCGCGCTGCACAGGAAGCTTCGAAGCGTCGTTGCGTGCAACATACCGGTTAAGAATTTCGTAGAAACTAGCCGGGTAGTGCGGTCTAAATGAGTTGTAGTTAAGAGACTTGAAGTTTGCTTTAGCAAAAGTAGACATTGCTGACCGATGGGGAGAATCTGGTTGGATCTGAGGCGTAAGTAGCCAGCTTTATATATGTGCAACATTTATTTTGACGTTCCCCACAATTTGTTTTGTGCTTTGCCGAAAAGCGCCGCAATCGGAGCCGGCACCCAAAATATTCTATACCAGTACAATTGTCTATTTAAAAATCGGGCGTTATGACCAGTCAAACAAGTCAGCAATTTGCGAACCTTCAAAGTGTGGATGACCTCTATTACTCATCAGCGGTGCATGTCCACCCGGGCTGTCCAGTATTATTCCGTCATCTAGCCGCCCTCCCATATCAGTCGACTCCACTCCCAAGAAAGGGGCAAGTCCTACTGAGCCGTCGGTTGCAAATTCACTCATCAGCATGACACGGTGAAGGTCAATTTCGAATGGATCGAATTTTAAAATACTCTCTAAGCTCTCACTGCCTTGCGCCGGATCTGTTGGATCTGAATCAATATCCTGCCCCAGAGACACGGACAGCGAGACAGAGGAACCTATTCGTTGTGGGGGTTCTATTGCTTCTGATTGTGATATTGAAAAAGTGACCGAATCTAGTTTCCCTGTGGGTTGCTTGCGCAGTACTGATGATACAGGCGACTTTTTCTTAGCAAGTAGATTCCTATTGTTCGCATCCGTCAGGTTCCAATTTTCTTTAGGAAATGTCGATATCAAGGAAGGACCTGCGATAGACGGCTTCCTTTTTGAGCCAAGCATAGATTTGTTAATGCTCACGCCCATGATAGTTAAAATCGACAACTCTAACAATTTGGCACAGTTCTTGGTAAGTCCTCCAGGGATGTCATATGTACTTTCTTTGTTGAGATATTTGATTGTGTTCAACAAGAGTTGTTTCAGATTTTGGAACAAGGGTCCACCCTTAATGTAGTCCAAACTTCCTTTCGCAACCAATAATGCAAACCTAGCTTGCTGGCGAACAATATTCAATGGAATAGGAATAAGATGAAAAGAAGCATGATTAGATATGCTTCTCAACACCTCTAGAATCTGAATTGAGGCCTGCTGAATCATGCTGACACTCGAAGCAACAGTGACACCTCTTGACTTGCTGAGACGCTCCTTATCTGAAAGGCCCACGTCGTGGTGGTCACTGTACCTGGAGATAATAGGTAAATAAATTAAAATTCGGGCATGGTAGTAAAGATAAATCAATGCAAGTTGCGGCTTGCTATAATGCTTGCAAATATCGTCATCGGCATGGTTGAACTTTAAAGACAAACCATTCGTGTCCATATCAAACTTAAGCCCAGGAGGTAACTCTCGTCTCCAGGCATCTAGCATGTTGTCTTTTCTCAAGGCTTTTTGTTCTTCATCCATATTATCGTATTTTGAGTAAACGGAATCAAGAATATTTCCCAACACTTTAGAGAAAAGCATGAAGCTAAGCGCTAGTTTCGAAACTTTCCCCACAATTAAGAG
Organism: [Candida] anutae; assembly: GCA_030566955.1. Taxonomy (NCBI): domain Eukaryota; kingdom Fungi; phylum Ascomycota; class Pichiomycetes; order Serinales; family Debaryomycetaceae; species [Candida] anutae. The sequence goes on along the minus strand of JAKUBP010000019.1, from coordinate 40,171 downwards.
TTTTTGATTATTGATGATCAAAATGTTCTCATTTTCATCAGTGTCATCATCGTTCTTTCCAGAAAATGGCATTGCACATTCAATTTCAAAATCCTTTAAAAGTCTAGGAACGCCTAGGTTTAATGCTGAAAAAGTATCCAAGCAATAAATGCACCAAAATAAAACTCGCCTCTCTCCTTGCATATAATTCTGGACGTTGAGATCGCCCTTGTCACCACTTAACCCTAAAACTGCTGCAGGACACCTATGCAATCTTAATTGTTGAGCCATACTGATCACCCTACCTCTTAAATCAAAGCAAGTCATAATATCGCCAATGACAAGACAGTACTGCCATGCTAAACTCAAAATTTGTAAGGATTTCATGGAACACAGCTTTGTTAAAACGCAGTGAGGCTTCACAAATTCATGGATAAGATGATCATAGTAACGTAAATGGGATGAGTACTTTGTGGCACCCAGTTCCTCTGATGTTGTACCCTTGCCTGACAAGAGACTAAGCGTTAAAATTATTATCAAGACTGCAGCAGCATGTTCTATTGGTTCAGATGAACGATCGCGATCACCATGTGAATACCTGCCTTGCTCTAGAACGTCCGTTATTCTGGTGTAGTTCTTCAAAAATGTGTTCTTATCAATGATCGGAAGTGTATTCCTCCAATCTTGTACGTACACAGTTATCAAATGGTCAAGGTCAATTCTAGAGCCCGGTAAACTAATCACATCATTGATGAATGTTGTTGCCTCATTGTCAGACAATCTTGAGTTATCGGGGCGATTCATGATCATAGATAATAAAACGGAGTTGTGCCTGGAACCCGGGGAAGTGTAATCTTCAGTCGACTCCGCGATCGATTTAAGGGAAGCTAAAGAGTGTGCAGTTAAAGCCGCGGCCTTAGACTTATACCCATATGCCTGGCATACGCGTGCTAGCAAAGTTGGAATAAATAAGGATTCTTCAGTGCTTCTTGGCATAGACATAGCAACCAATGATGTTAAGACTTCCTGTTTACTTCCTTCTGTGTCCATCTGCAGCAGACGCTGTTGCTTGGAATCCGAAGTCTTGTCTCTTTTCATTTGTGCAAATGCCGTAGCTGCCGCAAACGCGCCTGGTGCGGGCTTTGGCTCGGCAGAAACAAGCGCAGAAAAAGGCAGTACGTTCGTAGCAGAAGACACATCTTCCAAATTACTGTAATCCCCGATGCTCAACAAGCCATCTCTATCTTCTTCGTTTTCGTCATTATCCAAAATATCGTCATCGCTTAGAATAATCGAGTCTGCCGTAAAGCTAGAACCTCGAGCAGGTTCATAGACAGAACGAGCCACACAGATCGGCCTCTCGTGGAAAGACCGTTCCACAGAACATCCTGCACAACATCCGTCATGAACGTGCTCGTGAATTCGGCTCTCATGCTCCAAAAAGCTAAGGTTTGATGGCGTGATCTCGTTTGTTCTCTTGAATGATTCTCCCGGTTGCGGCAAACTCCCGCCAGAAAGACCAAATACATCTTCGTCTTCTTGCTTGACCCGAATTTCCCTCTTGGCATCGCCAGACTGCAACATCTTCAACTGTTCATCTCGCAAGTCAACAATACTTGTCAACTTCTTGTTCTTCGTCTCCAACTGTCGTATTCTCTCCTCTAGAATCTCAGTGTATCCTTTGGGAAAGGCCCGTCGGGAGAGCTTGTCCGAAACTATGCACTCTATACCGATACTGGCGCAACTAGAGCACGGGTTCTTGCCGTCACACTTGGTCTTCTTTGCTCTGCACCGATCGCAAGCCTGCGCAACCCGTTCTACCGAGGTGCCTGGCTCAGTAATAGTCTTCACAGCATTACTTGAACTTATGGGACTGATGCGCTGTGGCATGGTTCCGTCAGACTGACGGAAAAAGTCAACGACCACTCCTGTCGTTGGCAGAGCCTGTGACATTCTAGAAGCTCACCTGTAGTTAGTCGCAGTCGGGCCGTTGTCGTTCACCCACTCGTCTCCTTCTGCTTACAGATGAAAACCAGGGGTTCGTTGACTTGGGCGACAAAAACTTTAAGCCTTGTCTTGTGGTTGCGCCTGCATTCGTCATATTTTATTTGGGGTTATGGGGCTTTTTTTTCCGGGGAAGTTGCGATAACAAATTGGCCAATAGACAGCGTGCCCGTCGTCAGACAACACGAGTAGGCTACCCCAGCTATTGAAGGGAAGGAATGGTTTCCGTTTTTCTACATGTGGAGACTACACGTTGTTACTGGAGGTGGGAATTGTTTGTAGCTTTTTAATTTTCGGAAAAATGTCATACAGAATAGCATGTAAAGACATCACTGCAAGTGACCACCGTCTTTGCAAAGACCGTAGAAATAACCCTCTTTATTTTTGAGCAAGTTCTCAGGTGTATCAAATTCGGCAATTGTACCCTTGTCTAGGACTAAAATGCGATCACTATCCATAATAGTGTCCAATCTATGGGCAATTGTCAATATAGTCTTATCCTTGAACTCGCTTCTTATAGTGTGTTGTATAATCTTGTCAGTTTCGACGTCGACGGAGGCAGTTGCTTCGTCTAAAAGTAAAATCTTGGGCTTTTCATTCAATAACGCTCTTGCAAGACACAATAATTGCTTCTGACCTGCCGATAAATTCGAGCCACCTGCTTCAACCTTGGCATCTAAGCCTTGGTGGTGAGGTAAAGAATCCGGGTCTTTAGACGCTTTTTTTTCCTTTTCTGAAGGAGGAGTTGTCATTTCTTCAACATGTGCCTTCAAATTTGCCAATTCTAAAACCTGCCACAATTTTTCATCTGAGTAATTCTTGAATGGGTCCAAGTTTTCGCGCACCGAAGCACGAAACGTGTGAACCTCTTGTGGGATTATATTCAAACACTTCCTCAAGTCAGAAAGACCAATCTTGGATGTATCCACGCCGTCGATTTCTATGTGTCCTGTAGCCGCTTCAATTATTCTGAATAAGGTCAATGATAAGGACGACTTTCCTGCACCCGTCCTTCCCACTATTCCAATCTTTTCCTGGGCTTTGACAGAGAAATCAATGCCATTCAAGACAAGATCGAGACCTTCACGATACCTCGTCGAGTAGTTTACATACTTTATAGTACCGTGTTTGGGCCAGTTTTCAGGGGGTCTGTTTGACTCCACTATCATTTCAGCTTCGGAGGGGAGCTTGGAATATTCATCAATTCTTTCAAGGACAACCGCCTCGGTCTGGATGGAAGCCCAAATCTTAATCATAAAACTAAGAATATCCGTTACACTCAAGGCATAAGTCATTACAAAGCCGAAAAAACTTGCCAGTATAGGCGAGCTAGATCGTAAGGTCCAAACTGAAAAGACAGTCGAGGATAACGCAACTAAGGAAGATAACATCAGTAACTTGATGTTCAACCAGCAACTGCAACCATCAGAAGCAAAGCCAATTGAAACCCCATCGTCCACAATTCTTTGTGTCCTATACGAAAATCTTCCATTCTGAGAATATGCTTTAATGGTATCGACTCCGTTTATGGATTCTTGAATCATAGCAATACGAGGACTCGCATTCTTCTTCTCTAATCTCTTTAATTCTCTTGAGCTTGGAATATAATGCCTCTGGTAGCTTATGAAAAGAATAGCAACCAACAAAACTACCACCAACATTTGAGGCACAGAGATAATAAGAACAATACCTGTCAAAATTGCACGCAAGCAAAGGCCTATGAACATAACACAAAGCCATGGAAAACCCAAATCCAGGGTTGACAAGTCTTCCGTGAATCTGTTCAAAATTCTGCCAATGGGTGTAGTATCAAAGAACGACATGGGTGCCCTAAGTACCAGATCTAACATCACACGGTGGCAATATACCGACCCATGATAAATACACCAGACCCATATAATGTAAGAGCTAACAAGCGTAAAAAAACCGGCACCGATACCGCAGAGTCCGTACAAGCCTAAGAAAAAAAATGGCCTTACCGTTTCGGAGGCCTTTTCGTTCAAGTTAGCCCAGTAAGCCAACACGTAATTCTCGACAATTGAAAAAAGGCCCGTGAATATAGAAAGTATCACAAAAATAATAATGTATTGGTAATTGCAAGCAATGAAGTAATTTTTGAAAGCTTCATAGCGAACACCACCCTTTCCACTCGTTTCAGTTGAGTCGCCAGATCTGCGCGCAGCTTCAGATGCTGCCAAGTAAACTTTTTCATAAGAGTGCGAATAAGACACTTCGCTGCCACGACGTATTAACTTTCTTTTTTGTGCTTTCTCGTGGGCTTTGATAATTTCATCTTCATCAAGAGGCACGTCCTCCTCCTTCGACCCAAACTCTTCAATAAGAGTTGCCAAGCCCAGCTTTCTTTCCATAACACTTTTATAATCACCATGTTCTAAAATTGTTTTATCGTCTATCAAGTAAATCATTGTCGCCTGATTCAAAACCTTGACAGAATTTGTTGCCAATATCTTGGTTTTTGACGCGAGAATACCATCTGGGCCTAAAACTTCGGTGGTAATTCTCTTTGCAACATGTGCATCGACGGCAGACAAAATATCGTCTAAAATGTAAATATCAGCGCGAGAATACACAGCTCTGGCCAAAGAAATACGGGCTTTCTGACCACCACTGAGAGTAATTCCCTTCTCTCCTACCAACGTCGCATCACCATCAGGTAAAGACGAGAAATCGGGAAGTAACTGACATGATTCAATAGTCTCTTGATAAAATTCAGGGTCAAACTTGAAGCCGAACAAAATGTTTTCCTTCACCGTTGCGTTTAATATCCACGCATCTTGAGGACAATAAGCCACAGAACCGTCAACAATAACTTTAAAGCCCTCGCTACCACCGATATCAGTATACTCAGTCTTTTCTATCGGAATCTCGCCCATCATACCCTTCAAGAGTGTTGACTTGCCGGATCCAACTTTGCCCACAATACAAGTTAAACTACCGACTTTGGCAGTAAAATTTATATGTGTTAATGCCACATTCGACTGAGGTTTATTCTCCTCTGAATGGGTGGCATTTTCTACATCAGTGAATGGTCGTACATCCTCAACAACTTTTGAAGACCACAAAAAGGTTGTATCTTCCACCTTTACTGCATCCTCCCTTCCTTCAGACGTATCGGATCTCCGAATCAAACCATCTTGTAATGTATCATGCTCATCCAATACCAAGAATGAGACGATTCTATTGGAAGAAGCAATTGCTTGAACAAAGAGGGTTATTATACCAGGTAACTGTGCCATGGGCGCCAACAACATTTCAAATAATACCAAAGCTGGAAAGACAATGTCTGGCGTCAATGGCTCGTCATACAACCAAGTAAAAGTTAAAAGAGTACCACCGGAAATAAAAAATGGAGTACACGACGACAAGAATTCCGCAAACGCAGAAAGAATGCCATACCTTCTCAACAGAATCAATTCTGCATCTTCTCTCAACCCACGAAGCTTCTGCCTAACGGGTGTTTCCCATGAGTACAACTTAACGCTCTTCATAGAACTCAATACTTCATTCATGTACGTTGATCTCTCATCCTTTTGAGCGAAGAACTTCAAAACCAAAGGATACGCAATAATACTAATCAGTGAAACTAACGGCAACGCCAAAACCATGGTAACCAAACTTCCAATAGATGCTTTTTTCATCACCCTGGACAATGAGTACAAGCAAAATATGACTTGGAGGGGTGCGTTTAACACCTGCTCCAAGGACCCGAAAAGTTGCCTTAACATTCCCTTATCAACTGTTGCGTGATTAATAATCTCTCCTGTGGTTTTACTCCTTTTCGATTCTGGAGAAAGGTTTAATGCCTTTTCAAAAATGAGATTTGTAATTGCCGTATCTATGCGGCGATTCACGATTGACAGCTGGATAATGCTCTGACCCAGAAACAAGGAACCAAAAATTGTCACCACGCACATTGCAAACGACAAACCCAAACCAGTCGTTATCAGCGGAGGTTCAGACAGCTGCGATGCTTCCATAACGAAGACAATCAATTTCTGTAACAAGAATGGCCTTGCGTATGAACAAACTACACTTAAGATATCAAACACCCCCGACTTGACGATTCTAAATGCCGAGAACTTCAAAATCAACCACAAGAGACGTGGCTGTTCTTTAGGGCGCTCACCTCTGAACCTCTTAAACCAGCGCCGGTCCGGTCCCGCGGCAGATGCCTGAACACGCCTAACTTCGGGAATCCAAGCATCTTTAAACATACTCAATGAAGCATTACTCAAGACATCTTCTGAAATTTTGGGGAGATCTTTAACATTGATCTCGACGCCAGAGTTGGTCATTTTGAGCAAGGGAGAGACCCAGCCCATAGTGAAGAGCGTAAAAATGTCTGCGTTAAGGTAGGGCCCACTCTCCGAAATGGAAAAAGCAGGCAAGTAGTGGTTGTGTTCCAAGTAGACATTTGCCCACGCGCACACAACCCAGACCGCTTCGAAAGCAAACACCGTGCTGATCAGGTCCTCCGCTGTTTCCGCTGACAAGAAATCTTGGAAAATGGTAACTAGTCCTACCAAGGCGGCAGATCCCCAGTAGAGCAAGAGTGACGCACTTCCCGCTCGGGAAGTGTAACGTTCCACAAAGTGAAGGGGAAGCACCGCCAACACAAGTACCAACGAGTTCCATACCCAGTACAGCGACAACCCTTCTGTTGGCACGACAAACGCAATCACTACTGAGACGATACTGGCTGTAGTAACCAAAACCAAGCGTGCCACATCAATAGGCGCGATGGGCCTTGTCCGGACCGGCCTGGAGCTCTGAAACACGGAATAGAGAAGCTGTACCAACGCAAACACGCCAAGAAGAGCCAAAAGAAGTAGAATGGCTAACGGAAACCACAGTGGAGCAGTGTCAGCTCGCTGGATCGAATATGATGTACTTGTCCGTGCCCACGTCCACTGCGAGTTTGAGCTATTGCTCACACTGTTTAGCAGAAATAGGGCTAACTGGGAGTCCAATTGGAGCTCCGGCTTAAGCAACGCTTTGGACCCGAAGGCAAACCATCTTACGGGTGGGACAGTATCCATACTTGTGATGAAAGAAGCCCCAGAATACCAGGTTGATATATACGAATAACTTCCGAAGGAACAAAATGTACGATAACAGAGCCGCACGAGACGCGGAAGCCATACGATTCGCGGCAATTAAATTCTTTGTAGTCTACAAGATATAGAAATGCAAACCCTCGCGACCCGCGGCAATTTCTACGTTCCGTCGGAGGCTATGTCTTACTCCGCCGATATGGCAATGCTTGCCATGGCAGGTTATACCCGCTCTAGCTCCATAAAATACCAAAATACCCAACTCTCGCAACACAAATGCGCGAACACCATGCCTACACCGCCACCGCCATCGCCAGCACCGTCGCCAGCACCGTCGCGACTCGCCGTGATCACAGCGATCACCGCTGACGTTTCAGCGCAACGATCTTGAAATAGTCGTGCCGTTTGGTTAAAAGCTGTACCACCGGTGAGCGTAAAAAATTCTATCGTTGCCACAGCCTCTGGTCCAACATTCTGTAGTCCAGCTGATGGCAATCACACCCGAGCGCCTATTACAGAAGCAGACACAGAGCGCAAACTTACAGCGCAGACTGGGATACTTGACTGCGTGCGACAACACCGCGTCAGCGATACGAGAGACGATTCAGCGGGACGACTGTACCGCTAGTTTGATTGCGAGACAAGCAGCACACAGGTCGGGCCACATTTCTGCATAACGGTACGGCAGATTTTGAGGAAACGACCCAACACGGTACTGATCCGCGCACCTATGAACTTGAACAAGTACCAGACACAACCCGGTCAGCCACAAGGGCGCGGAGCGGGTGGTGTGTCGGGCACGAATGGTGGCGCGCAGACGCAGCAGATTTTGTTGCAGCTGGGCCAGGCCCAGCTGCAGCAGGGAACGACTACTGCAGGCCAGTTTAGCCAACTGAACGACACGTACAACGAGCCATTGGGGAACCAAGGTATATATCAAAACAACTTTCAACGCGGTCAGCCGTCGCAGTTGCAGCAGCAGTTCTATCCGCTGTTCCAGCAAGCACAGTCTGGCCAGCAAGGCCAGCAGGGTCAACAGGGCCAGAGCCAGCAAGGACAGCAAGGACAGCAGCCGCTGCAGGGACAACAGTACCAGCCCCAACAACAGCAGATACCACGCCCCCATCTCCGGCAACAGCAGCAGCAATTCTACAACCAACAACAACTCCAGTCGCAGCAGCTCCAATCGCAACAACAGCTTCAGGCGCAGCAGCTCCAGGCACAGCAACAACAGCTCCAGCAACAATCGATTTCGCAAAAGCTCAATGCACTCAATGTGGAAAACCCAAACAGCCAGCATTGGCAGTACCAGAAACTGTTGTGCCAGTTGTCGCGTTCGGCTAACATACCGCACTACTATGCTAGGCAGTACGCGTCAAACTCGCGCAAGAACAAGAATCCGTACAGCGAGAACAAGTTTGTGAGCTTGATTGATGCTACAAAGTCGATTGTAGCGGCATTGGAGGAGCAGGAGAAGAAGTCGGCCGCGTCCACGCCAACCACAACGTCTGCCTTGTTGCACAACAAAAAGTTGGTACAGGATATGGACGATGACAATATTCAGGAGGAGCAAAGGATGCGTCAAAAGACCAAAGGCAAACAATTGTGGTGCCAATTAGACTTGACAGGCCAGGGCTTGAGCAACTTGTCTCCAAAATTGTTTCAGTACGACTTTTTAGAATCGTTGTACTTGAACAACAACAAGTTAACAGTCATCCCACCCATCATCAAAAAACTCAAGGGCTTGAGAACATTGGACTTGTCGCATAATAGAATCAACGAGGTACCCCCAGAGTTGGGATTGTGTTTCAACTTGCGCTTCTTGTATCTTTTTGATAATAATATCAAGACGTTACCCAAGGAGTTTGGCAACTTGATTGAATTGCTCTTTTTGGGAATTGAAGGCAACCCTATGGACTTGAATGTGGCAAATTTGTTGTCGGAAGAAGGCACTAAGGAGTTGATATGCCACTTGAGAGATTCTCAACTGGCTACTTCTAAGCCACTGCCAAGACTGTGGCTTCTTTTAGAGGATGATGGAGAGATTATCGACCCCATAGCCAGCCCTGAGGTGTATGCCGATTCGTCAAACAATGCTGAGAGTTTCACTATCATGTCGTACAATATGTTGTGTCAGCACTATGCAACCAGCAAAATGTATAAGTACACCCCATCATGGGCCTTAAATTGGGACTATAGAAGAAATGCATTGCAAGAGGAGGTTTTGAATTTCAATACAGACATTGTTTGCATGCAAGAAGTTGAAACTAAAACTTACTGGGAGTTTTGGGTTCCGCTCATGGCAGAGCACGGATACAAGGGTATTTTTTTCAGCAAAACTAGGTCCAAGACGATGGGCGAAGTCGAGTCAAAGAAGGTTGATGGATGTGCGACTTTTTACAGAACCAGTAAGTTCTCGTTTTTGCTCAAGCACAACTTTGAGTACAATAGCGTTTGCATGGGTTCCGATAAGTATAAGAAGACAAAGGACTTGTTCAACCGTTTTATGAACAAGGATAATATCGCTTTGGTAACGTTTTTGCAACACAATGAAACCGGCGAAAAGATTGCTGTAACCAATACACACTTGCATTGGGATCCTGCTTTTAATGACGTAAAAGCATTACAGGTTGGAATCTTGTTGGAAGAGCTTCAAGGGATAATGAAGCGTGCCCATCACACTAGCAGCATCGAAGAGATCAAGAATGCCTCCATGATTATATGTGGAGATTTCAATTCAGTTACTGAGAGTGCGGTTTACCAATTATTCTCGACAGGAAATGTTTTCAAGCACCCGGACTTGGACGGCAGAGACTATGGTCAATTCACAGACGAAGGTTTCCGCCACCCTTTCAAATTAAAGTCCGCGTACCAACAAGTGGGCGAGTTACCATTCACTAACTTTTCTCCGGCATTTACCAATGTCATTGACTATATCTGGTACTCAACGCTGAGGTTACAAGTCAAGGGGTTGTTAGGAAAGGTTGATGAGGAATATGCTAAACACGGCATAGGCTTTCCAGATGCCAACTTCCCTTCGGATCACATTCCGCTTGTAACAATGTTTCAAATTAACAAGGGTGGAATAGCAAAGAAACCTGACTTCAAGCCTGATTTCAAGTCGGGGCCCTCTAGAAAGACTTGAGTTGCATGTGCCTTGTGCATGTGAAGGGTTTGATTGCTTATAAAGCTCGATAACCTAATTTATTCGCAGCCTTGTCTACTACTGTACATTATGACCCTGTGGATAGAAATTACTTTAACAGGGCTTGTTCTTTATATTCAACACGTAAAATCATTCGATCGGCTGTGTAAACTTTTCCTTTCTGGGAAGTCATAAAAGTCACGTGAACGTCTCGGAGTAACGTTGACCAGTTCCCCCGCGCCTCATCGTAATTGTCGGCACTTTCTTCTCCAACACAACTTAGCACGCACCACGTTGTCATGTCGCTCTTGATCCCTACAGAAAATGACCACACTGACGCCCACGGTGACAATTCTGGTGAATTGGAATACAGGAAGTACTATGAATCAGCAAAGAACACCAGGGACGCTAGCGGAGCATTAGTTTACCCTTGGTCGTTTGAAGTGGTTGACGGTTTTTTCAAGCAGTCTGAGGCGAGCACCGACGACAGAAGCTTTAATTACGCTCTTGATAACCTTGGACGCCGCAAGCTGTGGAAGGATACGATTGAGGAGTTGTCACGGTTGAATGCATCCGCGAAACCTAACGAGTCGTACAAGTTAGTCTTCTTTGCCAGACATGGCCAGGGATTCCACAACGTGTGCGTGGAAAAGTATGGGATCGACGAGTGGAACCGGAAATGGAGCAGATTGACCACTGATGGAGAGATCACTTGGGCCATAGACCCCCAATTGACTCCTTTGGGTGTGGCACAGGCGCACGAGAACAACCAGGTGTGGAAGCAAGAAATTGAGCTTGGTGCACCCCTTCCTGCAAAGTTCTTTGTATCTCCGATGCAGCGCCTGAGCAGCACTTTTGTGCATACCTGGCAAGATATCAAACCCACAGACCAGGACGTAAAGGTGGCCGAAAGCATTCGTGAAACTCTCGGATACAACTTGTGTGACAAGAGATCTACCAAGACTGTTATTAATGAGCGTTTTGGAAAGTATCGGTTTGTTGTAGGTGACGAGATCACAGAGGAGGACACCTGGTTCAAAGATGACTACAGAGAGACGATGCGTGAACAGTGCATAAGACTGAATGGGTTCTTGCAAGAGCTTTTCGAGGCTGATTTAGAACCGAACAGTGGAGTCATTGATGCTTCGAAGCGCAGTGAGAACACCTTCATCTCCACGACGTCGCATGCGGGAACTATCCGCAGCTTTATTGTTGTCTTGAAGCATCGTCACTTTACGATCTCCACTGGAGGAATGGTCCCTATAGTTATCAAAGCCACGAGACACATATAGAATATCTTGGGCTAGTTATAGAGTAATTATACCTAAACGAATTCTTCCATGCTTGTGAGTATGTTCAGCATGCTTGCTGCAAGGGATTATTTCAAAAAATCATGTTGACTAAATAATACAATTTCCTATTGCGGAAATCATCTATGGTCAACACCTCGTGGTCTTATGGTCTATAAGGGGGAGGCAGCCTGCCTCAATTTAAACGGCGTAAGAAGAGACAGTTATTGGTCGGAATAAAGTTTGTACCTCACTGATGCGAGTTCAAGGTACAACATTGGCAGCACTTTATTTTTTAACGACTGCAGAATGTATATGGCCATTTGATACTAGTGGTTTCACTTCCAGCTCAAGTTCCGCTGTAAGGCCTACTGCAGGAGGCATTTCAAGAGGTAGTTCCGAATATTTGGGGAGTTCTGGAAGCAATTATGGAGTACATGTCAATAGTGGTTCTAGCAGGTCAGGAATTAATGAAGGTAATGACTCGGGCAGTTCTAGCAGGTCTAGTTCTCTATTGGATACGTTATTTGGATCTCATGACCAAGATTCTGCAAACTCCCCTAAAGTATCGTCCCTGTTTGTGTCGATCATGCTGTCGACAAGCAACCCTTATACCCCTTACCCGACAGCATGCCCTGACTATGACCTTTTGCGCCCAGCCAAGAATTTGTCTCAAAGTGAACAAGATTATCGCGCTAAAAGATTTGAAAAGACAAATGAGAACTTGATAAGCTTTTTGACAAACAGGGCAAACCTTACCAATTTCGATGCTAAAAAGTTCATAACTGACTATGCTCCAGAGCATAATATTACTATTGGGTTAGCTGTTAGCGGTGGAGGCTACCGATCCATGTTGTCTGGAGCGGGCAGTCTTTTAGCTCTCGATGATAGGTTCAATCAGGCGAATCAGGACGGTTTAGGTGGTCTACTACAATCTGCAACATACTTCACGGGTTTATCTGGTGGTAGCTGGGTAGTGGGGCTGCTAGTCTTGAACAACTGGGTCTCTGTGGCGAACATTGTTAATGGTTCCACGGATATTTGGAACTTGCAGAATTCAGTCTTCAACCCTGATGGTTTGGACTTGGTGAAGACCATTCTGTACTATGAAGGGATAAGTAAAGCACTCTCTGCGAAGGAAAATGCTGGATTTTCCACTTCCATTACTGACTTGTGGGGCAGGGCGTTGTCTCATCAGTTCTTTCCTGGTGAAAATGGAGGTGTAAACATTACCTGGAGCGGAATACGCAACATGTCCAGTTTTCAAAATCACGATATGCCATATCCTATGCTTGTTTCGACTGGTAGAACTCCTGGAAGTATGATTATTGATGCAAACTCTACTGTTTTTGAAATATCTCCTTATGAACTTGGGTCATGGGACCCATCTCTTAATAGCTTTGTTGATATCCAGTACGTTGGCACCCAACTCGAGCAGGGTGAACCCCTGAGCTCGGCACTGGACAAGTGTATTGCCAACTTTGACAATGGAGGCTTTATTGTCGCCACATCGTCGTCACTTTTCAATCAGTTTCTTTTGAGGATTCCCGGCACCGATATACTACCGCCCGTAAAAACCATTGTTTCCGGCATACTAGGCGGTTTGAGTTACCACTCAGATGATGTTGCTGCATATAAACCCAATCCTTTCTACAAGACAAACTTTGGAAACTCCAAGAGTATTACTGATAACGAGACTCTTTACTTGGTGGATGGTGGAGAAGACGCACAAAATGTACCATTTTACCCCTTAATTCAGTCAAAGCGCGGGGTAGATGTTATATTTGGGTTTGACAACTCAGGCGACAAGCACGGTTGGCCAAACGGTACCTCTGCATACCACACATATATCCGCCAATTCACCGACCAAGGCAAAGACAGCCCTTTTCCCGAAGCACCTACTCCGCAAGAGTTTGTGGACAACAACCTAGGGAGTAAGCCCCTATTCTTAGGATGCAATGCATCGGCTTTGGGCCCGTTGGTCAGCTCAAACCCCAAGATTAATGAGACGGATGTGCCCTTGGTCGTTATGCTCTATAATAGGTACATTACCTACAATAGCAACACCTCCACTTTCAAAATGTCGTACACCGACGATGAGAAGTTCAGTGCCATTGGAAATGGGTACGGTATTGCCACAATGGGAAACCTGACAGAGAACAGCAACTGGCCAACATGCGTTGGCTGTGCAGTGATCAGGAGATCACAAGAGAGAATGAAGGTTGAACAATCAGAAGAGTGTAAAAAGTGCTTCAACGAGTACTGCTGGTTTGGTAGCTTGAAAGATTCCTCTGCATCTCCTTCGCCGCTAGCACCCAGTGCCAGTCTTGCATCTCCTATGACGCTAGCACCTAGCAGTTCTGCATCCGCTACCAAACCGAGCCCCAGCACCGAGAAACTGAACTCAAAAAAGAGTACGGCCAATATGTCCGCGTCTATCAACTGGTTAGGGGTCTTATTTGCGTTCAGCTTAGCATCAGCATTGTAGAGATCGACTCGTATTGGCTACAAAGTTGTATATAGTTTGTATTGAAGTTGACCGTAGTAAATGTAACTAATTGTGCGCCATACTCATCGCGATGGGGACTGCGAAAAACCAAAAAAAAAGCATCGCACCACCAGAAACTCAGAACAGTTAGCTCTGCGCCATGGTGAAGTCATACGATCGATATGAGCAGGAGAAGTCCTTCGGTGTCATTGCTGCCCAGTCGAATGTATTGTGGCTTCCTCATTCTGGTACTCACTCCTCAAAATCGGTTGGCCGTGCTATATCCTCAGGCTTGGAAGAGATTCTAGTGTGGGACATCAAGACCGGCGAGATTCTCCAGAGGTTACGAGATGGGTTGACTCCCGGTGCTTCGAACGCGCCAACATCCCAGGCACCCTCGCCGATTGCATACATCGCGCATCATAGCGAGACAAATATAGTGGCCACTGGTCATGGAGATGGCACGATAAAAATTTGGGATTTGGCGTCAGGTTCCGTCATTATGAACTTCCTGGGCCACAAGACGGCTATAAGTATCCTCAAGTTCGACGGTAGTGGAACCAGATTAGTTTCGGGCTCATTCGATTCGACGATTATTGTGTGGGACTTGGTAGGTGAAGAGGGTTTATTCAAACTCAAGGGCCACAAGAGTCAAATAACTGGTTTAGAACTTCTCTCTGAGCGTGAAGGAACAGAATTGACTGACGACATGGACGACTACTTACTCAGTACGTCCAAAGATGGTTTAATCAAGTTATGGGAGTTAAAAAGTCAGCAATGTGTTGAGACGCACATGGCTCACTCTAACGAGTGCTGGGCGTTAGGTGTCAGCGACAATCGGAGCTTGGCTTTGACTCTGGGAAATAAGGATCAGGTAAAGGTGTGGCATGTTGACCTTTCGCAGCCAGACACAAAGAAGATTGCTGAGCGCGGTACTTTTGACAAGCAAAGCAAGTCACGATGCAATGACATACTGTTCAAGTCACTCAAGTCACAGGATGGTACGTATGGTGTGTTATTTTACTTGCAAAATGCGGATCGTACGATAGAAATTTTCAGGGTTCGTGGTGACGAGGAGATTCAAAAGGGAATGGCAAAAAGAAGCAAGAGACTCCGTGAAAAGGGTTACGATGATGAGGAGATTGTGCAGTCCTTGACAGAATCAGAGATTGCAATGTTGATCACACCGTTGACTATTTTGAGAGCGGTAACTAAAATAAAGGCGTGTACGTGGGTGCGCAAAAACAATAAGCTGATGGACTTGTTGGTTGCCTTGACAAACAACAGCATAGAGTATCACAGCATTCCCGTACCTGAGAACATAAAAAAGGCACAAGCAGCAGACTTGCGGTCTGTGAAGCAGCATTCCATCGAATTATTAGGTCACAGAACAGATGTGCGTGCAATGGATCTCTCTTCAGATAATAAGATGCTTGTCACTGCATCAAACGGAGAGTTAAAAATCTGGAACATTAGAACAGGTAATGTAATTCGCACCTTTACCTTGGAATCTGGATACGCCCTTTGCTGCAAGTTTTTGCCGGGTGGGAGCTTGGTTGCAGTCGGATTCAAAAACGGTGACTTGGAGTTGTATGACTTGACCACATCGTCATTAGTGGACAGGATCGAGAGGGCTCATGATTCTGGGTCTGGTGTTCTGGGGGAGGATAATGGATCAGCTATATGGCTGATGGATATTACGCCCGACGGCCGCCAGTTGGTTACTGGAGGAAACGACAAGCTGGTAAAGTTCTGGAACTTCAAGGTTGAGCTGGAGACAGTACCTGGTACCAGCCTGCAAGTTTCGCGTATGACTTTTGTGCACGAGCGGACATTGGAGCTTGGAGAAGACGTTCTTTGCGTCAAGGTGTCTCCAGACGCGCGCTTCCTAGCTGTTTCGCTTTTGAACAACAACGTACAGGTTGTGTTTTTTGACTCACTCAAGTTGTTCCTTACGCTTTATGGACACAAGCTTCCGGTTTTATCTATTGACATATCATCAGACTCCAAGTTGTTGGTCACCTCCTCCGCTGATAAAAACATAAAGATCTGGGGTCTTGACTTTGGTGATTGCCATCGCTCGATATTTGGACATCAAGACTCCATCATGAATGTTCGCTTCATCCCCGATAGCCACAACTTTTTCTCGTCCGGCAAGGATGGGCTCATCAAGTACTGGGATGGTGACAAGTTTGAGTGCATTCAAAAATTGTCAGCACATCAGTCAGAAGTATGGTGCTTGTGTGTGAGTCTGAATGGCGATTTTATGGTGTCAACGTCACACGACCACCTGATTCGCGTGTGGTTGGCAAGCGACGACCAGGTATTTTTAGAGGAGGAGCGTGAGAAGGAGATGGACCAGTTGTACGAGGGAACCTTGTTGGAGCTGTTGGAGCTCGAGGACGGGGAAAAAATGAAGGTGGATGGAGAGGAGGAAGGCACAGAGGCAGAGTCCTCTGCTGTCGCGCACCAAACGATGGAGACTCTCAAGGCGGGAGAGCGTTTGATGGAAGCACTCGATATTGGATTCGCGGACTTGACAGAGCAAGAGACGTACCAGCGCCACTTGGCAGACTTCCAGCTGGGCAAGACGAGCGTGCCTGCGGTGCGTCCTACCCGTAATGCCATATTGTTGGCGCTAGATGTGTCGGCGGAACAGTATGTAATGAGTGTCATGAGCAAAATCCGTGCTGCTCACATGGACGACGCGCTCCTTGTCTTGCCATTTTCGTACGCAATGCGCCTCCTCAAGTTTGTCGAGGTGTGGACTAGCGGTGCCCACGCTGCGGCCAATGTGGTCAACTTGCAGATGATATGTCGCGTGCTATTCTTTATTGTGCGTAACAACACCCGCGAGTTGGTTAACCAGCGCGAGCCACACATCAAGAAGCAGTTGGTGGCTGTGAAGGAGCAGTTGAGACTGCAGTTGCATGGAGCTACCACCCAGTTGGGGGTGAATACGCAGGGATTGGTTTTTGCAAAGCAGCAGTGGAAACTCTTGCACGAGACAGAGTACACTGACGGCCCGCAGGAAAACAAACGGGGGCCCAAGAGAACCTTTACCACGGTGTAGACCGAAACCGGCTCTCACATGCCCATATCGGAATGCTCTCGGAATGTTCTCGACTCGTAATTCACGTTGGCGTGTTCATGCTCATATCTGCATGTTCATGCGTACATCGCTAGCACATGTCGTTCGAGAATGCTACATTGGCTAGCACATGTCGGCTGACGGACAAGGTTGCATCGGCTCACTCAAAACGCCCGCTTTGGCTCACCGAGCGAGGAATACAACACGCGCTTGTGAATGCCGACAACGAATCGTCACGGCCGACTGCAAGGTTGAGGCGGAGGCTTACAGGTAAATAGCGTAGCGAACAAAGGTTGTAGGGGTGTTTACGGATCAAAAAAGGGTCACACAGTCTCGAGAATCGTCCGGCGTTTGAGCGTGTCAGCCGCCCTAGCCGTGTGTCGGCACAGACACAGTGTCTCGGATAAAGTTCTCGGTGCTTTCTATCGTACGACCAGATCAAGCCGTCACAGTCACAATCACAGTCAATCAATCAATCAATCAATCAATCGAAAAGATCATAGTCAATCACCAGTGTCAAGTATACCAAACCAGTACCGTAGCCGCTATCACGGTAAGTTCAGCCAGTAGTACTCGGCACCGCATAATTAAACGTAACCACAAAGTGGCACTATGTAATATTAGTACTAAGTAATCTCAGTACTAAGCAATACTCAGACACGACAATACACCAAGAACCACAAAGAACCCACCACAACCACTCACAACCACAAGTAATGTCAGTACTATGTAATAGCAGACAAAGTAATCGCAGCACTATGTAATATCAGACAAAGTAATCGCAGCACTATGTAATAATCATTGCACTCACAGTAATAATTACACTCACAGTAACAATCATTGCACTCACAGTAATAAGCATTGCAACCACAGTAATATTCACGGTAATATCAGCGTAGTCGTAAAATGATCTCAAGGTATTATTAGCAGCCGCATCAAGCCCGAACTCCGATCAGTGGACCTCTCACCCCGCACACCCCAAGCGCCAGGGTCACCCTCGCCACTCCCCATCCACCAGTCGCCACTCCCCCATCTACTCCCACCCCCTGCCTACACACAATCTACACACAATCTGCACACAATCTCACAACACGTTTCCTATCTCCAGTTTGGATCAAAACTGCTGACAATCACCACACGCGGACAAAACCGGAAGATGGTTAAAAACACATCGTCGGCTAGGGACACGCCCCTCCTTCTCCCCTCCTTCTCCCCTCCCTCTCCTCCCTCGCCTCCCTCCCTTCCCTCCCCTCCCTCCTTCATGCTCCCTACTCCTACCCTCGAACCACCACCCTCACCTAGTCCACCCACCGTCCACACCTCACCTCCCCTCACTCCTATTTTCCCTCCCCTGCCTCCTGTGTTTGCGCCGTCCGCGATAACTGCACGTAATTACATCACCAAACAATAGAAAAACAATCTCATCACAGCCGTCGGCGTATCGCTGCCCAAACAGGCTTTGTCGAAATTTCAACGGCGACGTGTAATACTTCTCTCAACGTTGTGCGACCGGCGGAACGAGACTACACCGCGCGCACAGACCGCACCGCACGCACAGATACGGCGCAACGGGTGAAATTTCAGCGAAACCGCGGCAAAAACGCACCACAGTAGACAAGAGCCAATTTAGACCAGAGCCAAAATTTAACAAGTTACAGCCAAAAATTACAGCCAAAAATACAGCCAGGCAGCCAACTGAGAGCTAAAATTAGGCCCAAAACAAACCAGGCACCTTCCGCGGTACGCCCGTATCGCACACGTCCCCGCCGTCACATGGAAGCCCGCGCAGGCGTCGCCAGCTGTAGAAAGCA
Source organism: [Candida] anutae (assembly GCA_030566955.1). NCBI lineage: Eukaryota > Fungi > Ascomycota > Pichiomycetes > Serinales > Debaryomycetaceae > [Candida] anutae. The sequence goes on along the minus strand of JAKUBP010000019.1, from coordinate 21,289 downwards.
TCCCTTTGTAGCGCCACGTCGCCGCCATTTTTCGGTTGTCGCGATTATTCTCTCGGCTAATCTGTCTCGCTGGACCGGAGCCCTGCTCGGTCTCCCTGAAGCTAGCTATTATTCAGCCCGAGCAAGGCGGCTACGACTCAAAGGGGCGGAACTGTCTCGGTTGGTGGCAAAAGAACCGACGGTTGCGGGTGCAATAGCTCCTTGTGCATGCCTGCGCCGCCACAAACTGCGCCATTAGCGCTAAGCATAACTTTAGCTTCGCGACACCACAACCAGCCAGGACAGCCAACATCGTGTAGCCCTTTGGCGGTGTAGAGCCCGTGTACGCAGCAGGAGGAGGGCGTAGTGCTTAAGATCTGGTGCTGGACCTCGCGGTGGCGCAAGCGCCAACGCGAGGTCTATGTCGCTCCGCGGTCCGCTCCCGGGCGCGGTGATGGAACCGCGGGCTGCAACGCGCGGGGCGCTTTAAGGTTGCGACCCACACACGTCCGCGGCGGGTCAGATCACGGCCGGGCCGCCCGCCACCTCCCACCGTAGGCCCCGTCGCTCGCCCGTCTACTTCCTACGCTACGCTGTCTCGCCCTGGCACTCACCCTCGTGCTGCTATCTCGGCTGAGGTATTCTATTTTATTTTTCTGGGGCGCCTTCTGCCCTGCGAGGAGCGGAGTGCGAAACTCGCAATTTTGTCTAGCGTCATTCTCAAGAAAAGCGACAACGCCTGGGTACTTGCAGACTAAGCATCTCTCGCGCCGGACAGACCGTAACGACCGCCCTCGCCGCAGAGACACGCAGGCCGCCAGAGGAGCACGAGCGGCGCTAGTACTGAATATTCGTGAGCGGGGACTTTTTACCGCCACAGAGATCTCGAGAACTCCCCACAGCCGCCCACCACACCCAGCGGTGACCCGGCCCAGCGACGAACGACATAGCCTCGAGAGCGCCTGAGTAAGCAGCACGGCAGCGCGATGAGCATGATACCGCCCCCCGGGGGTGTGAACTCGTGGCACGCCTCGTACAGCGTCGACGACCGGCGAAAGGTTGTGTTCATTTTGACGAACACGCTACGCGATATGCAGGGAAGCAGCTACGACGAGCAGCGCGGAGCTAGTATCGCACAGGAGTTTGAGAAGTTTACGTTTCAAAAGAGTCCGAGCAAGGACGAGTACCTCAAGCTGATCAAGCAAAAGATTCAGCAGCTTCGAAGTAACATGAGAGGGGGACAGGCCCCGGGACAGGGACAGGCCCAGGGACAAGGACAAGGACAGAGTCTGAACCAAGGTCAAGGTCAAAGCCAAGGTCAAAATCTGAACCAAGGTCAAAACCAGGGCCAACAAGGCCAGAACCAGATGATGCAGCGTCATTTATCGGGAGGAATGGCCAATAAGGCGAACCCCCAGAACTTGAACTTTTTGCAGCAGCAGGCCCAGGCGAGACAGCAGTCTGCTGCGCAGATTCAGGCACAAATGCGGAGCGGCTCCGGTTCGGGAACGGGTTCAAGTGGTTTACAGGGTATGGGTCAAGGCGTTGGTCAAGGCATTGGACAAGGCATTGGTCAAGGTGTTGGTCAAGGCGTTGGACAAGGCGTTGGACAAGGCGTTGGACAAGGCGCCGGTATGGGCACACAGAATGCCGGGGGACAGAAGGAGGCGCATACCAACCAGCTGCAGATTCAGCAGATTAGCAGCATGATACGTAACTCCCAGATTCCGCGGGCCTTGCTTGCAAAGATACCGAACCTTCCTCCGAATGTGAGCACCTGGAGCCAAATTTTCGAGTGCGTGCACAACAAAAGCATTCCACAGAGCGTCATGCCCGTGGTGCGCGAGGTGCACAATGCTCATTTGCAGTTGGCTATCCGCCAGCACCAGCAAAACCAGAATCAGAACCAAGGTCAAAACCAAAACCAGAACCAAAACCAAAACCAGAACCAGAACCAAGGTCAAAGCCAAGGTCAAAACCAAAACCAAGGTCAAAACCAAAGTCAAAATCAAAACCAGGGTCAAACTCACGGTGCGGTTTTTCTGTCCCAGCATGCGCAGCCATCACAAGCATCTAACCAACTGCCGAGCGTGAATATGAATATGCCCATGAACAGTATGCCTGGTTCTAATAACGGTACGCCGGTGATGCCAAATGTAACGGGCTTTGATATTAACAAGTTGAACCCCCAACAGAAGCAACAGTTCTTTCTGATGCAGCAACAGCGTAACGGAATGGTTAATCAGAACCAACTGCACATGTTCCAGCAGGTCCCACAGCAGCTGCTGCTGCTGCCCATGCAGCAACCTCTCCAACAACAACCCATCCAACAGCAGCCTGTTCCGCAACAAACACAACAGCAGCATCTCAATCAACAGCAACACCTAAACCAGCAGCATATTGGGCAGCAGCACCAGCAGCTCCCGCAGCAGCAGCTCCCGCCTGGATCGGGCCACTCTGTTACGGGACCTGGGTCTCGGCCGCTAGGTCAGCCTCAGTCCCAACCCCTGGTAACTAATCTGGGTCAACCTGGTCTGGCTGGACAGATGAAGCCTCCAAACTTCACCATCACGCCTCAAGATATTGTTAACTACAGCTCAGAGGCCATGTCGTTGTTGAGCCGCCTTCAGGCTAACCGCTCCATACAGCAAACTTTGGACCAAAGCCAGAAGGAAAACTTTATCCGCAGATTTATCCTTCATCAGAAAACCCAACTTTGGAAGCAGCAACAAGCCCTGACCGGTAATAATCAGCCAACTGCTGTCGCGGGGGGTAATGCTGGATTGGGAATTGGCGCAGGAACTGGTAGTAACAATGCGCCTATGAATAACCAGGCTATGAATACCCAGCGCATTCAGCAGCAGCAGCAGCAATTGAGACAGGTACCTCCACAACAGATGAAGGCGCAGCAGCATACAATGCTGCAACCAGTATCTCAAGCAGCTACGCAACTGCCGATGATGCTCAATATGAATCAAAAGCCAGTCATTAACTCTCAGCCTCAAGTTCCAGTATTGTCATCTCCGTTAATGTCTCAACATAACGCGGTTCAAATGAACAACACTAATGCCAATCAAAATCCAAACGTTATTGGTAAAGTTAATCCTGCTATGGGTGGCGTGTCTCATACTGGTGTCAATATTGGAAATAATGCCTTAAACTTCACTAACCAGCCTGTTTCGGTATCGCCAAACAACAACATGCAACAGTTGCATGGCGGCAATATGAAGCCAACAACTCAGCAACAGCAAGGTAATAGGCTGGCCGCACCTTCTTCTATTGCAGCCGTTTTGCCACAATTGACTGATGAAATGAAAATGAAGTTGAGGCTGTTAGTGGAGGAAGTCACCAGAAACAATGTTACATTAAAAGATATTACCCAGATGTTATCCAAGCAGGATAAGGTAATGGTGAGAGAAACATTGGTAAAGATGTCTCAACAGTACACAAATGTGGACAGCATTATCAGTTACTTTTTTATACTAACGGGAAATGTTGAGGGAACTAAACGTTTGATTCAGATGAAGTACATGACTAAAAGCATCCTCGATAACCTTCAAAGAGGCTTTTACTTGGCTGGTCCGGATTTGTTGGAAAAGTTACGGACTCAATACCAAAAATACTTTGACTATGTCAAGGAACAGTTTGCGATCAAGAGGCAGCAGTTACAAACTCAGCAGTCTCAAAATCGCGATCAAACCTCGACGGGACCTCAAGGTCAATTCTTGGCTGGTAACAACAACCAAACTCAACCGATTCAGTCTCAGTTACCCCTTCAGCAACAGCCAATTCAGCGCCAACCCTCGCAGCAAAGACCACCCATGTCGCAGAATAATGCTATGGGTTCTCCCTGGCAGAATACTGTGCCTCCTAGCCAACCACAAATGGGCCAAGGGATGGGAGTTAGCAACAGTCCCATGATGCCAATGGGTGCATCGCCAACGTTTACTAATACGCAATTGGCCCAGTCACAACTTCTGCAGTCTGTTTCTCAACAGAAGCAGCAGCACCAAGCAGCAGTCTTGCAGGCATCTCAAAAACAAGTCAAGCCTCCACCAGCTTCGCAGACCAAGAAGCCTACTCCTGCAAGTAGTAGGCGCAAGGGCTCAGCTAAGGGGCCTATCAATGTTGCGAGTATTCCTACTCCTGCTGGAAGTGTGCCTACCCCGGGACCAATGCCTGCATCGATTAAAACGCCTAGTAGCATTTCAACGCCTCAGGTTGGACAAACTCAGAGCAGCAAGAATACTCCTAGTGGGGTATTACCAAACTATGGCATAAAATATAACTCGGCTCAGGCTACACCTACCGCTCCTGATATATTTTCGCATACTACTGTTGATTCCAAGTTGTCAAAAAGAAGAGAATTGTCGAACACAAATCCTGAAGAATTCTTTGCGACTGCCTTGGCAAATTTACTTGAATTGGACGATCTGCCTGCGGGCACTAACGGGACAACTAGCACTACCAAGTCCCCATTATCGCCTTTCACTAGTCCTGGTGATTGGAACTGTGAAATTAAACCTATTGCAATAACGGCTGCATTTAGACAAGTTGACTATATCCGGGAATTGGTTTCTAATGACGTATCAGTTGAGAATTCCACCGAGGATTCAGGGAGATCAGACACAACCGGAGGTCACGGCGACTTTATGGTTGACAATAGTGAAGCTATATCTGAAGTATTGAAGCGCAAAAATGTCATGATGGATGAAAGCGACGACATTGACATGTTGTTTATGGACAAGAAGCATAAACTTGATATGGAAGATTACAAGTATATGTACGAGCCCATTGGCTTCGACGACTGGAAACAATTCATTACTTCAAGCATAGAGTAGCTCTATCCAAGCCTAAATATTATTCGTTGTGTATGTATTAATTTGTACTTTTGTATCGATGCTACCAGCGCGGGGAAGTTTGTAACGATTTTGTATTTGGCTCAATCCTTTTTGTGAGCTTAAGTCTTTTGCGAGCACGAGTTCCTTGTCAGTGAGCATGACCAAATTCACCCCTGAAGAGAAGCAACTTAGCGTGGCCTTTGTGTGCTTGGGTAACATGTACGGATTTTCTTTTCAATTCGTTTTGGCTTCAGTACTAATACATTCTACAGATGTCGCTCGCCAATGGCGGAAGCTGTTTTTAAGCATAAGGTCAATGAACTAGGATACTCAAAGTACTTTAAGCTGATTGATTCGTATGGGACCAGTGGCTGGCACACTGGCGATGCCCCCGATGCAAGGTCTGCTAGAACGTGCCGCAGCAATGGAGTGCCGGTAAATCACCAATCGCAGCAAATTGTTTCAGCTGACTTTAAGAAGTTTGACTACGTCATTGCTATGGACCAGTCTAATAAGGCCGATCTTCTCCATATGAGACCTCGCGACAGCAAAACTGTGGTGGAACTCTTTGGTCACTGGAGAACCGACACGCTGTTTCAGACGATTGTGGACGACCCATACTACGGGGGCATAAATGGGTTCGAAACCAACTTCAAGCAACTCTGCCACTTCAGTGAGAGCTTCTTGAAGTCAGAAGTAGGCGACTTGTAGGGCAATCAACCTGTCACGGCCGCCCAAGTAGCAATATCACGTCAGTCTGAGCGTACATTTCAGCACAATGTAGTAAATTTGGTAACGTCAGAGAAAACCAATGCAAGTCACTTAGCTCTTAAACGGGCTGGCCCACAGTTGACGTATCCAAACATTCAAGCCATCCGTCACAACAAAACTACCTGGGAGCGTAGAATACTGGTAATCTACACGTGAATTAGTGGCTTCTGTAAAAGTATCAACTGAAGAGGTAGCGATGAGTGCAAGGAAGCTACAGCAAGAGTTTGATAAAACGAACAAGAAGATCACTGAAGGGTTGTCAGCGTTCGATGACATCTACGAGAAGCTAATGACCAGCGAGATAAGCTCTCAAAAGGAGAAGCTTGAAAGTGACTTGAAGAAGGAGATAAAGAAGTTGCAGCGTCTGAGAGACCAATTAAAGACGTGGTTGGGTGATTCCAGTATCAAGTTGGATAAGAATGCATTGCAAGACAACCGTACCAAGATTGAGCATGCGATGGACCAGTTCAAAGACTTGGAAAAGCTGTCCAAGATCAAGCAGTTCTCGAATGAAGGGTTAGAGTTGCAAAGATCCAAGTTTGGACGATTATCGGGTGAGGAGGATGTCAAGAAACAAGACGCGTGTATATACGTGAGCGACGTAATTGAGCAAATCCAGCTGCAAAACGAGTTGTTGGAACTGGAGTTGCACCTGTTGGGCCTTTCTTTGAAGAAGGCGAAACTGTCGCAGGCACAGGGCGTGCAAACCTCGATTGACGAACACAAGTACAAGATTGAGCGCAACGCCAATCACTTGAACCAGCTAGAACGAATTTTGCGCAACTTGGAGAGGAACAGATTGAACCCAGAGAAGGTTGATCTTATCAAAGACGATCTTGAGTACTATGTGGAGAACAACCAGGAAGAAGACTATGTCGAGTATGACGACTTTTATGAGCAGTTGAAGCTCGACGAAGCGGAGATACACGACGATGTTGACGACGACGAGAGCCTGAACGGACAATCTAGTGGTATAACATCCAACACGGGCACTCCTGTCAAACCTGCGGCCCAACCCACGGCGGAAGTGCCTGCACCTTCTTCCGAGCCAAAACTGACACAGGTACACCCAACTGCGCCAGCAGCCTTGAAGCGTCAACCTCCAACGGGTCCCAGCGCTATCCCCATCGCAAACCCGCCTCCTGTGTTGAGCTCTACCGACTCATACTCCAACGCCATCAAGGCCGCACAACGCATCGGCACGCCAGCAACAGACCCTGCAGTGCCAGTCGCGCCAGTCACTGCTGCCGCTGCTACCGTTGCAGCCGCTGCTGTGACTGCTGCAACGGCTGTAACTGCTGCTGCTGTCGCTGGCGCGGCAGTCCCTGCGGCGCCAGCGGCGATGACCCGCGAAGATCCAACCTCGTCCCACCTGCGGTCGCGCCTGCCGCTGCCTATTGTGGCCAGTGAGCAAAAGACCTTTTTGGAGACGGTTCCCCGTTTGCAGGCCATACTGCTGTCCCGGTTGCATAACCCACTCCCATTCCAGAGCATCAGTCACATGCTCGAGCTGTCCTTGCTCAACTGTCCCGACTCCTTCGATGCGGAGAAACCCAGGCGCTACAATCCCGTGAACATTCACCCATCCTCCATCGACTACCCGCAGGAGCCCATGTATGAGCTCAATTCGAGCGTCCTAATGCGCAAATTCGACAATGACACGCTCTTCTTTTGCTTCTACTACAGCTCGGGTGCAGACAACATTGCACGCTGGAACGCAGCTGCAGAACTCGCTCAGAGGGGCTGGATGTTCAACACCGAGTGCAAGCAGTGGTTCCAGCGCGACACCAAGGACAAGACCAGGCTACTGGCTCTGCCCGAGCCCGCTGACGACGCCGAGCCCGCTGACTACAAGTACTTTGACTACGAGAAAACCTGGCTCACACGCCGCAAAGACGGCTATGTGTTCCAGCCCGCCTGGAAGGAGGCCTTTTAGAAATAGAAACTGGGATTGTAAATAAACAGGGATTCTGCACGATCTAGGCCTAAATAACCTGCAGATCATCAGGAACATGTAAAAATATCTCTATTGAAACAACCTCGGAATGGAGCGGTCGAAGCCCGACTTCAAAGGAAGTGACACGTTGCCTCTAGAGACACGAGTGTTGCAAACCCCGGGCGGTATGACGAGTATTGAAGAGTCTAGCGGTGTGGGTACTTTTCTGCGTGGCGAGAGCAATATGGGTGTGCGTGGTGGCGATGGTATCAGCAGCGCGAACCACGCTGCGTGGACACTAGTGGGTTCTAGCGAGGCTACGCGAACGTCCTTTGTGAGGCGGGACTCGACCTCTGACGCGGCACTCCCCACGAATGAGAATGGATGCGTAATCTGTCCCTCGGCGGCCTCGGTATGTCCGCCGTGCGGCAAGCACGAGGTGTGCCAGCTTCGACTGCCATCGTGTACGTCGTGCCAAACCTATTACTGTGCGCCGGTGGACCGTCTGGGGCTGAGCAAGAGCGGTACTGTGGGAGGTATTGTGGGTGGGGTTATCGGGGTCGTTGTGCTTATTATTGTGGCGGGCACGTTATACTACAGGCTAGTGTACCGGAAGCGCCATCCTGTGATGCTCTCTGACGACGACGACATGATGATGTACAGCGTGAACACGGATGAGCGTGGTGACGGGGAGATGGGTGACAAGGAGTCGCAGGACGGCTTGGAGACGGGAACGTTTGGTCCCAGCGAGAAGTCGCTGCTGGGGGTTGGTCAGCGCGGCCTGGGCACGATGAGCACGCTAGCAGATGGTCAGTCGGAGGGCGGGGTGCGGTCGGTGGGTGTGTCTGGTAGCTCGTTGGCTGTGAATGGTACCAGCCGAGTGAATAGCCGCGGAAACCTTAGCAGTGCTGCTCGCGCCACCAAGGATCGCCGCCGTGTCCTGTCGTACGAGCTGTTTACGAGGCCGAAGCAGGCTCAGCGCGGGGCGCGCGGAGCCTCTAAGCGCGGCGGCCCAACAAGCTCGGCGGCAGCACAGCAGCGGCGCGCGCGTCAAAAGATGATTGTCTCACAGGCAAACCGGAGTAACAGACAGCAATCTGCCAACTCCGACGGGCGCTACTACAGTCCCGATGGCGCTCACCAGATTTACCTCGACCCCAGCAACCGCAACTCAGTTGTGACAACCACGACAAATGCCCTGAACATTTTGCCTATTGCATACATACCAGGTGTGACGGTGCGGCCCACCAAGCACAATACCCGCTCGTTCATCTCATACGATGATGACCTGGTATTTTCGGACCTCAACACTATTGAGAATGCATCCATTATTGGCGACGTTATGCGCGCTAATCAAGCAACACTGAAGGTGTCTGAGTGGGGCGTGGTTCCGGAGGAGAGCGCTGAGAGTAGCGGCTCGGGTGGAGTTACCATGACAGCTATCAAGGCGCAGCCGCGTTTAGTAAATGTGGAGATGATTGAGGAGCAGGACGAGGACATTACAGACGAGGAGGATGACTTTGAACAAGAATCTGTCTTTGACGACTCCAACACTACGGACTTATCCGCCTACAACGTCACCAACATGCTGGTTCAGCGCGACCCGCGGTTCTCGCTGCAGCCCAGGGTCGAGTCTGCCGACTATTCCGAAGACGCCACTGAAAGCGTCATTTCGGATGACCTGGATGTCGACTCAGACATTGGCGAGATTGCGCGCGCAAACTCGCTCCACAATACTTCTGACGCTGAAGTCAGTGGCCAGAGGCAAAAGGAAAAAAACAGCAAGACACAAACCTTTGATATCCCATTGAGTATCATTGGCTTGGACGAAAGCGCGGAGAAATCGCGGCTTTATCCAACCACTCTGACAGCGTCCAACGCCGGCTCATTTGTGTTGGATGTTAAGGTTGACAAAAGTTGAGTGGTTGTTTTCGTGTTATCATAGTGAAATCAGTTTCTATTGTGGTCTTGGATAGTGGTTTAAGTTACTATTGTGGTCTACGTTACCATAGCGGTCTAAATTACTATTGTGGTCCAAGTTACCATAGCGCATAGTCACCACAGTGGCAAAAGTTGGAATTAACCACTTGCCATTGCGGGTTTAGTTACATAGTGGACTGGTTGGCCTCAGCGTTTGTAGGTTAACCCTTCTAGATTGAAAATTTCTTTAGAATCCACCAGAAGCAACGTAAATGCGCAGCTCAAGGCGTAGGCTTGCTGCCGGCTTGCTGTGGGCCAGGGTTTCTAAAAACGTTAGGAGCTAGCGTACACCTTCTAAAACATAGCTGCTTACTAACTGTCTCCTAAAACTACCGACCGCCACAGAAGAAACCGGAGAAGAGCAGGGAGCAGGAACGACGTGGGTAGGTGACGGCACCTAACCTCCCCATGGCATTGCCGCTCCTATGCCCTTGAAAACAGCTACCCCCAGCCTCTGGTGGACCCTTGATTGGACCAGCGCCTGCACCCTGCTCCGGCCCGTGCGGCCGGTTTCGGTGCAACAGTATCTAGATTCCGGCCATCGCACGTGCTATTGTTGGGCTATCCGGATATGGAGAAACATATAAATCGCCGCCCATTCGCCTCGCAGCAACTCTTGGGTAACATTGAGAACTTCTGTTACAACCATTACTACAATGTCAATTGACGAGAAGGCCATTGCTACTATCCGCTTGTTGTCTGTCGACGCCGTCGCGGCGGCCAATTCCGGTCACCCTGGTGCCCCCTTGGGCATGGCCCCAGCCGCCCACGCTGTGTGGAAGAAGATGCGTTTCAACCCCAAGCAGCCCGATTGGATCAACCGTGACCGCTTTGTCCTCTCCAACGGTCACGCATGTGCTCTCTTGTACTCCATGTTGACCCTCTACGGATACGACTTGACTGTTGAGGACTTGAAGCAGTTTAGACTGCTCGGATCAAAGACTCCCGGTCACCCGGAGAAACTTGACGTTGATGGTGCGGAGGTGACCACCGGTCCCCTTGGTCAGGGTATTGCCAATGCCGTTGGTTTGGCCATTGCCCAGGCCCAGTTTGCGGCGACCTACAACAAGCCCAACTTTCCCATTTCTGACCTGTACACATATGCCTTCTTGGGTGACGGTTGTTTGATGGAGGGTTTGTCCGGTGAAGCTCTGTCGCTCGCTGGCCACTTGCAGTTGGGTAACTTGATTGCGGTGTGGGACGACAACAAGATTTCTATTGACGGACTGACGGATGTCGCTTTCACCGAGGACGTTGTTGCGCGCTATAAGGCTTACGGATGGCACGTGATTGAGATTGAGCATGGTGACGACGACTTGGAGGGTATTGCCCGCGCCATTGACGAGGCCAAGAAGGTGACTGACAAGCCCACTTTTATCAGATTGACGACCGTGATTGGATTCGGTTCTCTTCAGCAGGGTACCCACAGTGTTCACGGTGCGCCCTTGAAGGCTGACGACATCAAGCAGCTCAAGAGCAAGTGGGGATTCAACCCTGAGGAGTCCTTTGTCATTCCTGAGGAGGTTGTAGCACACTACGATAGCCTCGTGAAGGAGAACCAGAAGGCTCAAGCTGAGTGGGAGAAGCTTGTGGAGAAGTACACTGTGGAGTACCCCAAGGAGGGTGCCGAGTTGAAGCGCCGTTTGGCTGGTCAGCTCCCTGACAACTGGAAGGATGCTTTGCCCACTTACAGTCCCCTGGACTCTCCCGTGGCTACCAGAAAGTTGTCCGAAACTGTCTTATCCAAGCTTTTGGCTGTCATTCCCGAGTTGATTGGTGGCCTGGCTGACTTGACGCCTTCCAACTTGACGCGCGCCAAGGACCTGGTGGACTTCCAGCCTCCCAGCACCGGATTGGGTGACTACTCTGGTCGCTACCTCAGATATGGTGTGCGTGAACACGCTATGGGTGCCATCATGAACGGTATTGCTGCCTTTGGTGCCAACTACAAGAACTACGGTGGTACCTTCTTGAACTTTGTTACATACGGTGCTGGTGCTCTCAGATTGCTGGCCCTTTCCCACCACCCGGTTATCTGGGTCGCTACCCACGACTCTATCGGTTTGGGTGAGGATGGCCCTACCCACCAGCCTATTGAGACATTGGCCCACTTTAGAGCTATCCCCAACTTGTCTGTGTGGAGACCCGCTGACGGTAACGAGACTTCGGCTGCTTACTTGAAGGCCGTCGAGTCGACCACCACTCCTTCCGTCATTGCCTTGACGAGACAGAATTTGCCCCACTTGGAAGGCTCTCTGATTGAGAAGGCTGTCAAGGGTGGATACACCTTGATCAAGCAGGAAAACCCTGACTTGATCATCGTCTCTTCTGGTTCTGAGGTTTCGCTCTCTGTGGATGCGGCCAAGAAGTTGGAGAGCGAGGGCTACAAGGTTGGCGTGGTTTCCATCCCCGACTTTTTAACTTTTGACCAGCAGCCACAAGACTACAGATTGTCAGTTTTGCCTGATGGCGTGCCAATCTTGTCTGTCGAAGTGATGTCCACCTTTGGCTGGGCCAACTACGCCCACGAGCAGTTTGGCTTGAACAGATTTGGTGCATCTGGTAAGGGTCCTGAGCTCTACAAGTACTTTGGCTTCACCCCTGAGGGCGTTGCCGACAAAGGAGCCAAGACTATTGCTTTCTACAAGGGTAAAAGTGTTATCTCCCCTTTGAACAGAGCCTTTTAAGTATGTACGTTATATGGTCCCCATGAGTTAATTCAATCGTTTATTCGAGTTTAGAAAAGAGTCGCAAGGCACGTGTGTAGGCTTAAAGGTTTGTCAAAATCAGATGCAAATGTAAAAAAGTGAAAGGCAAAAAACAAATGCGCGAACCAGGAATCGAACCAGGGGCCCATCGATGGCAACGATGGATTTTACCACTAAACCATTCGCGCTTTTGATGTGAGTTGGTGTTTTTCGACGAGACCGGAGTTATATGCTCAATCGTGCCATAGTCTCTTGGCACCACCCCACTCCAACACTCTGCCTCAACACGTGTACTTCTTTTCTTCTCCTCTTGCTATCTTCTATGCGCATTCTACTAAGAGGTTATTCTCTACGCATATCTTCCTGATTCATTTATGGTCAGAACTCCAGTCTTTTGCGCTACAAACTCTTCGAGTCTGCTATCTTCAGCACAACTTCTCTACTACAGTTTTTAGCATTATTCACTATTATTTTCCTGAAAATCTACTTTAGGATGGTATGAAGTGGTGTACTGGGCCTCTAGCAATACATTCGCCTCCGCGTGGAGCTGGAATGCTTCAAGCAGTCACCACGCCTCCAGTACTTGAACTACTCAAATATCTAAACACAATTTCCCCATTTTGATCAAATGTCTCATTTCTTCTTCCCGAGTCACCAGTTTACCCCAGCATTCCATCAATCAACCACACAAGCCCATAATTGTTACAACTTCCTCCCATCCATCCCCATCCTGTTCATGTGTCGATTCACCTTCTCCCATTCATCCTCATCTTGTTCATGTGTCGATTCACCTTCTCCCATTCATCACCGTGCGTGTCACAGCTACCCGCCACTTCTCCTCGTACTAGTACCCACTCCTGGCGTCCCACTTGTCGTTCTGGACAAAGTCAATCAACGTGCGGGAACCGGTCTGGAGCAACGGGTGGCCACTTACTATCGATAAGAACCGTTCCAAGCCCTGTCTGCGCTCCTCAATGTTGAGATCGTTGAACTTGTTCGCTGTAAGAAAGATCTTTCCCGGTAGTGCGGGAATGACTACCCGCGTCGTTTCCTGCTCCAAGATTCGACGAAAGGCTACAAAGTCCGAGTATCTTCGCCGTACACGGCTCGCGCGCTTGCGAAACGCTGGTATGTTTGTGCGGCACACAATCTCATAGTCCGTGTACAAATCCCGACCGTAGCCATGAGTCACGGGATTGGTAACCTGCTGGTTAGTACGTTTCGCTGCGCGCTGTCACACACATACCTCTACTTCGAGAAAGTTTTCAGGCTCGCCGTATATCTCGCTGAACGGCTGCTGTTTGTTCTGGTGTGCCGACGTGTTTATCACGTCGCTGATGGGCTGGAACTGCTTCAGCATCGCTCAGGTGTAGTGGTTGCCACCAGCGCTAGTTTGAGTTGTGGTGTGCAGGAAGTTCAGTGCTACAGTGCAGGACGTCCATAAAGAAAAGCCAACAGGTGACTTTCAACTCGTGACTTCAGGAAACTAGACACGTGCTTGCCACACAACTTGTGCACTTGTAACTTGAGATACTTGTGTGACACTTGTAACGTGTGCATTTGCAATAGTACTGTACGCATCTACAAAGTTGTACCATCCAGCTACGCTGACAGTGAGGCAATCAGACCCCGATAACAAGCATCCAAACTTATCGTAATTTATAAATAATTTGATTTTCTATACAGGCAGTCCCAGACCATCCTAGTTGACCCACTGCAACACCGAGAGTGTAAAGTTGATTGGCGGTACATCATGCTTCTTGTTGAATCCGTACACCACAAAGTGCGGCCAGCCGAGAAAGAGAGTCATACCGGTAAGGTACGCGGCGACTTGGGGCGTGCGACGGAGCATTGCGGCTGCAAATGTAGCTCTTGGTAAAGCGAGGCGGAGGGCGGACATGTATGATGTGAGGAGAACAAAGGGGTGAGGTGATATGGCCTTTTATACCATCCCCGCCAGGCAGTCCTAGGCGTACTTGTGACCGCGCTGGTAGAACACACCGGTACGTTCCGTCAGTCCAATTTTGTGGCAGGTGATTGGTTAGCGAGCGGTGGTCTGATTTTGCACCCGAAACGTGACCCAGCAGGATTGGAATGCAGCCAGGAGTGGCGTGGTGGGTGCGTGGATTGCCTGAAGAGGGAGGTGGAGGTACAGTAAGGTGACTGCTGTGTAGAATTTATGATGAGTGTGATGTGAGTGTGATGTGAGTGTGATGTGAGTGTGATGTGAGTGTGATGTGAGTGTGATGTGAGTGTGATGTGAAGGTAATGTGTTGGGGACTGTATGATGATATGGTGTGTGTACGATGCTGTTCATGTAGGATGTATGGAGTGTGTAGGAGAAATGTAGTGTACAAGGTAAGTAAGGATGATGAGACAAGTGTGCGGAGTATTTGAAGGGGAGGTATTTGGTACGGTATTGACAGTGTTGGTGCGGTATGGGTGCGGTGTGAGCGGCTAAAATTATAGTGCAGGATGTTGTGCAGGATGCTGTGCAGGAGGAACGGTTGGGCGGAACGAGTGGGAGACGGTGGTGTGATGGAACAGCTAGGTTAGCCTGAGATGGAACGCTGCTGGAAATATTCGTGAATGGTGGCGTGAGCGCAAGACTCACGACTCACGCTCACACCACTCTCACACCACTCACGTTCACACCACGCATACTCACACGGCGCACACCGCTTACACAACTCGCGTCACGGCTTGCGACGACGTTCCGGGCGAACGGACTAGTGATGTCGGCGAGATTGGCCGACACCTTAATTTTGCTACCAGATACACCTGATTGTGCCTGACAGTTTTATGGCAGGTGTATTGGAATAAAGTTTGTGTTTAAGGCTTCCATACCCTGATGATTTACAATTCTCTACATCTCATCTCCACAGATGATCACAAATCTGATTTACAATTCTCTACATCTCATCTCCACAAATGGTGATTTGTGAATCCAAGGACCATGACCAACCTGATAACCTCACTACATCCCTACATTCTCCTCTATCATCACCCGTAAATACATACTCAATTATTGCTATACAAATACACAAGCCTGTGTCCACATAGCTACTGCACCTTGCTCTTCTCTAACATCTCCTGCTGGAGCCCAAACGTGTTACCCTCAACGTTAACGTCGCGAATAATCGCTACACGCATCGTGGCCAACAAGTTGTGTGCTGCGTTGGAGTGTGCATACACCGCACCGTTGAAGGCGCTGGTGGCGTCCTTGCCCAACAGCGCACGCACCAAAGGCTGTCCACCGGGGTGCTCCTGGATAAACTTCTTCACATTGTGCACAATGCCCGCAATGATGATTAAGCCCTCCTCCTTGGCACGAGCATTAAACTCGGCGCGGTCCCACACTGGCAACTCGTCCACGCGGAGACCCCACTTGAGCTGACCACGCAAGCGGTCCAACTTTTTCTGCTGCTGCTGCACGAGACCCTGCTCAATCGCATTCTGAGAAAACATCTTGAGGTTCCACGCAAGACCCACGCGCGAAAGCGAGTAGATCAAAACCTTTGTGGGGTCAAACTGCCACCACTTGAGCGCGTTACGGTAGTCCAGAGGGAACTCGTGGTGAAAGTTGTGGTAACCCTCGCCAAACGTGACAAATGCGGTCAAAAAGTGGTCACGTGGAGTACGACGGTCGTCAAATGGCTGCACACCAATCCAGTGTGCCAAAGAATTGACGCAAAACGTCGCTTGCTGAATAACAAACGTCTTGAGGATTCCGGCATAGATAAAGCCACCCCAGTAGTCGCCCCAGCCCAAACCGGCAATGAGCACTGGCAAGACAAAAGCCAGTAACGTCATGAGCAACAAGTAGTGACGATGCTGAAAGGTGACAATTGGGTCGTTGATCAAGTCCGCAATGTCTGCACGCGCACGGTTCTTGGGGTGTGCTTTTGTGAGCATCCAGCCCATGTGCGAGTACCAGAACCCACGACGGGCATCGTACGGGTCACGTGGCGTGTCTGTGTAGCGGTGGTGCACGCGGTGACCGTGCGCCCACCACTTGATCAGACCTTCAATAGCACCCGCACCAAAAAAGGCAAAAAAAAGTTTAACAGGCAAACCTGCATCGTACGCCTTGTGAGCAAAGAGGCGGTGGTAGCCGGCTGTGATGGACAAGCCACTCATAATGTAGAGGGTGAAGCCCAAGACACACGTCTGCCACTGTGGTGGCGAGACGACTGCGGCGTAGAATCCGTAGGCGGGCAAGGCGGCGACGAGCACCACATTGAGCCAGTTGACGTGCTCGTGAAAGTTGCTAAGGGTGACGGGCTGCTCGGAGATGTGCTTCACCGGCTCCGCGCCCTGCTTCGCCAGCGCCTGCGCCTGCTTCGCGGCGAGCAGGGCCATCGAGTCCTGCGTGATCTGTTCGGCGGTCACCTTCACCATGTCGCGCGTACCCATGAGGCGACCACCCAAACCCGCCGCGACAATCCGCGGCGTCTTCTTGTTGGTACCTGCCGCGAGCGCGTTGAGCGCGGTCACGTCCGCTACGTCCAAAGTATCAGCCATCACGAAGGTAGATATTCAGGAACAGTAGGAATGCTGCTATCTAATATACTCGCCATCGTGCTCACCGCCTTGGGTGGCCCAACAAACCCAACATTTGTACGTCACGTGACCATATTTCCGCATTTGGCAGTGACACCGAGGATGCTGCTGCAACGGCGTGAGCGATTGTTGAAAGGCACGGGGCGGGATTACGATGGGAGAAAGGACCAGTACCGGACGGACGGACTGGCGGGTGGGCGGGCCTGACGTGTAAATCTGTCCAGCGAGTGAGAGTGCGCTATTTCAGCGGACACGCTCTCCCACGCTGCGCGATAAGCAGCAAGCTCGAGTAATGGCCTGCTTTTGGAGCCCCCTTCTGCCCTGCGTGGCGGTGACGGAAGTCCAGCTTGAATGATTACATAATACGATGTGCCAGAGGCGGTGGAAGTGACCAATGGCGTGAGGCGCGAACAAGAAAAGCAACGTGCCCGCTGAGAGAAAAAGATCTAAACCGCAAAACTGGCCAATGCAGCTAAAATCCGCCCAGGAAACCATCCCATCCACTCTGTAGAGCAACGCAGCGCAACACAACACAACAAAAAAATCACTCACAAAAAGAAACATAGCAGATTACATAACATATTACCAATATGAATTTGTGGAGCGTCAGCGACTAGGAGGCGAGACATTGCTACTTGCTGTTGAGGAGGTTAGGAGGCTGGTTTGTTGGAGTTTTGACTTACAGACGCAATCAGCTGATCACCTGATATCCCCACTTGGTCCCGCTGCTTCCCGGCGAGCACGCACACAAGATTGGCCATAAGAGCGCAGGCGACCGGACACAGGCGACCGGACACTGGTCGGAGTAAAGGATTAGTAGTCCGAGAGACAGATAGCGACGCCTCGTGTACTGGCTTCTAGATAACGAGGCCACGGAGACAGATAGCGATACAGCCCCAACACGTAGCGGCTCAAGTACATACTAGCATTGGTGGCGAGACTTGCAAACAGTGCAAGGATTACGTACAAGGATCAGGCCAAGGAGACAAGGCTCGAGACGCGAATATTGGTGATTTCGGGCCACGTTTGATACGGTGGCGGTTTTGTGCTTAGCAAGACTGCAGCAGCCTGTGAGGAGCCAATTGATTCTACAAGTGCTTTAGCGATTGCTACTGCGTGGTGACTCATTGGCGCCACAACAACGTGTACAGATAGCTGGATAAAAGTCGGACAGCTATTTGGATAACTTGATAAAAGCCTGGACATATACGGACACACCCGGTCAGAACTCTTGTATCTGACGGTTGTCGGGACTGGACTACCATTGGCCGAGCGAAGGAGTGAAGCTGGTGGCAACAAAAAGGAGCCAAAAAACAGAGGGACTCAGAGCGGAGACTGACAGCAGAGTTTAGAACACGAGCAAAAGTTGTATACCTTTTGGCTCGTCAGAGAGACACTCAATAACGAACCATTATTAGACTCGGTCCGTGAGACGAATAGATCTACTCTTCAGGAACCATTTTTCTGCAAACCATTGTGACCCTGCGGCGCTCCCTGAACCGAACGATCGCTCATCTCGCGATAGAAGCACACAAGACAATAAAACCCCGCACCAAACGAGGTATCTTGTGAAGAAGTTGATTCCACGTTAATTGAAGAACGCGTAAGTTGAAGAAACGCGTTAGTTGAAGAACCATCTATACACTTGACATGGCTAATCCTCCTTTCCAGAGGGTGCCAAACTCGCCCAACACGGGGCACTCACACCTTCACCCACTCGCGCACCCACCAAACAGGCGTCCGCTGGTGGCCGAGCTTCTTTCGTCGCCACCACCGCTACCCGCCGAGGGCCTGGACCACGAGGATATTCACACATTGAGCCTCTCGCGCCTGCGCCTGAGCTCGCTGCGTGCGTCATCGCGCACCTCGCTGCGCGCACCATCGCTCGCGCCGGCATTGGCGATTCCGCCTTCTCTCCTGCCTGGACCGCTGGCAGTGAACGACTGGGCCAGCGTCCTGTTGTCAGAGTTGGCAGAGTCCAATAAACTCATCAGCATCAACTCGTCTTTCCTGGTGCAGCGCGCATACGAAACTTTGGCTCAACACGGCCTTACTTCTGTGCCTGTGTCAATGCTGACTGACGGCAAGGGTGGTTTGGAGAACTGTTTGGCATTTGACTACTCAGACCTCAACACCTACCTTTTGCTTGTCACTGGCAACCTTCACACGCCTGACTTGCTTGACGCGGACGACAGTGCTGCAGACGTTGACGCATACCAGCTCAGTCAGTACGTGGCCCGCGCACAGCGCGGTGAGCTGGTACCGGTCACAGTGGTGATAAAGTTGCGCCCTAAAAACCCCTTCCCGCAGTTGCTGGACCGTGACACCTTGGCCCAGGCTATGGAGGTGTTGGGAAATGGCGTACACCGCTTGGCAATTTGCCTGTCCGCCAACCGATCTGTCGCTGGTGTGCTCTCACAGCGCCGCATGTTGCGTTATATGTGGGAGAATGCACGCCGTTTTCCGGCGTTGGAACCCATATTTAGTCGGACAATTGGCGAGCTCAAGCTCGGGTCATCAGAACCAATCACCATCTATGACGACCAGCCCTTGATCGAGGCACTCCTCAAGATGTTCCACGAGCGCGTGTCCCTGTTGGCCCTTATCGACCGCACCGGCCGCCTCCGCGGAAACATCTCCATTGCGGATGTGCAGCACCTCTCCCTGACCAAGAATTCACACTACCTCACCAAGCCTGTCATGGCATTTGCTCTGTACGCGGTTCTGCAAACAGGGATATCCCATGGTGAGGACCAGTTTCCAATTTTCCACGTGACACAAAGCATCCTGTTGGGGCGCACCATTGCCAAGTTGGTGGCTACGCAGAGTCACCGTCTCTGGGTGGTGGAGGGATCACGTAACAGCCTGGTAGTGGGCAACGATGTCTTGGCATCACCAGGATCGTCTGCTCCCTCCACCATGGAGGACTTTCCCAACACGGCTAACGAGCCTGGCGGACTTCCTGGAAAACTTATTGGCGTGGTGTCGCTTACAGACATCTTGGGCCTCTTTGCAGCGCTGAAAGGCATCAAGGCGGACCCACAGCACGCTCGGCGCCAACGCCGTCGCCTGTCAGCCCTGCGGTCGTCTATAGAGCTGTTGGACGCGCACTCCGCGCTGCTCATGTCGCACTTGGCCCAGGTTGCAAAACCAGATGACGTGTTTCGCAAGAACTAAGGCCTGGACAAGACCTAGCTAGACTAATTACTACATAGTCCTCTGTAAGCCGAGTGTAGCAATGCAAGGGTATTTCGGAAAGGTATCGAGTGAGTCAGGCCGCAAAGGTTGTATGAGTACATGCCTCTCTCTAAGCCGAGAGTAGCAACTCCAGGTATTTCGGGGAGGAATTGAATGAGTCAGAGCGCAAGGTTGTATAGCTACGTCGTTATCTATAAGCCTACTTTACCATTGCAAGGTACTTTTGTAAGGAATCAAGCGAGTCAGGCAGTAACGGGTACTGCCTCAACTCTTCTCTAACCCGCGTGTAACAATGCCAGTAGTTCGGAAAGGAAGCAAATGAGTCAGATTATTAGGTTCTATGACTAAATCGTTCTCCATAAGCCGACTTTAGCAGTGCGAGGCATCTCCGAAAGGATTCAATTGGGACAGACCGCTTGGCCGTATGACTACAAGGGTCACGCGGGCTGGAGCTGCTCAGCGGACTACGTGGTTTATGCCCTGACGCAGGTGGCATCGGATTCCTCCCCGCAATGTAGTTACACCTCTCACCTCTACGGATCAACCATCCACGAACCAAACCTGTCTACGTTCCTACCCCCCCGCCGTTTCTTTACGTTCCACGTCTCATCTACTTGTGCCAATAAAAGAAATATGACACGTGCTGATACTCAAAAAGCAGTAGACCCTCAAACCTGGCGCAATTGAGGCCCATTTGCGAAATCTAGGAGCCAGATCCCGCCGCAGCAGGCTCAGCATGACTCCCCCTCCTAAGCAGCACTTCGTCCCACATTGCTATCGGTGGCAATCCATCTCGAGTAATTTCCAGCACGGAGTACTTTTGAGAACGCGAGTGAAAATTTTTAGCGCGCTATATAAGGAAGTGGATGCCCACCTGCAGCGCAGCGGATTTTCTCTTCTCTACACCGCTTTTATTCACAATGGGTAAGGAAAAGCTTCACGTTAACGTTGTTGTTATTGGTCACGTCGACTCTGGTAAGTCTACCACCACCGGCCACTTGATCTTCAAGTGTGGTGGAATTGACAAGAGAACTATTGAGAAGTTCGAGAAGGAGGCCGCCGAGCTTGGTAAGGGTTCTTTCAAGTACGCCTGGGTTTTGGACAAACTTAAGGCTGAGAGAGAGAGAGGTATCACCATTGACATTGCTCTTTGGAAGTTCGAGACCCCCAAGTACCACGTTACCGTTATTGATGCCCCTGGTCACAGAGATTTCATCAAGAACATGATCACTGGTACTTCCCAGGCTGACTGTGCCATCTTGATCATTGCTGGTGGTACCGGTGAGTTCGAGGCTGGTATCTCTAAGGATGGT
>JAKUBP010000018.1:0-196832 GCA_030566955.1 [Candida] anutae | reverse complement strand
AGCTGGGGGGGATGGGGTAGGGGTCGGGGCTGGGGTCGAGGTCCAGGTTGAGTTTGACGGGTTTGAGAGTGAGGGTGACAACGACGGGAGTCGGAGCCTTGGCGCTTTTGAGAGTGCTGGTGTCGGCGCGGCGCACATTGCCGGGTCTGAAGACAATAACGATTCCGATTCTGACTCGAGCATCGACATGTCCAACCTCAACAATCTCCAGGACGACTACATTGAGCTGGAGGATGAGCTGGAGGATGAGCTGGAGCATGGGCTGGAGGATGAGCTGGAGGATGGGCTGGAGGATAGATCTGGTTGTCACACGCGTCGTGAGCCTGAGTATGTTGTTCCCGAGCTTGAGATTGCGCGTGCCGAGTACGACGAACGCCTACGCACATTATTGCAGCCGCCGCTAACGGGGTTGGCTGGCGCACAGGACGTTTTGCTGATCTGTCCTGCGCTACTTGGGATGTTGGTCCCGCAGCAGATCAACTTGTGGATGGGCTGTGGCGGTCCCGCTGCCGCCTGTCCAGCCCTCGATCCGGAAGATGGCACGTGCGGATTAGGAAAGTATGTCCCCGGCCAACTTGGCGGCACGTCGCTGGGTCTCCACCATGACCATGCGGACAATCTCTACGTGTTGCTTTCGGGGCGCAAGCGCTTCACGCTCTTTGCGCCTAAGCATGCGCGCAGCATGTACACCGTAGGAACTGTGAATCGCATTTTTGAGCTGGGCGTGATTGACTACATTGTGGACGAGAATGCTCCGGATTGGCGGTCGGTGCGTGGAGACGGCGCCATTATAGAGGAGGTGGAGGCGTGGCTAGAGGACAGGGCTGGAACTAGTAAGGGGGAAGAGGGGAATGTGGCGGAGGTGGCGGAGGATGTGAATGCGGATGCGTCTGATACTGATTCAGATTCTGAAATTGACGAGCCCGGCTCACCTCAGTCCATCACACAGGACACGCTCTTGAAACACCCTTGGGATGCTAAAAAGTCAGATGATGCGGACGGAGGCGCAGATACGATAAAGAGGGGTTCCGAGAATGGACAGCAAGTTAATGGCGGAGCGCAAAAACGAGGTAGCGGGGAGCTGGACCAAGTCACAGGAAACGCTCAAACAAATAGCGATGAAGCCCTTTCACAAAACGGGACCACTGCGAGAGGGGAAGAGCCAGAATGGACAAACAATCGCTCGAGCCCTGGCCACCTCTCTCCCCAGGCTGATCCACCTAGCTTTTCGCGCGTGCCACCTGCTCTCTTGCACATTGACGACTTTGTCGACCCGGAAACGCGCAGTACGCTTACCGCATTTGCAAACAAGCACTTTCCAGGAATATTGGAGTTGGAGCGCCACACCGCGTGGCTCGACGCGGGCGACATGCTCTACCTCCCCGCAGGCTGGTTCCACGAGGTTAGCAGCTTCGCCACCCCGGGAGACGTGCACATGGCAATAAACTACTGGTTTGCCCCTCCAACTTCCAGCGACATGCGCCGCTGCTACCCCGATGATTACTGGCTCGACGACTGGGCTCGCACAAAAGCGTGCTTGGACACCCTGCACCACCTCTGATAGGCTTGGCTGTGGGGTTAAAGCCGTACTCGTCTTACAATACTCTAGTCATGTGACCAACACGTGACACGTATATATGTGGGTAATTTGCAGCCTAATTGGCGTTACCCAAAGCGGACGGCTGCATGCTTTTGGTTGCGAAATCGCAATCGCAATCGCTAAAAAAAAATTTTATCGGCTGCCCCCACAGTTATTTATCCGATGATGTAATCATATTTGACGCGCGAATAATGCAAAATTAATCTGTAAATCTAAAAATAGAACATTTAGCCTTTTTCTTCCGCCGTGTTCTTTTTTTTTCCTAGGAAAAAAATGTGTGCTTTTGATGCTGTGGCTGTAGGGAAAATAGAAGCAATCGCAATGATTTCGCCACGTGCAGTACTGCAAATAGAGATAGGGCTTAAGCCCTAACACCACGTGATGTTGATGCAGGTTGACCTTATTCTCAGGCTAGCTTATGCAGAGAGCCGGGGAAGACAGCAGCACGTTCGTCAGGCGTGGTCCGTGCAGCGGCTAGCTGCTGGTGCAGCCGCTGGAGGTGCTCAAAAAGGCGTCCTACAAAGAGCAGTCCCAAAGTCACTTGACCGCGCTCAGGGCTGGGAAAGCTTAGTACAGTGTTTTCAGGGTTTTGTATTGTTTACGCGCTTATCAGTCGGTCGGCCAGGGTGGCCGCAGCGATGCCGAAAAGCAAGATTGGCGCAAATAAAAAGACCACAGGGGAGATCCGGTCCGGCATGGAAGCCGGCTCACGCAATAGTAGGAAATTGACTGGGTCGGTCTCGTCCGGAATTGCGGGCTCCGTGGGGAAGGGAAACTCCGGTGCGCGGGGCCCGTCCGGTCTTTGACCAGCACGGATTCTTATCCCCCGCCGATCTCTTGGGCACGAGCTACAGGAGCCCGCCGGGATACGGACTGCCCCATGTCGTAATCGTTCAATTCCTAATCGCTGCTCCTCATAACCAATTTGGGCGTTACACGACCGCATTTTTTAAAAGTTACATGTAATATATGCAGGAATTTCCAATAAAAAAGATACTGAAAACTCCTGCATATAGAAAAAGACACTCTAACCAAATTTCACAATACTGATTTTGCGCAGCACAGCATTTGACGGCTTCCGAACAACCAGGCAGCATAGCGAGCCAAAGCGACACGGGTCGACGCACTTCAGCAGCAGTACCCAACCCACCTATTTCTCGAACAACAAAATTTTGAGTTACGCTTTGCTTTGGAACCAGAGAGTACCCCTATTCGTGATCTACAGCACATTGTACGCATACTTTTTTACAGAGCGAGAGAGGCATAAAAGAGAGCGATGTGATCTACAGGCGGTTGTGCCACAGTGCAGAAATGCTTTCCGTCTGATCCGCGCGATCTTTTTGCCATAATTCGGCGTTTAGAGATCATATATTAATCCATCTAGTATCCTGTTGTGAAACTTTAGCGCAACAGCACCATCTTTGAATCTTTTCCCCATTGCGCAGGCTTATATGAAGCTGCAATAATACTGAGGATAGTGTGCTTTTTTTACGAATTTTTGTTGAGATACCCTACTACTCGGCGCAGCGACCTCTTTGACTAGAACCGCGAGCCCTTTAGAACCCCAGCGCAAAACCTTTGAAAGCGCTACATTGCAAAAAATCGTACTAGGTTTTTGGCAAATTAGTCTCGAATTATGGCCTTGGCAGACCGAAGACCATTGGGATTGCCCGTTGAGACGGGTACTCCCGCATCCCCATCCTTCAACCCCAAAACGTTAGGCGCGGGTGCAGGAACCCTGACTTTTCTGAGTCACGACAGCTCTTCGCCGTCTCCAAGAGATGAAGAGCTACTTCTGACTGCGTCTTCTCCATCGTCTTTACTGCCACCGTCTACAGGATTGAACAGGATAGGTTTGGATGATGACGGAGAGATGGATGAAGATATGGACGATGAATTAGAAGAACAGGAGGAGCTGCTTAGCGTCCTCCGCCCCGACGAAGGATTGAACCTAGAAGAAATTAGTCCCACCCTGCGGAGCATCTCGCCTGACTCCCTACTCAATGGCGAATCTTCTTTTAAAAAAATTGGAAGCACGCGCGACACCTCACCGGCCACTTCAACGTCTGCGTTTTCCGCAGCCGCACACAGCAAGCCTGTACTGGCTCCGACGGGAAACACAAATTCGTATGGCTCTGCTGGAGGACAACCCGGAACAAAGAAGCAAAAGAATACATCTCGCGCTCCCATCGCTACCGGTGTTTCCACTACTATTCCCGTTACTGGCGAGAGACCACGTCCAGAACAAAAGGATGACCCTTCGTTGGAAGACAGTGTCCTCTATGCAATTTTCCTTATCTTGTACGAAAAAGATCCAGAAGGCAGCGGCATGACCGTGAAGCAAATTTGCGACATTTTAGTTGAACAACACCCCGACATGGCCAGCTTATCGACGAAGACATCTAACTTGGTAAGTGCCAAGTTGAACGCCTATGTCAAGCGTGTCGAAAAGGGAGATGCCAATTTAAAGTACGCCTTATCCCGCGACTGGGCGGATGCACTGCCCAAAAGAATGGTTTACGTTTACCGTGGAATGTTGGCTGAAGACTTTCACGTTCATGTTAAAAATTTGATGGAGTTGCAAAAGCAGCAAACTGAGCAAAACCAGAACTCGCAACTGGACCCCAGCCAGTCTCCGAAATCTTCCTTTTCAAGTCCCGCGCCCAGCCTGGGCAATTACAAGCAGAAGCTGTCCTCCTCGAACCTCATCAAGATGGAAGATTCAATGGAGGCTGGGAAACACGCCAGCTTGGTCAAACACAGAAGACAAACAATGTTTGACTTGGGAATCACGAAGAACATGTTTATGGATGCACCCATGGACAAATCTAACTTGTTTGTGCCTTACTCTTCCGCCCCAGTGACTGCTTCATTGACAGATTCAAAGGGCGATGGAGCGGGCAAAAAGAACAACAACAGCTCCAAAGACAAAGATTCTGACATGGAGTTTGAGGACTATGAAGTTTTTGGAGACGATGATGATGAGGACGAGGACGAACTAGCAGGAGACTTTTACATTGATTCGATTAACAAGCATTCCAAGCGGTCAAAGTCCTTGTCTTATATTTCCCTTAACAAAAGGGCCAAGATTATGACTGCAGCTGCGGCTGCTCCAAGAGTGTCAAAAGCGCCTAGCTCGCACTGCCCTAATGCCGCTGCCGCGGCAGCGGCATTACACGCAGCTGCATTGAAGGCGATTTCTGATACGTCTATGCCGTTTTCGTCGTCGTTCTCTCCAAATGGGGACTCTGCTACTTCATCCAAGCCTATGCGCGGCAACAAGAATTGGTTGAATGTTGTTAGATCAGGTTTCTTGACTCAAGAAATTGGATGTCCCGAGGATACTAGTTTATCTGACATTGACAAGTTCTTCAATTAAAAACCCTTCTGATCTCAAGCAAACTGACGAACCCAATATCAAACCTCGAAGTCTGGGACCCTACATTGATGATAACTTTTTGAAAACATTTATCTAGGTTCCGCTTCCTTCAGTAATATGACTGCAAGCATTTTCCAAGTCGCGGGAGTGTTGACTTGTTCCAATACTTCTTCTACCTTTGTTTATTGCTGTCATTTTAGGGTTTGTGGTGAAACAAATCTAATAAAAATTCCTTGGAAGGTACGACTTTGGGAGCACCTTCCGCAAAAACATATCTAGTTCTCTTCCTATTAGTCCTTTTAGGCAATTATATTAAACACAAATTCACAAACTAGTATCGACTCTTTGATAATAGGGGGCCGAGATTGTAAATATAGGGATTTATGGTTGACCACTTTAGTTAATTTCGATGATATATTTAATTGTATTTTAACAAATATTATGTACAAGTCGATTCTATTCGAGCTTTTTAAACCAAAAACAAAAGACGATGCCAATTATTAGTTTGGCATCTACTATAATAGTGGTTTAGTCTCTAATGAAGTCAAGGATCATGTCATGTAATACTTAGGTCCTCCACCTCCCTCAGGCACAGTCCAATTGATATCCTGTGTAGGAACCTTTATGTCACAAGTCTTGCAATGAATACAGTTCTGACTGTTGATTTGGAATTTGACTCCTAATGCCTCAGTTTCATCTTCCACATACTCATAAACCCCCGCCGGGCAAAATCTCTGTTCAACTCCCTTGTACGTTGGAAACGAGGCTTCTGCATGTTTCTTGTGATCTTGGTTTGGAATTCTTAAGTGACATTTCTCATCCTCATCGTGGTAAGTGCCAGTCCGAGAAACTGAGGTTAGAATGTCAAAGGTTATCTTTCCATCCGGTTTAGCGTATTCAATAGGTTTAAATTGGTTCGCATTTTCAGTAGCATCAGCGTCAGTCGAGTGGTGTCTCAAAGTCCAGGGTTCCTGTCCATTAGTGAGTATAGTTGATAACCCCGAGTGTGCCAAGCCCCCAATGAAACCCAAGGGACCGTTGAAAGATGGCCTCACATTCCGTACATTGTACAACTCTTCATGCGCCCAAGAATTTTCAAAGGCTTTAGCATAGGACTCCAAATCTAATGCACTGTACTCCTCAGCATCCTCAAATGTGCTTTCGTCCACCGCCTCCATATCCTTGATTTCTTCAAAAATAGATTCAGCAGCCAACATACCAGACTTCATTGCAGTGTGCGTACCTTTAATTTTTGGAACATTGAGGAAACCGGCCAGGCACCCTACTAAAAGGCCTCCAGGGAAGTGCAATTTAGGAATTGACTGATAACCACCTTCGTTTAAGGCTCTTGCAGCGTAAGAAAGACATTTACCACCTTCTAATACATTTGAATAATATGGGTGCAACTTCATCTTTTGGAATTCTTGGTATGGAGAGATGTAGGGGTTTTTGTAATCCAAGCCAACAACCAAACCAACAGCTACTAGACCGTCTCCAAAATGGTACATGAACCCACCACCATACTCCTTAGAAGAGAGAGGAAAGCCCAACGAGTGGCCAACGAAACCGCGCTCAAACTTCTGAGGGTCTACTTCCCAAACTTCTTTTATGCCCAAGCCATAAGTTTGAGGGTCCCGCCCTTCCCTCAATGAGAATGCTGACATAACTTGCTTGGTGAGGGATCCATGGCATCCCTCCGCAAAAACAGTTTGCCTAGCATGAAATTCCATTCCTCTTTCGAATGAACCCTTGGGCAGACCATCCTTGGAAATTCCCATATCCTTGGTAGCAACACCTTTGACGCTTTTAGTCTTGTTGGGCCCTGACTCGGAATACAAAACTTCTGAAACTGCAATCCCCGGGTACAATTCAACTCCCAATTCTTCCGCTTGTTCTGATAAGTACTTCACCAAGCCGCTTAAAGAAACAATGTAGTTCTTGCCTTCATTTTTCAATTGAGGCGGCTCAGGCAAATCAAAAGCGTAATTCTTGGTAAGGTACTTCATGGAATCTTTACTTACCATTGTTACCAAGTCTTCGGGAACAGGAATACCATGCTTTTTTGTTAATTCGTGGTCTGGGAACAACTCTAATAAAGCTCTTGGTTCTATAACAGCTCCGCTGACAATATGAGACCCAAAATCTCCGGCCTTCTCTAAAACCACAACACGTAAATCGCCATTCCCTTGCTCATTATCCAAGGTTTTTAACTTGATCGCCGTAGCCAAGCCAGCGGGTCCACCTCCAACGATGCAAACGTCCACAGAATCAGTTGGTCGCTCTTCTGTTAATATGGCTTGTTCTTCCTCTGAGAGACTGGAAAACAGCTTCTCGGTCCTTCGTACGGTACTCGAGAATGGCTTAGCCTGTGATATTGAGTTAATGGACTGTCTGAGTGTAAATTGTGAGCCAGTAGCCACTCCTCCAATCGCTGAGATGCGTGTAAAGGTGCCCAGTAACCGGGCATTGCACCTCTTGAAGACTCCAACTGTGCTCGTTCTAAATGCCATCGCTCTGGAACAGTTGGCTGGCAAGAACGAAAGAAGCAAAATCTAGTGAATTTGAGAGTGAACCGAAGAAACGGTTAAAGCACCAACAAGAGCACGACTTGGAGACACGAAGCTTGTCTGCAGCTGTAGCTACCTGAAATATAGACTTTTAATTTTTTTTTTGGCCAATCAAACACCGTAATTTTGTAATCATTACGGCTGATTCAAGCGAAGAGTATTACTAAAATACAGATTGAACTAGCTATGGATCGATGATTAAGATGCTGTGGTGTATGTAAAAGCTGTCTCCAACGGTATTGTCGAGTATAAATGTAATCGGAGCAAACTAGGGGGAGTGGCGCCTAGTTTTGTAAATTTGACTCCGGCCCCCATGGACGAATTCTTCAAGACACCCAAATAGTTAGCTTTAATGGTTTGCTAGGGTCAAAGTTTGCGCCCTCCGACTCCTCACCCATATCCATCTGTCGTAATGTGTCAACCGCCAAACCCCAATCGTCGTCAGAATCCATAACAACGAAATCGTCGTCCTCGTCTTTGTACTTGAGTTTATTGACGACGATATCGGCATAGATATTGTCACTTGCAATCATGTGTGCTGTGATTCTATGGTATAATTCTGAGAAACTGGTATTGGTGGCAACCGAGAACGTTTGTTGCACAAGTCTCTGGTTGTAAACTAGTGACACGATAACACCTCGGTCCGGGGGTAACGTCCCTGAAGAAAAATGGCCATAGGCTTGGTTTGGGTTCCGAGGAAGAGATTCTGGTCCTCCACCATTTGCACCAAAAGAGCTCCTATTACCGTATTCGTATCCGGCAGAATTAGATTTGTTTCGCATCATACTGTAAGTAGACGACGAGGATATGTGACGCTGGTACGAAGACCCCGACAGTGACCTCGCTGATTGTCCATCGACAGGTGACTCTCTATCTGGTAGAGAACCTGGAGCACCATTAGTTGGCGACGAAGCATATGCCGAGCCGACTGCAGGAATATTCATTGGAGTGCCCGAAGTAAGAACATTAAGCGCAGATCCAGTGGTTGGCGAGGAGAGAGCACTTGCACCATGTGATGATGGCTCTTGCTCGTAACTACCCATATTCACCAGTGACTCTCTGATTCTGCGATGTATTTGATTGCTCATTTCGTACTTTTTCAAGGTTCTCATATAATTTTCCCATTGGTTGCGCGTTTCCTCCGTTCTGTACCGCAATGTAAAAGATCCACTTTCCTTCTTTCCAGACCATGAAATCACCAATGTGTATCCGTTATTATTATTGCTTGTAATGCTGTAAATCTCCAGCATATACACACGTCCCTTCAATTCCATTTGCTTTTCATTCTTGCTCAAAGTTTCTAATAAACTTGCAGTCGAAGAGGAGCCAACAGAATTTCCCAGCTTTTTGCGCGATGTAAGAATCTCACGGCGTTTTTTAGGTTCCTTTCCAGAGTCCCCGCGATCCACCTCTGAGAAAAAGAATACAATGCGCTCAAACAAGTATGCCACATATTCTCGTTCCGTCTCCCCATCCTTTACTCCAACATGGCTATGATATAACAATTCACCTTGCTCGCGTAGACTGAAACCACGCCAGTTGGACACCCGCTCTTCCAAGCGTTGCAAGTCGCCAACATTCTCAGCTCTTCTCTGTGCTTCGTTAACTTGAAGTGCCAACTCCTTCATTGCACTGCTGGCATCAATAAGCTCGAGGAATGAGGATGAAGACGGCAACAACGGGTCCAAAACCTCAGGTGAGGATTTTATCAATTCCTTCAACAAAAGCGGGTATTTGCATAGTCTCTGTATCGGCTTGATTATATACGACTGGAGTTCAAATCCAGGATCCAACAAGGTGGAGGATTTTTTGAGATTGGCCGCCTCTTTGGAGATGAGGTCATTGACGGACAATTGTCCTATAGTCCAGGGTTCGTAAACCTTAAACGGTCCACTAGATGCGTGTATAAACACAGATCCTATGCGCTGGTACTTGATGGGGACGTTGATATTACACTCCAAACCGTTCAAGAAGCGGCGCTGAAAGTCGATAATCTCATTCAAGTTGGGGAACAAGGCGTGAATCTGCTCACTCGAAACCAACTCGGCCTGTACCAACTCTTGCTTGTACAATTGAAGTAGCTCCAAGTCCTGAACGTACTTGCGCTCCGTCTCAATGATCTCGCGGAACACCTTCAGGCGCTCATCGGTGATATGCATCTCGCCGAGTGGCGGCAAACCGTCATCCAGCAGCTGCAGTGCGCCAGAGGCATCTCGCAGCCTTCCCAAAGGATGCGCCTGAGAACGCACCGGGACGGGGGCAGGCAGCTGTATCATGTCCAACAAACGCTTGACTATTCGCACCACCCTGAGCAAATCCTGCGAAGAATCACTAAAAACATTGGAAATCGTAAACATCTCATCCTCTTCAATGTTCAAGCGCATCTTAACTCCAATCAAAAAGTCATAAACCGATTTCTTGCACAATCTCAAGTCGTCGCTGCTCACAATACTCACTTCGTACGAGGGCACAACCGCCTTGAGGAGCACGCACAATGGCGCACCCTGCTGAAACAACTTCCACAATTGCGTGGCCGGGTCAACGCTGATATTAGCCGGCAAGGCACCCGCGGTGAACGTCAATACATTGTTGTGTGAGAGAAGCCGGGTCGAGAGGTTCGCGGTGGGCGAGGGAGCGACGCTCAGCGACGACCCGTCGCTCGAAAAGCCCAACGAGCCATTAGAGGACCGGAACGTGCCGCTGACGCGGCCATTACCCATGGGCGTCCCCAAACTACCACGACTCCCGCGCGAGTTGCCTCCATTCAGATTTCCGTTAGCAACCATGTCGTGCTGTATTTGTTGTGACAACGCCAACGCTTGCTGCTCCGCACATACCTCGGCCGCATTAAAAGCGCGGTCCAAGAACGGCGACATGCCCTCGACGCGGGCGAGCCGGTTCCGCACCATGAGACACTGGTGGTGCATGTGGTCCTCCGCCGTCGACTGCTTGTTGAAATTATTGTTCATGCCCATCGTCTTGAGCGGACCCAGGGCCACTCGCGTGATGCTGGTGCTGGAGGAGTTCACCAGCAAGTTGGAATTTGTAGATAGCGTCCGGAAAGGCGCTGATGGCGCCAGCGCGGCGTGATGGTGGTCCATCGCCTGGGGCGCGTGTTAAAAGGGGGATGCGTAAAACACAAAAGCCTGTCTCCAATACACAGGGTGATGTTCACGGAAAACAGATACACTGGGCGCGCCTACTCAATAGGCACTCGGTATGGAACAGGTACGAAGCAAGCTCTGATTGCGCACTGTAGAGGGCCACCGTGTCTTGTATTGCGTGTCGCAGCCCGAATTCAACATTAAATTCAACTTTTTCCAGCGCCCAAACGCTCGCGTTCCAGTTTCACAACGATAAGCAAAACACAACGCGACAGCGAGCGGAACGACGGACAACGACGGACAACGACGAGGTACGACGGCCAGGTACGACGGCGAGGTACGACGGTTACGACGGCACGACGGCTACGGTGCTTGTATAGGTGTAGTCAGTAGTCAGTAGTCAGTAGTCAGTAGCCAGGTCTGTTTTGCCACGCTGTGGTCTGAGTGGCTCGCTTGAATTGGCCCTGCGGGATGGAGGCACGTAGGATGAAGAGCACGCGTCGAAGCGGGTAGTGCGGCACATGCGAGGGTTCTGCGAGGGTTCTGTCTGCTTCGACCTGTTTCTACAGCCTGCAACGGCTTTCGGTATCTGTAAACGTAAAACGCCTGAAATCCAGCTGGTGAGTCACGAGCCTCTCCGGCCAGGGGCCCTCGACCAGGGCCTCTACGGCTCGCCTCTACAGCCCGCCACTACAGCTCGCCACTACAGCCGGGAGAGCGCGGCATGAGACTTTATGGCGCCACCCTTATTTTTATTGTGGCTCTGCAATTAACCCCTGCGTGAAACGGTATACGCGGCGCTTGGACCCTCTACAATTTACCCGCCCCACGTCGAGGACGCACCGGCGCTAGACTATACGACGCCTGGGGGTAGGCTGATAGATGGTGTCTACCAATGGGGTGTCAGTGCTTGTAGCTTGTCCGAGCTTGTAGTCCGAGCTTGTAGCCTGAGCTTGTAGCCTGAGCTTGTAGCCTGAGCTTGTAGCCTGAGCTTGTTGCTTGTACCTGTTTGTCTGGCTTGTCCGCTTCTCCTCCTGCGGCCCTTTTTGGCGACATTTAGTCTGTATTTCCCCTGCCTAGCCCCGTGCCAGCTCTAGTCTCGATGATCATGTGCTCAGTCCTATGGTGTCCTATGATTATTAGATCTATAACTGTCCTGGCTTCTCCTGTGATTCGCTCCTTGTTAAGCTTGTCTCCCTGTGATTATACGGCCTTGAGTCGGCTTTGAGTCGGCTTTGAGTTGGCTTTGAGTCGGCCTTGTTACTCGGCCCTGTGACTTCAGGCTGCTGATGCATGGGTCCATGACAATGAGAGGTGATTCGGGGATGTGATTCGGGATGTAGGTCCGTATCGGTCTGTATCGGTCTGTGGTCCATTAGCAGACCATATCAGCCTTGTCCTCTAGTCTCCTGCCCCTAATCACCCCACTCACCCCCTCACCCCACTATTTATTCTACCTCTTCTTCTTTTCCGCCCTCAAGAACGACAAGGTCTGGCCCTTGTCTGACGAGTACACCAACCCCAACCCCTGAGGAAGCCACGCCATAGTGGAGAAGGTGCTGCGCCCCAGAACACTCAGCGGCACGTCGTACGCCTGCGCTCCCAGACGTGCGCTGTAGATCTTGATGCTGGACATGCTGTCGTACGAACACGCCACATAGTTGCCGTCGGGAGAAGACCCAATAAACGCAACCGACTCATCCACCTGCGCCATAACCATCAAGTTGAGCATGTTCGCCGTGCTCCACAAGCTCAAAACTCCCTCGTTCGTGCCTACCGCAACATACTGCCCCCGCGGGTCCACCGCAAGTGCCGTCGCCAGCGAACGGTGCCCCGTGAGCGTGTGTAGCAACTCCAACGAGAGCTTGCGGCGCCGCCGCAGCTTGTCCGCACTCACCTCGGCCACGACACGGTAAATCGGAATCGTTCCGTTGTGCATCGCGCAGTACAAGTAGCCGCGTCCCCCGTTGGTTCCCCCATTACTCCACTTGATGTCGTACAAGTGGTTCTGCAACTGCGTCTCGCCCAACTTGGTACCGTCCGCGCTCAACAAAAACACAGTAGAATCACGATCCACCGCCAAAATGACTTCACCGTCCCTCGAATACTCCACGAGCTTTAGCAGCGTCGCCGTCTCGGCCTGACCCGCCTCCTTCCGCACCAGAAAGCTCCGCTCCGCCTTTCCGTCGTGGCGCCAGACCCGCACATACTCGTCACGCCCAACCGTCACAAAGTGTCCGTCACCATTCTTGGGGCTCCACGCAATCAGCTCGACCGCACGCGCGTGCGCGTCGGGAACCACCACCGTGTCCACCAAATTGTTATGGTCCACCTTCCAGATCCGCAACGACTTGTCCGTGCGCGACGTGACAATGCGCGTCCCCGAGAGACTCACCGAGATTGCAATAATCTCGCTCCCCCCATGGCCGGGAAGCGGCTTGTCCACCACGCTCACAACCTTGTGCTCCAGAAACTCGTCGCCCTCGTCCGGCCGGGACCCGCTCGCGTGGCCGCCCGTGGAGCTCATCAGATTTACAGTGCCCAATTTGGCGTCCAGATTTTCAAAAATTGACACGTCGCTTCAGCCATTCTACACCAGCGTCGCACAGAAGCTGGCAGTCTCACTCACGTCTTCAACACCAGCGGGAGAAGGACGGTAATAGTACGACTGAGCAATGTCGAGTCGCAAGTTGTTATCCATCGATGGCTTTGCCAAGACGGTTGAGGATGCTCGTATAAAGACTGCGAGTGGGGGACTAATCACGATTGCGTGTGTCTTTATAGTGATGTTCTTGATCAGGAACGAGTACGCCGACTACACGCTGGTGGTGTCGCGTCCCGAATTGGTGGTGGACAGGGATATCAACAAGCAGCTAGTGATTAATGTGGATGTGTCCTTTCCAAATTTGCCATGCGAGCTCTTGTCGTTGGATCTTCTCGATGCTACCGGAGACTCGCACTTGGACGTGTTAAAGTCTGGGTTTCAGATGTATAGGCTCATTAAGGAGAATGGCAACCGGGACGACAAGATTTCGAGTGAGATTTTGATTGATGGCAAGATGGCGCTTAGCGACGGCACGTCGCTCGAGGAGAAGACAAAAGGATTGAAGGAGGGCGAGCTGGGCGAGTGTGGGTCGTGTTACGGTGCCTTGCCGCAGGAGTCTAAGGAGTTTTGCTGTAACGACTGCGAGGCGGTGCGTTTGGCGTATGCTGTCAAGATGTGGGGCTTTTACGACGGCGCCAACATTGCACAGTGCGAGAATGAGGGATACGTGGCACTGTTGAACAGCAAGATTGACAGCAACGAGGGGTGCAGAGTGAAGGGATCTACCGCGATAAACCGCATTTCTGGCACTTTGGACTTTGCGCCCGGTACGTCATATACAAACCGTGGAATGCACACACACGATTTGTCCTTGTACACAAAGTTTGACGACAAGTTCAACTTTGACCACACCATCAACCACTTGTCGTTTGGAAAGATGCCTGAGCCTGGCATGGCGCCGCCAGTGTTGGAAAGTCTGATCAATCCGTTAGATGCCCACACGCTCCAGATGCCCAACAAGCACCACATTGCCTCGTACTACATGAAGGTGGTTGCGACTCGCTTTGAGTACTTGGACGGCCGCGAATCATTGGACACTAACCAGTTCCTGGTTATTACCCACGATAGACCCTTGGTGGGCGGCACCGACTCAGACCACCAGCACACCTTGCATGCTCGTGGAGGTATCCCCGGTGTCTTTTTGCACTTTGATATTTCGCCATTGAAGATTATCAACCGCGAGCAAGCGTCAAAAACCTGGTCTGGTTTCGTCTTGGGAGTTGTCAGTTCCGTTGCTGGTGTCTTGATGATTGGATCGCTCTTGGACAAGTCCATTTACGCTGCAGAAAAGGCAATCAAGGGCAAAAAAGATTTGTAGCTAGTGCCATTTATGTTTAATACCCATTGGAGCACCAGTGTATAGATCCACAAAATAACACTGATTAGCATCGAGATCTTATTGCTGATTTTGCAGGCAATTACGACCTTTGTTATCCTATGCATTTCCTCCTACATTCTTGTCGATTTTACTTCCGTGAAGATCATATTTTAAAGAGACTTATATACATATGTACAAGCGGACATGTGCCCAGATCAAAGCGGTCTCTAAACGTTGCTCAACAAGTGTTGGATCTCCAGGTAGTACTCTCCGCTCAAGTAGGTCTTTAACTCTTCTTTAGTTAACCACATAAACTGTGTTGATTCCTGAACCGGCTGGAATTTGCCCGAGAGGATGTGGGACTTGATAAAGTACTCTTTCTTGCTCCCATCTGCCCTATTGTGTAAGTGGCAAGGAGTGTTTGAAACATTAAAGTAGTTCAATTGTTCGCCGCCAATTTGTTTTAAACCACGCTCCGCGAGTGTATGCAAGGCCTCGAGCGCTGCACCCGGTTCCTGTTCAAAATTGGGTAATATCCATGATTTGTTGTCGCTTTCTTTGACCAAAAGATACAAAGTTCTTGCTAACCGTCTTTCCAAACTTTTCAAGTCGTTTTTGGTGTCCGCATCTGTTATTCTAGAGTTTGGAACAATCTTACGTGCCAAGTTGTTCTTGTCAACCTCAGCATCCTCCTGCAATACTTCCTGCAGTTCCGACAGAGCAGACAGATCATTTGAGCTGGACTCTGCTTTGTTCTCTTTGTATGTTTTTGGCAAGAAAACTTCCTGCTTGAACCGCCTGTCCCTTTGGTGTCTTATCTCAGGCTTTCCGTAGGGATACTCTATTTGGGGATTGTAAGCGACAGGGTCACGGTTCAATTGACGAAAACGTTGTTCGGACAAGGTTCCCTCTCTAAAGAAGTACCACTTTGGAAAGGTCCACATCAACCGTCTCCATAATGCTCTCTGGTACTTGTAGAATTGGGTCTCAAATGCAGGTTGATCCGGAGTAATGACGGGGTTTCGCGACAAAAGCAACGTCGAGGATATGACTGGCGAGGGCTTAGTAGCGGTAGAGAACGCCCTCAAAACCAGACTAGTCCTATGCACACTCTTCATGGCTCAAGATTCACCTGCCCAAACCGCACACGCTTGACTGAATGGTTGAATTTTTCACCATTTTTCGCATATAAGCGTATAGTACAGACCACATTGCGTAAATACCAGAACGTCGTTATGTCCGGGTAATTTTTCCGCTCCCAAAACGATTTGTCACATGTTGGCCCAAAAACTATAAAAAGCATCGAAATCCTTCGTTCTGAAATGTAAGTTTTGCTCAACTTTGCTTGTTTTCAGAAATTTCAAAAAATTTAGTGCTTGAGTAAGTGTAAACTACGCAAAGCTTTATTGGATTAATCACAGTAGCTTTTATTTGAACAAGTGGTAGAGTCGTGATTCGAGTCTGAGTTAGGCGTGAGCAGATTGTAATTGATAATCGTAAGGTTTTATCTATTTCAGTAATAACGGTGGAATTTGTTGTTTGTTCAAGGCACGAACTACATACTACAGATTATCAAGCGGAGCCTATAAGCAAGCTTTTTTTTTCAAGACGGTTTCATAGCGTAAAAAGTATTTCTTTCAAGAGTCATACAGAGTATAATAATGTCGGCAGTTGACGAATTCGAAACAATTTTGAAAGAGTTGCCAACTTTGAAGGCACCAGGTGTGTCGGGATCTAGGATCAAGAAGTTGACGGAGATATCGATGAAGAATGTGGACCAGGAATCAAAATTGATTACAATCTTGTACTCAAATTGTAAGGCGGTTCCGTCATCTCATAAGGTGGGAACCTTGTACGTGGTTGATTCTATCGTAAGAGCGTACACAGAGGAAGCGAAGCAACGTAACGAGACTGTTGATGGTCTGGTTGTTGCAGCAGAAGGGACATTTGCTGCTGCTGTACAAAAGATTAGTGAGTTGGTTGAGTCTTTGATTGATGATGCGTTGGAGCTACTGATTAACGAGTCCCAGAATATTAAAATTAGTAAGCTAGTAGATATCTGGGAAAGAGCAGAGACTTTTGACCCAGAGATCATCAAGAGGATTAGAGCCAAGCATTTTCAGTCAACGACTCCGCCAGGATCACCACCTAGACCGAATGTGCAACCAGTCAAGCCCCAACAGGATGGATCAAACAGTATATTGCTGGCATTGGCTTCTTTAGCGAAGACCAGTTCCAGTACTCCTAGTACAGGAGTGCCTCCACCTGCTGCGGTTGCTGCGGACTCTAACGCCAATACTATTTTGTCGCAATTGTCCGCGCTCTCTGACAGCAGTGGGCTGCAGGCTGGGCCGAACGGAGGGGCTCCCCCTTTCCCACAATACCCCCCTCAGGCCCAGAATGGTCAGGGACCAGACGCGGCTAACGGTGGAAACGAGCAGATGATCTTTAACATGTTGCAGCAGATGCAAAACGGTTCGTCAGCGCCTCCCCAGCAGATGCCAATGCAACCTCAAGGAAATGGGTACCCTAACATGCCTAGTGCTCCTAGACTGGCTAGTGGTGAATATGTAAGACGTGGACGCGATAATAACGAGCCTGAAAATGGCTTCTCAAGAAGGAACAGATCAAGATCTCCCAACCGTGGCAATAACATGAATGGAAACAATCAGTTTAGCCGCAGAATGGATAGATCTCCTCCTCGTGGAGGTCAAAAGTTTGCATTCCAGCAGCTGCAGATGCCACAACAGCAATTCCAACAGTTTCCCCCACAGCAGCTGAGCTTGTCGCATGGCTTTTCTCCTGCGGCAGAAATGGGCGGTGTTGAGATGAACATTGAGGGAACGCCCCACTACCGCTCTAGAAATGTTGGTTTTGACCAGGCTTTGCCTCAGGGAGCATTCAAGGTTTTGTCGCGTACTTTATTCATTGGTGGTGTTCCACGCAATATGGACGAAAAGGCTTTGGCAAATGTCTTGAGACCCTACGCTGAAGTACAGTCTGTGATTTTAAACAGTGAGAGGAAGCACGCTTTTATTAAGGTGTACTCTAGAAGAGAGGCTGAACAAGTTATCACTTCTTTCAACAAAGACAATGCATTGCCATTGAGAACTCGTTGGGGTGTTGGATTCGGACCAAGAGACTGTTGCAACTACCAGCATGGAATCTCTGTGATTCCTATTCAGAGATTGACCGAAGCAGACAAGACGTGGGTTGTGAATGCACAATGGGGCGGTACTGGTGGCCAACCTTTGCTGAGTGGAATGGTGGTAGATGAGCCTGATATTGAAATCGGTGCTGGAATCTCCTCAAAGGCCATGTCCAAAAAAATGCCCACCAACTCTGCCCGTAACGGGCCTAAATCCAACAGACCTGGTGAGCCAGACGAGGAGTACGTTAAGACCAGCATGCTTCCTCCATCCAACCCGGCAATGACGCACGGTGCTCAACCAGAGTTCCACACATTTACACAGCTGTCTGTTAACCCTTTGTCTGGCTTGTTCGGCAACTCTGGTCCACCGCCCCCCGGTGGTGGCCCTCCCCCTCCTATGGGATTTCCTGGCGCCCCTAATATGCCCAACTTTGGTATGGGCATGCAGCCTGGTGGCCAACCTAACCCTAATTTGAGTGCGCAATTGGCCACATTGTTCCAGGGAGATGGATCGCAGAGGTGATTGGTTGGTAAGTAAATATATTAACATTGTAGTTACCACTAGTAAAATATAGTAAGCGATTTAGCGTGGAGCGAAAAGTAATCTTCAAACATTTTAACGTGTTGCAGCTACCAATGTCCTGGCAAACCAGTCGAGCGCTGGCCGCTAACAGCGGAGGTCCCGACAGTAAGACAAAGGCAGACAGAAACTGCAACAGTCTATCTAACAAGACCACGGTATTGAAAGATTCGGATACTGAAAAAGAGGTTGCAGGTCAGCCGCCAGCTAAGAAGAGAAAGAAGAAGCCATTCGTTTATCTGGGCATTCTTCCTGTCAACACCATTCATACAGGCAAGAAAGCGTCTATACAAGATCTCCCTAAGGAATTGGTGTCTCGACTGGTGGAAGAATGGGGTGTTGGGCGAGAAACAAGTGCTGCGTGCAATAGCAGTACACTCGAGACAGATGAATTTGATGATTGCTTAATTGATATTAAGTCATTGAAGAAAAGCGATGCCTCTGCCGAGAAGGTGCATAAAAAAGTCTCTCAAATGCCGAACTTTCCTAAAATAGATGGTTTATTGAACCTAAGTGATGACGACGACAAGGAAGAGATACTCGATAAGAAAGATCTGGAAACAACAAACAGAAACAACAACGGTGGTTTTGCTATAAATATCTCCAATGGAAACGTGCTTCAGGCTATGCAAGTCCATACAGCTTCAAAGATAGAGTCTACAAAGGAAAAGTATAAAGAGTTTACGTTTCCTCCTGCTATTGTGTCCAAACGAGAGTTGATGAACCGTGCGGAGAAGTATATGGGTCTGATCATTAAAATATTAAGAGGGTTAGAACACCCGTCCATCTTTTACGAGCTAGCAAAGAAGCAGCAGATCACCCTGCCACACTCAACCCTTTCATCTTCGGAAAAATGGGACATTGACTGGCAGCTATACTACGGGGGCTACATGGGCTTCAAACGACAGCTGATAATTGGTCAAATCATTTCAAGTAGATGTCGCAGAGAGCTTCGGCAGGCTTCAAAACGAAATAAAACGATATCGTACTGGACGACGCAGTCATTTGCTACACATGTACTTGCAAATGAAATTATTATACGTATGACTATGGACGACCTACAGTATACGTTTGACCAAGCAGAGGCTATAGTTCAAGCTACAAAAGAGTACGGAGCTATCGTATCGGATCTGATAGATGTACACGATGATCTAGAACATGGTGAGCTCCTAAAGCAAGAGACTACCAAGTTTTTGAAGGACTTGGATAACCTGGAGAGGCAAGCAGAAGTAGGTAGCAAGGGCGAGCTGTCAAACGGGATAAAAGCAGAAAAGAAAGAAGGTGATCTTCTAGATCATTTGGTGGATCAGTCTATAGAATCGGAAGAGTCGGATATTGGCGGGGAGTTAGACTATAATAGTCTGGTTGAGGTAAATTTAGTAAAGTAGTTTAAATTTACAAAGTTGGTCAAATTTTGTTAAAAAAACTAAAATCTAACACAAAAAATATAGAGCATCCAGGTACCATGTTGACTAGACTGGTGCTCAATGCATTAAAAAGAGGAATTCCCACTGCCAACAGGGACCTTGGAGTTCAATTTGACAGAAAGCGTTTAGTGGTATCAAATTCAAAACTTCTTCAAAGGTTAAATGTTCGTTATCAGACAACCACGAGTGCGGGGGATGTTATCTTTATAGAGGATCTAGCTGTTACTGCCATTACAGGCAGGGATGCGTGGAACAAGCCCACACCTCACCCACTTACGATCTCGGTGGGAATGGCAACTGACTTTCAGAAGGCGTCTAGTACTGATGATTTACGGTACTCGATAAACTATGCTGTTGTCCTGAACAATATTGCACAGCATATGAAACTCAATGAACGTAAAAATTTTCGATCATTGGGAAACGTAGGGGAGTCTGTGGCTAACGTGGTATTAGATCGAGAAAAAGGAGGGGGAGGTGAAACTGCGACAATTACAGTTCTGAGTAAGAAGTCAGAAATTAGAGCGGAAAGCATTGACTACAGAATAATAAGATCAGCGACCAACGAAACAGCTCAAGAAACAGTGAAAAATTCACCTGATGTTGTGACTATCAACAAGCTTCGCTTGTTCACAATTATTGGTGTATTCACTTTTGAAAGACTTCAAAAACAAATTGTAGATCTTACAATTCATCTTGAGTTAGCCGCCAGCAATAACTTTTCCAGCCAGGATTTCACATCGGACATCATAAAAGACTTGGTATTATACGTTGAGTCTTCCAACTTTAAAACTGTGGAGGCATTGGTGAGCAAAGTTTCTCAATTGATTATGCAAAACCATGGCCATACTGGAATTAAATTAGTGAAGACGAAAGTGACGAAACCAAATGCGTTGAGTTTTACAGAGGGAGTCGGAGCTTCCTCAACTATGACTTTGGAACAAGCGTCAAGTTTAGAGAGAATTGAGACGTCTCAGAATGAACAGTACATGCAAGATGTGAGTGGTTCTTTTAATTTACCAGTATCTAATAACGAAGGTGTTGCTACTGAGAGTACAGCATACATCGCTTTTGGATGCAATGAAGGTGACGCAGTTGCAAATATTCAAAAGGCATTGTCTTTACTCGATGAAAAGGTGTCCGTATTAGCCACGTCTTCGTTATACATTTCCAAACCAATGTACTTTAAAGATCAGCCAGATTTTTATAATGGTGTCGTGAAAATTTCTTATAAAAATAAGACCCCACACCAGCTTCTCACTCTATTAAAAGAGATCGAGTATGACCACATTCAAAGAGTAAAAGAGTTTGACAACGGGCCTAGAACAATTGACTTGGACATTATTCTTATTGATGGCCAAACCTTAAATTCCCAGGATTTGATTGTGCCACATAAATCAATGCTAGAGAGAAGCTTTGTATTACAGCCCTTGTGCGAACTTATTGATCCGGACTATATTCATCCAATTAGCGCAGAACCAGTGCATAACCATTTGAAACAATTATTACTTAGTCAGCCTGATACTTCTGTCCAGGAGTCATCGGATTTACTTCAGATAATTCCTGTTCCACGCTTAAGTCGCAATGCAAATCCCCTCGTATTCGACCAGTTAAAATCTCACCATCGCACATTGATAATGGGAATTATCAACATTACCCCAGACTCTTTTAGCGATGGTGGAAATTTATTTGAGAATCCCATTAGTGAGGTTGTAGCCTTTGCAGCAAAACTAGTCGAAGAAGGAGCTACAATCTTAGACCTTGGCGGAGTTTCTACGAGACCTGGTAGTGATGAAGCATCTCTTCAAGAGGAGTTAAACCGTTTAATTCCTGTCATAAAGGCAATTCGCGAGTCCGAAATTGAAGATTTGAAGAACTGTTTGATTTCAGTGGATACATACAGAAGCGTAGTTGCAGAACAATGTCTATTGGCCGGTGCAGATATCATTAATGATATTTCCATGGGATTGTACGACAGCAAAATGTTCGAAGTTGTTGCGAAGTACGGTTGCCCATATATTATGAGTCATATTAGAGGAACGCCAAAGGAGATGTCCAATTTGACAGTGTACGAACCTAATTCAGATGAAAACATAACGGAGTTCATAGTTGATCCAAATGGCGAGAACCATGAGACGCATAAGAGGGAGATAAGCAACTTATTAAATGGTGTATCTCGTGAATTGAGTTCCCAAATCTTGTTAGCTTTTGAAAAGGGAGTGAGGAAGTGGCAGTTGATCATTGACCCTGGTATTGGATTTGCTAAAGATTTATCTCAAAACTTGGCCCTTGTAAAGAATGCTTCCTTTTTCAAAAAGTATTCTTTAAAAGTGAGCGAATTTGACGGTAGTACGACTAGAGACACTTATTTGAGTTTCAATGGTCTTGCAAGTCTCTTGGGTACGTCCCGCAAAAAGTTTTTGGGCCAAATAACTGAAGAACCGGTGGCAAGTAATAGAGTTCTGGCCACAGGTGCCCTGATTATGGCATGCATTAACCAAAGGACCGACATCGTGAGAGTGCATGACGTGAAGCAAGCGAGAGAGGTAGCTTTGGTCGGAGACGCTATCTACAAAGATTTGTATTGATATTGATGATTAGTGATTCTGTAAATAATAGTCCTTTTAGATTTAGTTACTATGAATAA
This sequence comes from [Candida] anutae, assembly GCA_030566955.1. Classification (NCBI taxonomy): domain Eukaryota; kingdom Fungi; phylum Ascomycota; class Pichiomycetes; order Serinales; family Debaryomycetaceae; species [Candida] anutae. Next base: position 174,457 of record JAKUBP010000018.1, on the reverse strand, counting down.
TGCAACGTGAAGATGAACGGCAAGCGAATTAGGAATTAGACAGCTTCCTTGCAAATTTCTTCTTCATTTTATTGGTCATGTGTCTATTCCACACAACTCCGCTCATTATTGATCGATGAAACCCGTACACATCGTGAATTATTTCATCTTCAGTTGTTGAAGATCCACCAATAAGGGTACGCCGTTCTTCGTCAGTGAGCTCAGCTGCTATATGTGTATTCTTTTTATTATTGAGTTTTGATCGTTGTCTTGAAACAAAGTCACGACACTTATCGATTTCATATTGCGAAAGGGAGCCAAAACCATACCCACCAAGTTTTTTGTAGCAATTATCAATCAAAAAGTTTGGATCAATTATTTTCTTTGGAAAGCTTTGCATAAACTGAAAGAGTTCTATCTGGTCAATCTCAGATCCTCCATTGCTTCTTGCGCTCTCAAAATCGGGATTGTCAAGACACATTTTGCATACTGTCAAGGATATTCTAAAAATTGTTTTGGATCCTTCATACCAAATAATATCCCATATTCGCAAAACAGTCTCAATTGGAAGATTACCGACAAATAACGACATAAACCATGATGAGGTAACAAGTGTCACAGGCGGCAATCGTGTTAAAATTCTATCTTCGGACAAAACCTCCCCTTCAAAAGTCTTGCCCAAAATTGCCCATAAATCTGGGATATACTCCTTTATGCATAACATCAACACACCTTGATCAGTATGTACACCCTCAAGGTTAGTAGCATGTACCTTGGGTATAATACGCTCGGTTAAAATAACCAACATCCAAAACGCACGCTTTTCCTCCATAAACAAGAGCAATAGTCCCGCCAAGAAATTCAAAGACTGACAGTATCCAATTTGAGGCTGATAGTGAGCAAACGCCGTTAAAACTCGCCTTAGAGCTTTAATCATTGGAGTTTCTAGGCGGGGTAATTTATCCAGCGACACGGCTTTATCCACTTGCTCATCAGACTTGGCACAGGAAGAATTAAAGTAGATATTATCCGGAAAAGTCCTGTGCAAGTCTCGTTCAATTACTTCTGTGTCTTTGTTTTTGACACCTTTGGTTTCCTGGAGAATCTTTTCGTACACACCTGTATGTTTGTTTAACCGTTCGTGTCCTCCAGCGTAAAAGAACCACGCATTACCGCGCCATTCGGCTGGAATTCCGCGCCTAATCATTTTCTTTGCCTTGTCTGATTTTGGCGGAAAACGCGTCGGAGCAGTCTCTGCCTCCAACAGCAGGCCTTGTGATTTGCCCCTAGGATTGGAGGCTAGCCCGTTGCTCTTCATAAAGCTTAGCCACTTTTGACGCCGCCGTATCACGTACAGCGAATACTCCGAAAACCACTCATTGTATTCAGCCACGCTCAATGCGTGGCCCACAGACGTCTTCTTAAAACCATACCGATCGTAGACCGAGTTCAACACGTCGCTCACAACACCTTCTCCTAAAGGCTTTATGCACGGCTCAACCTGCACCACCAATTCAGACTCTATGCTCTTGGTCGTTGACGACCCTCCAGAGAGAGCTGGATCATCAGCAATTGGGTGCTGTGGCCTCGAATCCCGCATTTCTGGAGAGCCGCGCATGGATGATGTGCCAAAGGAGAAGTCTTGCAACTCGGCCGCCTCTGTTTTCATTGGTGATTCTGTCCCGTAAACGTCCAACACCGAGAGATTTCGTGAGTACGACGATAAGTTACGCTGATGCCTCGTTGGATAGTCCTCATCACCGTCGGGGGATGTCCCGGCGCCGTCAACATGCAACGAGTCCGACTCCAATGGTTGGAGAATAGGGACTAGATTACCACTGTTTACCCCCATTTTCTCGCCCTTTGAAAACCTAGAGCTGCAGGACTGTAGCTACAGGAATGGTAACAATAGGACAGGCCTCTAAACGCACCAGCTCACCCACTGTCCGCCCTCTACTTTCCTCCTCGTTTCAGTTTGGTATGCCAGGGATCATGACTTACGCACGTGACACGAAACGTGACATTATTTAGACGCACAGGCATCGTTAGGCGACGGCGCTCTGTGGAACACCGGAGACGGCGAGCTTCAATGTACTGGCGATACACAGCGTGGACGACCATCCCGCTACCTGGATGCCAAGTGCTTGACTTGCCGGAAGGTATTTTGCTATCGCACCGACAGAACCAGAATGTGTACCATGCCAGGGATATTCTGTACCAGCAAATGTGCGTCCGTGGCACTGCGCCGTTGCTCAACACCAACGTGGGCAGGGTGATAGACCAGTTCAGCGCCCCGCTACCTATAGTGCTGGAGTCATGGCAAGAGTTTACGCGGTCGAGCTATGCGGGTGCCTTTGAGTTTAGCGTGATTCCGATTATATACTCGATATCGATACTGGCGGTGATTACGTGGTTTCTTACAATATTTGTGGTGACAAGCTACACCATAAAGCCATCGATGTTGCTAAAGTTGTCTACTCTGCTTGCGTCGGCGTATATTCTTGTGGTTGTGATCAAGTCGGTTATCATTTTGCACCGACAACAGCAGGAGGGCTACTTTTATGGAGACCTGTTACTACTGGACATTAACGAAAATCTATTGGTTAACATATTTGACTTGATTGTTGTGTTTTTGCTTCAGGTGAACCAGGTGCAGGTGGTTATGCGGTTTTTTCTGCGTCAAAGTGACAAGCGCATGACATTTGCTGTGGGCAGTACTGCAGCGATTGTATCCCAGACCCTCTGGGCATACACCAAGTTTAAAACGTTTGAGGATGGAGACGAGGTGGGTGAGATATTGCCGGCTTTTGTCTACTTGGTCCGCATTGTCACAGGGCTATGCTACGCCGCCATCGTTTCGGTATACTTTATGTCCAAGATTAGCTATATTATTGCTCACCGCAAAATATGGTTGCTCACACTAGTCACATTTATCTTGATTTACACGCCAGTGGCCTTTTTTGTTGCGGATGTGTCTAACCTGTTTGTTTTAGAATTGCTGGAGATCTTTTCAGTCGTTTCTTATGTTATCGTGGTTGTAATACCCTGGGAGTGGTGTAATAGATTCAATTTGATATTGAAGGCAAAGGAGAAGAATGGAGTTTTAGGACGAAAGTTTTACGAGGATGAGCTCTACGATAATAACCATTTCAAGGTGCCGAGTGTTACTGGAAAGGGTATGATATCCGCATGGATACGAACGAAAAACACAGCAATAATGTTGACAGATTCCATAATTGCAGCCGCTTTTGAGATTCCTCGATCTTCTAGCACCTCAACTGGAAACTCTGAGTACGAAAACCACCAAGAAACTCCGATAAATGTTCACCTTGAGCAGATGGGCGATGAGAGTAATAACAACAGACTACTTAAAGCCCGAGACCTAGAGAGCGATTTACAGCTCAAAAAATCCAACAGACAAGACACAGAACTCTCTTCAGTCCCTACACAGATTTCGCCAGATGTATCGCGAAGTACAAGGGCTGGCCGGAATATTTTTGTGTATTCGCGACAAGAAGTTGTTGTTGAATTTACTGACGACGACGACGACAACAACGATTACGAAACCTCTATTTCATAGCTGACAATGTATATTTTAATTTTCAATCTTTTCATGCCCCTTTTTAGCTATTTCCAAGCACTCCTCCTCGTAGCCGGGAACGTGTATATACTCCACACCCTTTTCGGTAAGCTTTTGATAGCTCGTGTTATTCTTGACAAAAACATCAGGCTCAACAACGCCCACAAAGCAAGTCTTAATTGTAGTTTCCAATATCCGGTCTAAGCACGGCAAGTTTCCACTCAAGCGTAACGAGCAGGGTTCCATAGTCGTATATATTTGGGTTCCTTTTGGTATTTCTCGTTTGCCCAGATTAGTGTAAAACTTTTCTAATGCACATTGTTCCGCGTGTGTATTTCCAGGCAACTCTCTGGAATGACCCGTACTTAAGATTTTACCACGGTTAACCAATACTGCACCTACATTGTATTGGGTTTGTGTCTCACCACATTTCGCCGCTTCCTTGATGGCTATTTCCATGAATTTCCTATGAGGTTGAATAGCCCATTCGGGATATTCTGTCTTGTAAGACCACGATAAATCGGATGCTTCATAACGGTATGCGTGTAACCACAAGTCTAAATCATTGGGACCGGGGTCAGAGTAAAGTCTCACACCACTGAATTCGCAGACTTCTTGCGATATTATCTCTCCGTCTTCATCTGGATGAATCCAACTTGAGGCTCCTCTGGTCTTACCAATTTCATCGAGTCTCAGAATGATGTCGTCTGCGGAATCACCAGACCACTGTTTCCCCAAGTCAGACCCCCAAACATACTCATTAGAATAAATAGGGTCGTTAGCAATAGGAAAACCCAAATATTGCAAGTGAACTCTGATTTGATGACTCCTACCGGTATATGGGCGGCATAATACAATAGAAGTATTGGAATCAGGATCGTACGATAACGATCTGAATTCAGTCTTGGCATCCTTTCCGTCCTTCAAGTCTACCATGTTCAACGTGTGCATTGGAGACACCGTTGACATGGGCCACTCAGCTACGACAGTATCTTGGCTTGGGAATTCTCCCTTAACTCGAGCAATGTACTCCTTCTTGACACTTCTCTCTCGAATCTGCTTTACAAACAGTTCTGCGCCTTTAGCAGTCTTCCCCAAAAACATCAAGCCACTGGTTAAGCGGTCAAGCCTATTACATGGGTGAACAATTTTACCCAACTCATGTTGGAAGATCTTGGTGACGGTATTGAATCGGTACCGACCGGCGGGATGAACCGGTATTCCAGAAGGCTTATCAATAACAATAATATCATCATCCTCATGAACGATAGTTATCGGAGTAGAACTGACAGGGGGCTCTCTTCTAAAGCATCTATGAGTTATCAAGTCTCCATTTTTGACGATGGTTTCCAAGTTACTTGGTTTCTTATTGAGAGTGACTTGTCCATTCCCAATAGATTTCTTGTAGTACTCGGCGTCTCGGTCACGAAACTCATTAGAGAATATGTCCAAGAGTGTTCTATCTCTCCATCTCAACTTACAATACGTCATGTACGTGAAATAGTACGGTTCAACTCGCCTTAACCTCCCATCCATAACATAGCTCGCACCCTCACTCTCTTCCTCATGAATGGTTTTTGTCTGATTAGTAGCGGTGATATCAGTTCCACTCTCGCCACCTAACTGCTCGTACGCAGTGACTTTGGCCTTTTGGAGGGTCTGGTGCCTGATTCTGAAACCAAAAGAGTCTCTATATTGAGCCTTTTGGGAGTTTGGTTTTGGCGAACGCGCCCGTTTAACGCCTTTGGGCACATCAATCTCCTCCGTCATAGGCCCGAGCTTAACCTTATAGAGCTGACGCCGAACTAACAGCGATAATGACCGGATTGTGGTTTCTGTAGCCTTGTTGGGCACGGATATTTCTATTCCAGGTAGCGATGACCTCCAATCTATAATTATGTTCCTGTATATACTTAAACTTGATGAACTATAGCAAACCCTGCTTCTTTAACTCAATGTAATCCTTTTCGGACATTACATTGCCTTCGGCATCTTCGACCTCTACAGCATTTTCACGCTCGCCCTCTTTTACCCTGTTGTTTCTCTTTAGATTTTTCCACAAGGCGATGGCTTCTTCAATCCGGTCTATACTTTGAAACAACGTCATGAATTCATCAGCCACCCCCAAGCAACGCAAACCGTGCTGGTGCTTGCTTCCGCCAAAATGCTTATCAAAGGAGACTCGTCCTTTGTATTCAGCATTTCCGCATATTTCACAAGTATGTGTCTTGTGAAGGCCTTGGAGTTTGTAGAGCCAAAACGGCATAGGCTTGCCATCCAAGCCTAGTGGTAAATCATTTTCATCCATGGAGTCATAATCTGATTGATTTGCCTTTTCTTGGTCCGACATGCCACTGCCAGAATCGTCGTGTACCGTGATATAATCGGATGCGTCCAGCTCTTCATTTTCTAGTTCCAATTCTCGACTTGTCATTGCCAGACGTCTCTCCACATTAGCAATAGTAGCTTCTCTAACGAGAGAAAGGTGCAGTGCCAATTTTTTGATGAGGAACTGGCTCTGCTCGATACCGGCAGACTTTGGTTGCGTTATAGTAGATGCTTCGTTCTTTTTATGCTTCTTTCCCAGTAAGTGACCAAGATAGACACTCTCCTTTGCAAACATCTTGCGACACGGTGCACAAAATATCTCGCCGCTGGCGTTGGCGACGCCAGAGGGCTCCGTGGCCATAGATTCAGAGAACTCGTCTTTCCATTCCGCGAGAGACTGGTCAATGTCCCCAAGCGGGTTCACCCTCTTATAAAACGAAATGAGATAGTCGAGGAGACTAGTGGTGTACGCTTTTAGGGTGGCTGCCAGCACCTTCACACTCGCAGGGAAACTGTCAAAGGACTGCAAGTACTTGAGATACGACTCTGCCCCAGGATGTACATCTTGCGTAAATGTGCTGTAGTGGTCCAGAAGCGCCAAAATCTTTCCATCCTTCTCCTCCGCCGAGAATAGGCGCGACCGATCTATAGAACTGGAAGCAAATGACGAGAGTATATGCTGTCTGCGCACCATCCGCTTTTCTCTATTGGTGCGCTTATTACGCAATACTTTTATCGCACTGGAGCCATTACCGCCACCTAGCAACACACTGGAGTACGGAGCGTAAATCTTGGTGGTATCTTCAGCGGACACAGCAAACATGTCCGTGTCCGCGTCTCGATGCTTCTTGAGAGCGTCGAGCCGTGCATCAAACATCAGGAAATCGGTGCCCAGACCCTCCATAGCCTCCAACTCGCTCTTCAACACGGTGCCTTCTATCTTCTCAAGGCGCCTGAACGTGTCCACACACTCCACGTACCGCTGGAGAAACACTCGCACCTCGTGCTGCTGGAGCAAGGTGCTTCGCGTGCAATCTTTCAGCGGTCCGCGCACCAAAATCGACGGGTTCTTCTGGAGCCGTCTCTGTATGGCATGCTCTATCGTGTCGAGCTCCTCGAGCACACGCCTCTGTCGTTCGACCGCCGAGTTCATCGCGGTAGTTAAGGTGCGATGCCTACCAATGTGTTTAACAAGCCGAATAAATATTGGTTACACAACATGATTGACGGCGTAAACATCTACACTTTCACGTACAACTGCAATAAGCAGAACCTCAATGGCGATCTCTTCGTCGAGAAGTTGAAGAGCTCCTTTCCCGACGAGATGGCGTCGCTCTATGTGTTTGGGCTCCAGGAGTTTTGTAGCATCATGGACGGGGCTTTCCACGACAGCGCAAACAAGCGGTTGATTCGGTTCAACGAGACGGTTTTGCGTGCCTTGAACACGCGCTACGGCAGCGACGCAGCGCGGTTCAGCACGCTTGGGATCCACCACATTGGTGCCGTTGGTTTGGTGGCGATCAGTCCGTTTCCGCTGCAATTCAAGAATCCCAAGCTTGCCCATTGTGGGTTTGGCTACGGGTACTCGTCCATGAAAGGGGCGGTCGGTATCAGGGTGACGATGATAGTGGAGCGGGCGCAGGACGAGTCGGCTCGCCGGACCGAGTTTACGTTTGCTGTCGCGCACTTGCCAGCCAACGAGGGAGAGTACTACTACCAGCAACGCAACCAGTGCTTGTACACCGCCATGCGCGCGTTAGACTTTGGGGACGGGTACGGCTTGTTGAAGCCGTCGAGCCACACATTTATCATGGGCGACCTCAACTACCGCACTACAAAGAAGCACGTTAAGGGCTCAGAGACACACCAGCGGCTTCTCGCGTTACAAGATCAATCATTACAGTCGCGGAACCAACCGAACGATACACAGTGCGAATTGGAGGGTCAGGATGAGTCACAGTCACAGTCGCAGTCACAGTCACAGTCACAGTCACACCAGTCCCAATCAAACCAATCACACCAGTTCGACTTTCGCGTCGAAGAGTTGGTGCTGGCGTACGACGAGCTCCACGCCGGCAGGGTACGTGGAGACGCGTTGACCGGGTTCACGGAAGGCTGCGTCACGTTTCCGCCAACCTACAAGTTCCACGTCAAAACCGCCATTTACGACCCCAAGCGCCTGCCCTCATGGTGTGATCGCATATTTTACCAAAACTCGTACGAGACGCCGCCCCACCACCAGGGATTGCTGCTCACCCAGAGCACGCGCGGAGATAACCAGCCCGCTCGGTTGCCCCTCGTCTACGGCTACGACAGCATCAAGGATCTCCTCCAGTCAGACCACCAGCCGGTTTTTCTTGTAATAAGGGTACCGTTTAAAGCGCCCAAACTGATCGTAACCCCGTCGGGATACCTACAGGTGCTACCGGGCGACATACCCAAGCGGCACATGCATAACCGCAGCAGCCAGCAACATCACACGGAAGAGGCGGCCGACCCGTTGCTAGACGATGTTAGCGGGCCTACCGAAATATTCCTCCACCCAACGCGCACCGACAAATTAGTGCAGACGCTCGCGAGGCCGCTTAGTGATCTCGCTTTGGGATACGGCCTCTGGCTCACAACCACGCCAACGGGCAGGATAACGCTACTAGCCGTTGCTCTCGCAATAGCTCTCTTGCACCTTCTCGGCCGGAATTAAACCCGGCGCTACCCAATAATTTTATATGCAGGACAATCTATTACTAGACGGGTTATACCCTGCTGGTGCTGTGGCTGGCGGAAAGGTATTTAGTGCGAGCATGAGCGTTGTTTTTGAGACGACCGCGGGCAACTTGGTGGTGGACGTGGCCAGCGAGGATGGCGGTCTGGGGTTGCTTGCTCTCAACTTTTTGCGGCTCTGTCAGCTCAATGCGTATGCGCTCGCGCCCTTTCACGGCCTAGTGCGCAACGAGCTTGTCTTGTGTGGCGGCCGCGACTTTCCTGAAGAGCTGGGGGACTATGCGGCGAGCCACTATGTGGAGATGGAGTACGACGGTGAGACGGTGCCGCGCGGCAAGTATGTGGAAGTATCTGCCGAGGCGAGCGCCATATCTGGGGTAGGACGGGTTTTCGCCCTTGGCACTGCTAACGGCAATACCACGCGGTTCGGATCGCGGATCGCGATATCGCTTGGAAAGGGCGAGGGTGAGGGACAGGAGGGAAAAGAGGGACAGGAGGGAAAAGAGGGACTAGGACTATTGTCGGACTGTGTACCGGTACCAATTGGGACTGTGGCGGAGGGGTTTCCGGTGCTAGCGGCGCTTAACAAGGCTGGCACGGAGAATGGCCGGTTCTTGGTGGATGTGCGTATCACGCACGCTCACACGCTCTACGATCCGTTTGGCGAGTGTGCGGAGGTGGCATCAAGGCGTTTGACAGCGCCTTCGGCGCTGCAGTTGCGGCACATGAGATTGCCAAACGATATCATCAACAACGAGCCTCCGGACGATTCCATCTACGACGAGCTCGCGTTGGAGCTTGTGGAGGGTAGGGACCGTTTCGCGCCGTCGCCACGTACATTGTTTGTCGCACGCATCGCGCCAACTACTACGCTGACGGCACTCGGCACGTTTTTTAGTCGCTACGGTTCGGTTGTGGATTGTCATATAGTGAAGGGCGGAGATTCACGATCCTCGCATGGTGACCAGTCGAATGGCGACCAGTCAAATGGTGGTTCCTACACATCTCATCGCTCCACCCTTGCTCACTCCCCGTCACGCTACGGCTTTGTCGAGTTTTCGTTGCAGGAGCTGGCGGACGCCGCGTACGCGGCTGTCCGCAGCGCTCCCGGCGGCTTGGTCGTCGACGGCCGCCGTTTGTTTGTCGACTTTTCACAGTCTCTGGACCGCGCACGGCTGAAACAACAGGTAAATCTTTAATTCAGACACACTACAGCCTATACAGTGCACGCGACACATGACACAACAACCACCTGAGTACGGAGCGAGCTCCGGCGACCTCCGCAGCGAGGTTATGCAGAGCAATCCTTCGAGATGTGGCCGGTCTCGCCGCAGTTGTAGCACGCCTTGGGAGCGCCAACATTGTCACCGCCAGTTGCAGAGTCACACTCCTTCGAGATGTGGCCGGTCTTGCCGCAGGCATAACACTTCACCTGGCCAACCTGGCAGTCGCGCGCAAAGTGGTTGGGACCACCGCACTTGTAGCAGGTGGTGCCAGCCTTGGGAGCAAACGAAGAGCGCACAGGACGCTTGGGCGCAGCGCCACCGTCGGCATTGCAGTTCTTGGAAACGTGGCCAAACTGACCGCAGTTGTAGCACTTTGAGCCCTGCGCAGAGGTGGGGCACTCGGACTGGACGTGGCCCATGTCGCCGCACGAGTAGCAGTGCTTGGAGGTACCCTGCTTGGGCTCGGGACACTCGGTCGACTCGTGACCAGGCTTGCGGCAGTTGTAGCACAAACGCTCGTCCTGCTCACAGTTGTCGGCCAAGTGGCCCATCTCGCCACACTTGTAGCACGTTCTGGGGTAAACAGCAGCCATCTCGTCTCTCGTCCTTAGTGCTAACGCTAACGTCACACTCAGCATCGCACCCGTAAAATTTTTCATCACTTAAATTATATGCAGGAATATACTTTTGAGTTGGAAACATTTAGCCGCCCAAGCATTCAACGGTTGAGCCGTCAGTCATCAGCGCTCGTCAGCCCTCATCAGCCTGTTCCTCACAAGAGTAATGGCGTACCAGTACTTGTTGTCGCGGACCCTCGATCCGGTCGTGGGCGTCGGCATGGGCATTGCTGCGTACGGCGTGTACGAGTGGCGCCACGGCCGGCCCGAAGGACACCGCTTGCACGAGTTGGTGCTGCGTTGGTGGAGCGGCGCCCCTGCACCGGCAGCCCCTGCGGCGCAGCCTTCCCTGTAGTTATCTTGGTAATGCTAATACTAGGTTATGCTAATCGATTTTTGCTGTTTCCTATTGGTTCGTATTCTCTCCGCACAAGCATGCCGGTTGGGAATTCTGGACAGGCTCTAGCTCCATGCTCTGAGTAGTTCTGGGACTGGTATGCTCTGGAATTCTTGTACGACTCTTGTCCTGGACCTCTAGATTTAGTCCTGGACTTTATGGACCTCCTGGCCCCCCTCCTGTCCGCCTACTGAGCAGCCTGAAAGCGGTCCACCGTCTTTTGGGCGCTTTCAGCGCCCAAGTCTTTGGTGATGAGTGCGAGGATCTGCAGCCACGTCTCTGGCGCGATGCGTGCGGGCTCAACCACGCCAGCAACGTCGGGATCGTCGGTATCGCTCGGCGGTGCCGGCAGCGCCGCGGCAGCGGCCGCTGGCGCCGACACCATGCAGCTGAGCGACGCCGCGGGGCCGAGACCGGCGACGGTGCTCGAGTCCTGAAGGACACGCGACTTGAGCATGAGTTTCAAGTTGCTCGTGGCAATACCCTGTGCCGCCAACGCGGGGTTCGCGGCGAGCAAGTCGCCTTTAAGCTTGTAGACCGTCGTCAGCGCGGGGACGCCGCTCAAAGTGGTGGCGAACTTGTACGGCGGCCGCACCGACTTGACGGTGATATCGAGCGCCGCTGGCTCTCCAGCATCCTCCCGTGACGTGGGGAGCGCAACGCCAAACAGCGGCAAGCTGGGGCCTAGCGACGCCAACTGGCTATAGTCGCTGCTGGAGAAGAACGCGCTCGCCGGCGCATCCGTGCTCAAGTTCATGAGCTGTGCGTAGGTCTCGACAAACGCCCTGTCTTGTACGAGCGCCATAGTGTAGGTGTTTAATTGGTGATCAATTTGGTTTTTGTCCAGCATGAGTTTCTTCAAGTCCTTCAGAAGCCTGTACCAGCAATTGAGCCAGAGCCCCGACGACGGCGCGCCGCTACCGGCGCCGGCGACGGAGCCCGACCGGCCAGACACTTTCCGCACGAAGCTCCAGCGCTTGAACCCGTTCCGCTCGCGCTCGGTGTACCTCGAGGACGACGGCAACTACGTGACCAGCGAGCCGGGCTACTTTGAGTTGTCGCGGTGGGACCGCATGCTCATATTCGCGCTCACTTTTGCGGGCCTGGCGTCGTGCTACTTGGTGTGCATCTTCCTCTTTCCGGTGTTGCTGCTCAAGCCCCGAAAGTTTGCCTTCTTGTGGTCGCTCGGCCTGATACTCTTCCTCGTGAGCTTTGGCGTGCTACAGGGGTTTACGGCGTACATGACACACTTGTTCCTGAGCACGCGCATTATATTCACGGTGGTTTTTACGTCGTCGATTGTGCTAACGTTGGTAAGCAGCTTGTCGCTAAAGAGCACTATACTTTCTATCGTGTTTGCGATTGTGCAGCTCCTCAGCGCGGTGTGGTACTCGGTAAGCTACTTTCCGTTGGGAACACAGACGCTCAACTTGGCCGGCAGCGTGGCCCGCTCACAGGTTGACGGGTGGATTAATTCTTAGTGTAGAGTGGTAATTTAGCTGGGTGAATCTGTAGACATGGTGGTAATTTAGTTGGGTGGATATTTCTTGACTTTATGTACACGATATAAATCATTCTCTAGTGGTAAGCTGCCAAAAAGTCGGCCCGATCAAGCTTCCCATAATCTGTGAACGCGCTCGCTAAACCTTTCTGCACAACCTGTACTATTGCAGCATTGGCAGTAGTGTCATTTTCGCTCTTTTCAGCGAGAGCCAACACCATCTCGCCAATCTGCAACGGTTTCTTTTCTGGAGAGAAACGCGTCAAGACTCGGTTCAAGTTCTTGAGTGCCTGTAGAGCCAAGACGTACTTGGCCTGCTCGCAGTAGACTTTAAAGAGCACGTTCCACGTGAGCTGCAAATCTTTGCCAACTTCCGTCAAGGGCTGGAACAACTCATACAACTCCTTCAATTGGTCACTGGCAATCAAAGATTGCAATAAGGCCGCGCCTAGAGGATCCTCATCCTCCTTCTGACTGGATACCTTGGCAATAAACTCTGCCTTTTTCTTCTTTTGCTGCTTGGATGCCTTGTTATTCTTGGTCTTGCCGTGGTGGTCCGCAGATGGATTCTGCTTCTCTTGGTGATATGTTTCTAGGTAAATCTCAGCCAAGCCCTTCAAAACTCGAGTGAAAATTGGAGTGGCTTTGATCTTGTCCTCCCACTTTAATGCGTCGACATAGTCCCTAGGAGTACCGCGTCTCATACAGTAAGAGTGGAAATCATACTGGTCCGCGTAAAACACCTTGAAGATTTTCACCACCGCATTGTAACGCTTCAAGGACAAGCCCTTGTATGTCTTGATATTGTCGACAAGCTCAGCCTCCAACTCTTGCCGTTCGGCCAAACCGTCATCGGCTACAGGAACTGCTAAAAGCTCGTTCAAGCGGCGCTGGTAGTCGCGGTAGATACGGCCATACGCTTCAGCACTTTCAACGAGAACCCAGTTATTTTGCATAACGTGCAAGTCCGCGCAGCCATTTATCGAATCCTCGTCCAAGCGGGCGAATAACGAGATGCAGCTTATGGCCTCGTCAACCTTGTTGGCCCTCAACAAGTACTTTGTGGTTTTTGAATTAATAAAACGATCCTGCAAGTCCAAGTGACGCCCCTTGTCCATCACAGCGCTTGCTTCCTCCAACTTTCCTTCATGCTTCAAAATGCGTGCTTTGACTATGTACAATTCCACGCAAGTGGGCGAATGGTCAAGCGCAAAATTAATGTATTCGTTAGCCTTGGCCAAGTTGTTCAAATGCAAATAGTGCTGTGCTAAAAAGTAACAAGTCCACAATTTGATCGTTGGATTAGTCAAGCCCTCGCAACTGGATTCATAAAAGGACACAACAATGCGTTCAATAACAGCCAATTTTGCCGCGGATTTATACAACGGCTTGGCATTAACAAACGCCGCAGGAACACCCCGCTTCAAGTGTGACAATATGTACAGCTTTGCTCTGCGTTCAAACTCGGGATGCGAAGCGGGGATGAATACCAAGGGCAAAAACTTGGGGGGATCGGACTTGGGGTAGAAGGTGCCAAGCTTGTCGTATAATTTGGCTCTAAGCTCTACTGGCTTGTTCACAGTATCCAACGCAGCTTCTAATAATGTGTAATACAGAGCGTTGTCTGGATTACGCTTGAGCAACTCGCGGTAGAGCAAGGATGCTCCCGCCTTGTCACCCAAGAGTAAAGAGTACTTTGCTTTGTACTCAAGGAAGGATAACCGGTCCCGAATATGCTTCGAGTCTGCCTCTAATGCAGACAACGCACCTGCAAAGTCGCCCAGCTCTGCAATAATTGAGTTTTTGTAGAGAATGCACTCGCTTTGCTCGTAGCGGTCCGCTTCGGTCAAGTGTTCCTCGATAATAGCCTCAATCTTTGTCAATGTTGAAATAGCCGCGCTGTAATCCTTATTTAAGTGGTGTGCCAACGCAGTTCCGGTCCAGTTGGCTCTGAAACCGGGTTGGTGCTCCAAGTAGAGCTGGCGTGACTCGCGCAAGTTCTTGTAGTCTCTAATCTGAAGTTGCATGTATGACAAGTCCCGGAGAATAGGCTTGTTCGGGGACCCATTGTCGTTCGCCGCTTTGAGCCATTTACATGCCTCGGGGTAGTTTTCAACCGATCTATAGTAGATACCCGCCAAGTGATTCACCAAGTAGTTACTCTCATTCTTCTGAAGCGCCTTCTCAATGTAGCGAGCAGCCTCCTCCTTGCTACCAATGTGAAAGCTGATACAGCCTTTGAGCGCCAATGACTCCGCGTGACCCGAACTCTTTTTCAAGTTGGCATCGACCAATTTTAGCGCCTTCTTGTACTGCTTAGCATCGTAGAGTGACAAAGCTTCCCGGAAATTGCTGTCTTCCTTGTTCGCGAAAATAGGCGTTCCTTTGGCCTTGACTACCATTCTGAAGCCTGGACCGGACAGATACGTTGACTGCTGTGCTATCCACCGTCGAAGCCTAGTTGCAACGTTGGGATCAGCCTCAACGTTGAAGCCTAGACGCCAAAATTGTTCAATACATTTTGTACCATACACGACCTTTCTAATACCGGTGTAAACCCGAGCTCAGATCCCGGGTAAGATCGCAGGCGTAGACCCCTGACCGAATCCTACGTGACTTTGCCAACAAGATTCATCGGAGGAGATCGCAGCACAGTTAATTACACCCTTGTGCGAGCAATATCTGAGTTTGACAGCATCACGTGACCAGAATCAATTATCATAAGGGGAGTAATTGCTGAGCCCTTGCAACAGTGCGGACTATACTCACTGAGCCCTTATCATCAGCTACGCAATAAGCTATTAGAGTGTTCAATCGCGCGAATCAAGCCCCAGAACGGATTAGTCGACGTGTGAGAAAAGTAGACCTCTTTTCACTTTAAGCAGTGCCAGGTTGAGAATCGCAGAAACAGAGCAGCACAGACGCTAACAAGATACATAGTATGTCGCTAGAGCCAGGTTACAGTGGTGCTGTGAGTCTCAACCCCCCACAGGAAGAGTTAGTTAAGGAAGAAGGGGTGAATGGCGTTACAAATCTGAGTGGTAATTCCAGGGAGCAGTCGAACTCGGGTGGCGACTCAAAGCGCACGCGCACAAGAACTGCTTGTGACTACTGCCGGAGGCGGAAGAGCAAGTGTGACGGGGAAAACCCGTGTGAGAACTGTATTCGTGGAAACCGCAGCTGTACGTACTTGACCAATAATCGCGAGCGCCGGAACAGGGTGAGGAAGCAACGCCCGTCAGACATTGCATCGTTTACCAACACAGCAAATGCATACCAACTCCACCATTCGAACTTTCTGGAGCCTTTATTTCCCGCTTTGGACCCGTTGCCGGAAGCATTGGGGAGTGTAGCGCTGATGGAGATGGGCTCTGAAACAGTGCGAGAGGTGCCATCACATCTGGCACCAAGAAGTAACCAATACTCGGGTGACCAGTATGATAGCTTGAACTCGCGCCTATCGAGGATGGAGGAAATGATTCGGAAGCTTACGGGAAAGTTGGGGGTGGCAACTGGGGAAGAAAATGGCTCGTTGGAAAATTCGCTGCCTGCGGATAATAGTCCCGGAAGTGCTGTTAGTGGCCTGACTGACGGTTCCGAACCGGGACAAATATTTACTGCAACTACCCGCCCTAGAGGTAATCAACTGCTAAACGCGCTAGCGAACCCAAACATGGCATTGCAGATTTTACAACAGCCGCACGGCAGGCTGATGCCTGTGAACCTTAGCCACCACCTTTCTGATGTACAACTATTGAGAATTATGCTACAGCCCGAAGGTACCAGAGTCTGCTTTGTGAAAACGAGAACAGTGCGAATGGAACAATTTTTTGGTATGCACAGTTACTTTGGGATGTATCCATTGAGAGGTTCAAGGTGGATCCGCTCTCGTATTGAACGAGGCGACCGTGTCATGATACCCATAACGAATATACACACTGCTATTTTCAATACTATAACTCGCCAGTCGGAAAAACATCGCGATCCTTCGTTGTTCATGGCAGTGCATAATATTTCTAACTTCTTTACATGGGACCAGCGAGATTTGATATACGAGCTACTCTTGAAGTATTACAAGCGTAATCATGTTGCGAGTTACCTTTGCAGCTTGGAGAGCGTTCAGGAATTGTTTGAAACTTACTACCTGCGTTTCGGCCTACAAAACTTGGATGACGAACCATTGATCGTTAGTGAGTATTTGGTTATGAATGCAGCTATTTGTTTATGCCTTGTTGCTTATATTGATTCAGAAGTGATTGAATCAGCGCTCTACCCGGTACTATATTCAAGCAGCTCGCAGTATTTGCAGCAGCTCAAAATCAAGTGTTATAATAACTGTTTGGCTGCTTTCAAGATGATTTCAGAATCTTGTGAGAGTTATAGGACAATCCAAGGTATTGCATTACTTTTAATATTTAATGAAGCAAACTATGTCACGGATTTTCAACAGATGCACGGCTTAACATCTGCTATGATCAAGTTTTGTCAGTATGCGGCAATTCATAGGTATGAAGGAGCTTCTCCAGATATTCCTGAAGCCGAGCGTGAAATTAGAAGGCGATTATGGTGGTTTTGCAATTACATGGACACCGAGTGCTGCTATAGTTGTGGTAAATCTCTTATCATAGATCCATCGGATGTGACAACCTTGACCGATCTTGATGATCACATTCTTTCAGTTCCTTACGATCCCATTCACAACAAATCTATGGAATTATCTTCACGTTTACTTTTGGAAGAGTGCAAAAAGAGAGAAGAGGGGGCCATGACTTATTTTAATTTTTACAATTTGGTGTTATCTCGCATACGCGAGAAGAGTTTTAGGAAGCTTTTTGGAGCAGGACGCTACAGGGTGTCACCAGATGCCATTTTGGAGTCGATTGAAGAATTGAATTCGGACATGGCCCACTTGGCTTACTTGATGGAGCCAGAGGTACGTCCCGTTTTATATTACTCGCAAACACAGCAGGCGACGATTCCTGTCAACTTTTTATCTGCTGATCCTGTTTTCACCAAGGTATTCAAGTTTCAATTCGCAGTAACTTATTTCACGCACTTGTCGGTGATTAATCGACTGCCATTCCTGGTCAATAAAGACCAGTTGAACGAGCAGTATGTACCCTATGGAAACTTGGCGTTAGACAGCACCCGCACAATCTTGGCTCTTGCGATTGCCTTTGATCTGAGCCAGGTCACTAACGGAGCCATGGCCACTATACTTTACCATCCATTTTGGGCGTTTGGAAATTTGATGGCCCACTGCGTAACATTCCCCGAAGAGAGTACTACAGAAAGCGACTGCCGCCTACTCATACGCGCTTCCATGAAATTTTTCCGTTCTATGCCACCGGGAGCTCTGTCTCAAGAATGGGAAGTAAAGCGTTTGAGTTGCAGCAGAATAGTTGTCGCCGATATGATCATTCGCTTATCGTTGCGAGTGTTAATTAGCACTATGAATGTTGAAGTCAACCGCAACTACTGTGAGGAGGAGGCAGGCCTCAGCGAACATCTCTGCGAGTGCGATGATATCTACCCCGACCTAATGAAGAGGTCATCTGATCTTGATAGCGAGGTGTTCCTTAGATATGACGACTTCTTGGCCGCATCTATGGATCTGGGAAGTCAAATATCTACAGTCACGTCGCCAGAGAGTACTCTGACTGAGAACAAGGATACAGGCAGGAAATTTTCTCAGTTTGCCAAGAGCCCGGTAGGCTTAGCTACCAAAACGCCCTTGAGCCACTTGGGTGATTTTATGGAAACTCCAATGGAGGACAACTATGCCTCATTTTTTGGCGTGATACCGATGGTCCAGGGCTTGAGAACCGGGCAACCGCAGCCGACGCCTCAGTCCGAAGCGCCTTTGTTCTAACTAGACAATTTTTGAGATTCGCCTTTTTATTTCTCCTTGTAGACGTCCCGTAATTCGAGTGGCGCTAGCCGGGTTTTAGCACGTGCCTAATTACGGGTATAGTCGATCAAAAGACGTGTGACGTCTGTACTACGGGCGACTAGAGGCTCTCGTTCGGAACGGACTTTCTAAGGACCGGACGGGTAGATGTTTGGCGAGATGGAGCTGCACTCGCCTCCTACCAAGCGTCGGATTCGTATCGCGTGCGACAACTGCCGCCGGAAGAAGATTAAGTGTGATGGCGAACGACCTTGCGCACACTGCACGGCGACCCAGGAGACATCATGTGTGTACGAGGATCGCCCAGCGACGAAGAAAGCGAAAGTTATTACTCCGCGACCCAAGCCAAGACTTTCACCGATGGGTGATGACCTGTTCAAGATGGAGGTTTTGTTCTCCAAAATATCGAGCCTAGAGAACATTGTGAGTCGCTTAGCGGACAAGATAACCCTGTCCACGGACGGCGAAGACGGTGCGGGGTTTAACGGTAAGCACAAAGAGCTGAAAGAGGGCGAATCTTCGATCGGATCGCGAACCGGAAGCAACGGAAGTGATGATGGCGGATCCTACGGCAACAATAGAGGTAATGATGACCAAGACGGCGACTTCGACGACGATGATGACGGTGATGACGAAGAGAGTGATACTGATGAGTCTGCGAAGCGAGAGACTGTAGGAGTAGATGGACCCAGTTCACGGCTGGCCACGACTGGAGCTGACAAACGAGAGCTTGATCTTCAAAAGGTTACGTGCCGCCCACAGTACTTTGGTGCTCACTCGATTTTCTGTATATTTTCGGAAATGTCGTTAGACTGGATGGAGGCAGTGCTTGGAGTTGGCGGGTCCAGTCTCGTTTTGCCAATTAGGAACTACCCGTTGGTTTTCTACGCCACGTCGAAAGAGTTCCTCCACAAGTGGATGGATCCTCTCTCAATACAACCACCTGGAAAGGGAGATCATCTTTTACCGGAAAATTCCGAGTTTACTCTTGGTCTCTTGAGAGAATACTATCCACAGATCTGCATGGCGTCCAATATATGCGATACAGACTACGTTCTCAGACTTTATGCCGACTACTACCGGCCCCAGTCCACTCCTGGCGCAAAAAGACGAAGTTTTAAGGTTTCCGAGCAGTTGATAATGACGGTTGCCTTTTTGGTTTGTCTTGGCTCCAAGATCCACGACATACTCATTTCTAAAGATCCCAGTGTAACCGTTGCCAATATGGGCATGGGAAGCAAGGAAATCGAAAAGATTCGGATGCATATGATTGATAATATTATTCGCTTCTATATTCGCATATGCTTGTTTAGCGACGGAATAGAAACTATACAAGCGATATTATTACTCATGGTATACACCGAAACCATTTTGACTCCAAGTTCTTCCAACTACATGTTAACCTCGGTCGCGATCCGTTACGCACAAGAGCTTGGCCTTCACAGTGCTGAAACTTATGAATACTTGAGTCAAGAGGAGCAGCATATGAGGAGAAAACTCTGGTGGCTCTGCCAGTATTTTGACGTTGAAGTCTGCTTCCGGAGTGGGAAGCCACCGTTGATTAATGTTTCAGACTTTAGTAGAGACTCCGACGAGGAAATAATTGGTTTGGTCAGGGCCTTCTCCTTGACTGCAAACCAATTCCCAGATAACCTAGCATTGATGGCTACGTCCACAAAGAGTTTATTGGATACGATCAGATTATCTGACCCTTTGTCATACATCAACTTGTCGTATTTGATGTTGACGAAGCTCCGTGCCAAGTCCTACAATAAGTTATTCAGTACGACCGCCAAAACTCTGTCATTTCCAGCTCTAGCCAAAGAACTAGAGTTGTGTAACGCTGAAATGTTTGAGTTGGCTGACTCTCTTGGTATTGAGTTCAAACCTCGTTTCCACAGAGACCCCAACTTCAAGGCCACGCGCGACACTAATCTGGAGTTGGAAAAGTGCGCCTTGAGTTTTGAGTTAACCTTCTTCACTCACCTAATGATTACAAACAGACTTTCTTTGATGGTTGGAAGCCAGGAATCAGAGGAAGACAATGCTCGATCCGCAAGGTTTAGGAATATTTCTAGCGACGCCGCCAGAACCATATTGGTTTTGGCGCGACAGATCAAACGGAAGGAGACTAACCTTATAATCTTCAACTGGACAATGTTTTTTCCCTTGTCAGCTTTTTTGTGTCTCACGGCAACAGTCTTGAATCACCCTACAGGCGTCGACGCGTACAGCGACGTCATGTTACTTGTTGAAGCCTCCATGTACTTTTTTTCGTCCTTCAAACCAGTAAAATCTGACGTTTTTAAGGACACCAGTAACAGGGATCAACTCATTTCTATGTTGATTCGGTTGATGTTACGCGTCGTTATCAAATGCTACGAAGAAAAGACAAACACTGTTATCTTGGCCAATAATGCTCAATTATCTCAACATTTGGATGAGGTCATCAAAGTCTACCCTCAAATTTTTAAGCCATTTAGCAATGTTACTAATCCGGCCATGCAGGGAGTGACACCTTTTCCAAACTCAGACCTCGCTATTGCTTCCCCTCTCAACGTGTCCTATGATAGTCCCGCTAGTGTTATGAGCCTAGGCTCTCAGCCTCAGAATTCCATCTTCAGTTCGTCATTGTCGAGAATCTTACATGCCGAGGACGATGATGCTAGTGGCAAAAAGTACGCGTCTAACGGGACCTTGACGAAGGCTTTTCCAATGCTGGGAATGAAGGTCTCGCATGACAGGTACCTGGCAGGCTACGAGAGATTGCCTGATACGGACAAAACACCAAAAGTTCCCGACATACCAGAGTTGGACCCAGATAACGAGACAGACCTTATTCTGGACTACTTGACTGATGAAAGACTCCTGACTGTGTTCTTCTCACAGATGAACAGTCTCCCAAACTTTTTCTTTGATAATAACTTGGGCTTCTAGACTTTCTTAGACCCAATATTCTGCATTCACATGCAGCTTCACTGTGTATCACAAGTACTTCCCCCTTAAAATATGTAACTCCTTCTTGCGATGTGCCGCATAGAATGCTGTAGCGAAGCTTTCTTGTTGCGGTCCAGCAAACCACAATTTTGATTATGTGCAGGCATATTATATCAAAAGCGCAAACAGGGCACTGGCGGCTCGAGGTGTACCCTTGACCGCGGCCAACAAATCGGCCAGTATCACGGATAGCAGTCAGTGCTCACTCGAAAGCAGTAAACACTGGAGAAGCGAGTGTAATTTTTAAGTATGAACTACGGAGTTCACGAGGATCAGGCGGGGATCAATAAACGTAATAGGGTTGCAAAAGCATGCAAGCACTGTCGCCAAAAGAAGATCAGGTGTAATGGTCAAGTACCGTGTCTGAATTGCCGGTTGGCCAAGAATGTAACGTGTGAGTATCCTTTGGACGCAGAAAAGAAGCCTCGGGCTACTCGAGCTAGTGGGTACTGCAAGGTAGATAAGATGTTTGTGCGAAGCATTGGCTGGCGATTGAGTCATTTAGAGAACTTAATCGTAAATTTGTCCAACAGCATGGGTCGGAAGGTGTCGCAGACGAGCTTCAATAGTTACGATCAGGACGGGATGTTAATACAGAAACGAAGCGACAGTTTTGACGGATGTTACTCTCCGTCAAGCACGGCCCTGGACGATGGTGGCATTGATGAAGAACAACAATACCACACACAACCTGATATTTCTCTTCAGGAAGGAGAAAGCAAAATTTTAATGCAGACATTAGGAGTGAGCAGGGATGGTAGGATATCCGGCATGTCAGGCTATTCTGGCGACCATAAGCACATACTTGCACAATACTACGGATACCAGTCGATCTATCACGTCTTTTCACAAAAAAGCAGCCAGTGGCTCTTGAATAAGTTGTCTGAAAATGATTACACTGCTGCTATTTCTGTCCAGAATCTTCCTTTTCTTCACAACCTTTGCGTGAAACCCTTCCTCAGTTTTGTTGTGGATCAACCTCAAAAATCCCTCAAAGAGGTTTCGAATTTACTACGTGGATCGTTGCCGGGCAGTGAGATTGTGTATGAGCTCTTGCAGAACTATCAATCCATCTATATGGCCTCGTACCTTGTCCGCTTTGAATATGTCAAAAGCTTGTTTGACGCGTATTATGACAACCAGAAATTACGTGCGGCTAACACAAGACAGACTCATCGTCAGACGCGCTTGTTCAAATGCAGCGAGTTAATGATTATGAACATTGTGTTGGCATTTTGTTTGAACATGCAGTTGGAAAAGTTGATTGGCACAAAACGCACGCCCAAACATCCCACACCTGAGCTTGATTCTCTAACCGTTAATAGCCTTCTTGACATGCGCTCGCAGGTTTTCCGGAATACAATCTTTTATTTTCACCGGATTTCCATAATATGTGACGGAATAAGCTCGGTCCGAGCATTGCTTCTAATGACCTTCCTATTAGATACAACTTGGCTCAGTTTTAAATTGAGCTACACGATAACATCCCTTGCAGTACGTTACTCTCAGGAGTTTGGAATGCACAGAAAAGAATCTTATGATGGCTTGGATGAAGACGAACGCTCGCAAAGGAAACGGTTATGGTGGTTTTGCGAGTATTATGACTTGGAAAACTGTTATAGAACAGGAAAGCCTCCAATTATAGATACATCAGATGTATCAACCTTGACGGATTTGGACACGGACACATTGATTGCACCAAGCATGCATAATGCTCTAGGAACACTCTTTTTTAATCCTGACCGTCTTCCTCCAGATTTAAAGGACCAGATTGTTCAAGAGAAGGGTGTACACATGTACATGGCCCAATTAATTTTATTAATAACGAGAATTCGATTCAAAGGTTACCGCAAGCTATATGCGGCCTCTGTTATCTGCCAATCAGTTAAAAACATTTACCAAACCGTTCATGTCTTGAACAAGGAAATGTATGACTTCTCAATTTCGATTGATGGCAAGTTCAAGCCCAGGTACTTTTTTGATGACGAGTTTGTATTCAAGACTGACGGGTCTGGGTTGAGAGAAACTGATTATCTTGATAATGGATATGAATGTCTCTTGATATCCCACCTTGCTTACTTCAGCCACTTGATGTTAATCAATCGGCTCCCTTCACAAGTTGGACGCCCCGAAGACTTTTTAGACCCTATTCAACTCGAACAAAATCAAGAGTTTCGGCAAATAACAAACAATTGTGCTCGGACAATTTTGCATATATGTGCTAACGTGGATGCTCTTCTGATGACGGTATCATGCGGAAACTGGGTTCACTATGCTCCTTCGGCTGCATTTGTGATTCTTGCCAGCAAATGTATTAATCGACCAAATGACCTGGACACTTTGTCGGACGCTAAACTATTGGTTCAAGTTTCCCAACTGTTTATGAGTATGAATGCTAAAAAGATGAACAATCTCTTTGACTCTGACCCTAAAGTAGCTGGAGGACCATTCGCATCCACCCCTACCCCAATGTTTGGTTACCCTTACAAGCACTATGGCTCAAACATTCTTCACATCCAGCGCGACTTGTACTCTGACGTATTCACACGCATAGTTCTCAATGTTCTTCTATTGTACTTGGAGAAGGAGAAGAAAATTGACCTTTTCAGCAACGACAAGACATTACAGGACCATTTGGACCTTGAGGCGCTCTGCCCAGCCTTACTTTCTATCAACAGAGATGGTACTCCAGGCAATCAGGAGTACACCAGCAACTCTGATCTCTTTGGCAGCACCACTAGTGTCTTCCCAAAGTACAATTCACCAGCACTGAAACTAACTGATGGGGGACTTGTTCCATCAACTGTCAAATTCAAAAATAGCTTCATTAATATGCCCACAAATGAAGCAGCCTTTTCAGGACCGGTTGTTACCGGTTCTATAAACACAGGCCTTAATCGCGACGTTTCAAACTCGTTGGAAATTTCCCATTCCGCACGTCCGTCGTCCTTGCTATCGCCTCAAAATGACGCAACCTGGAATAATCTCACAGGACAACGCTCAAATCCTATTCCTCCGAGCCTAAGCATGTGGACAGATCTAGCCAGTGCAGCGCTGGAACGGTCTGATCCATATAGAAGCAACAACAGCTTCGCCTTGCCAGATGCAAACGAGCCTGGTCAAGTTTGGCAAAGTTATTTAAGAGAAACTGTTTCAAACATTGACCCGCACATTGAAAATGTTCCTAACTTCTTTTACGATAACCTCGTGGGATAGAATGGTCCACAAATAACCTACATTTAATATATAGCCTAGTATCGATTATTAAGCGCTAACTGAAGGTGCCTATTTATCTTGTTCTAATCACACCTGCGGCGATCAACATGTTGATCTTTTTGTTGATTGCAGGGTTCTTCATGTGATCTTGTAAAGCGGCAGGATTGTCCCTAGCCTGGCCCAAAATTCCCTGCATGACTGGATCCTGGAGGATGGCAACGATTTCAGGGTCTCTTCCTACTCTCTCCATTGTTTGTTCTGGGGTCTCGCCTTCTATTCCCTGGAAGCGCTGAGACATGGCTTTATTGTACAACTGGTCAATCTCAGCGAGGTTCTTGCCCTCGCCCAACGATTGGTCCTTCTCACGAGCTTCCGACAAAGTCTCCAATACCTGAGAGTACTCTTTCATCGCCAACTGCGCGTTTGCCTTTCTAATGTAACCTCTGATAAACGAGGGGTCCTTTTCGATAGCCTTGTTACAGTCCTGGACAGCGTCAGGGAAGGACAACAACTTTGCCAATGCTGCGGCTCTGTTGGAGTATCCTCTAGCGTCCTCTGGGTTCCTCTTGATCATTTCTGTGTAGGATGCGACAGCCGCTGGCCAGTCACACTTGGTGAAGAACTCCTTACCCGCCAAGCGAGCCTCCTCGGCCTTGTCAAGGTCAATGTAGCTCAATGCCTCCCTGGTTTTGATATCGCGCTGGGTAGCCCTCAACTTGTTCAAGACGTCGGGCGTTCTGTGTTCTGTCAACGACTTGTCAAAGTACTTGGCGGCACTGGTCAAGTCGTCCTTCTTCAAGTACGTGTTTCCGAGCCTCGCAAACGACTTGGCAATCACCTTGTAGTCGGCTCTCAACTCGCGGCCCTCGTCAATCGCCTTGTTACACGTCTCGATGGCGGCATCGTAGTCGCCCTTTTCGTACTCGGCAGCGGCCCTGTTGTTTAAGTACGTAACGTCCTTGTGTAAGTCCCACGCACGCCCGTATGCAGCAATGGCAGCGTCAAAATCGCGCTTCTTGTACAAGGTGTTACCCTCAGTCTTGGCCGCGTCGGCCGCTTCTTTGTTGCTGGGCTCTGCCTCGGTTTCCGCCTCTGCATCAGTCATCTCCACATCCTCCGCAGCGTCCTCCTTTTTCACCTCCTTTGTCTCGGCTGGCGCAGCAGGCTTGTCTTCCTTCTTCTCCACCTTCTCCTCCACCTTCTTCTCCTTCTTCTCCTCGGCCGCCTGCGAAACTTCCTTGTCAAGACCGTCCATGTCGAATCCCATCAATGCACCCATAACAGTCATAAGACGGGGATCAGACAAAAGCTGAGTCGCGTTAGCACGGGGGTTAGCTTGTATCAGCGCAATCTTGCGGACCAACTCGGGATCCTTCATCATCTCCAGGGTCTTGGGGTTTGCACGCAACTTGTTCATCATGTTCGGGTCGGAGAAGATCGCGCCCAAGCCCATGTCCGGACCGCCCATGTCGCTCGCAATAGCATTCTCCACGTCGCGCAAACCGTCGCGCGCCATGGCGTTGGACGAGTCTAACTCGATCGCCTTCTTGTACAGCGTCTTTGCCGCTTCCAACTCGCCCAAGCCGTGCTGCGCAGCAGCCACGCGGTTGAAGCCCTTGGCCCACGTGCCGTTGATCGCCACACACTGCTCCGCATCAGCCAAAGCCAGCTTGAAGTCCTTCAACAGGGCGTGGGCGGCCGATCTGTTTGAATAAAGTACGTGGTTGGGGGTCTCCGAGGCGTCAATCGCCTTGGAGAAGAGCTCAATCGCCTGCTCGTACTCCTTCGCAGCAAAGTGCTTGTTTCCCTGTGCTTTAAACTCGTCAGCGGACATTTTGGGGTTGACAGTTGTGTGGTTATCGGATGCCTTAAATTCACTTTTGCCTCCACTTTTTTTTTCTAGAACCTTCTTGAAGGGCTGCAAAAAAGATCCTCGCTGTCTCCCGCTGATCTCTCAGCTCAGCTCTCTCGGCTCTCAGCTCTACTCTCTCGGCACTCTCGGCTCTCTCGGCTCTCTCGGCTCTCTCAGTCTACTCTCTCAGTCTACTCTTTCAGTCTACTTTACTCTCTACTCTCTACCCCCTCCCATCTTAGAATGAACAGCCCTCGTATTGGCAGTCTTAGTCTTGGATTTCTGAGGTCTGATGTTCTGGTCTCCAAAATCTTGACGACCTTTTATCTGTGGGTACCTTCCTCTTGTACCTCTCCTCTCTCTTCTCATTCCTCCTCTCATTCCTCCTCTCATTCCTCCTCTCATTCCTCCCTCCTCTTCCTCCACCAAAGTTAATCACATATATTGTGCCCTCAGTATACAAACTAGCGCACCAACTCTATAAACCACAGCACTCGTTAAACGCCTTGTCGACCACATCCATGGGGTAAGCCGGCCCATAGCCATGGCACACTTCGGTTCCACGCACCATATCCATGATGCGGAGGATGTCAATGCTGTCGTAGTCGATATTGTGCGACTGGGCCTTGAGCTGAAGGTAGTCCCACACCGCGCTCACTGCCAAGTTCTTCGTCCCTGGCTCTGACTGGCGGTGCTGAACGTGCTGGGGCTCGACCGCAGGCGACGTTGCCGGGAAGGAAAACTTTTGCTCCCCTGAACGCGCATAGTTGCCGTCACTCTGGTTCGGCGACCCCGACCCGCTAGAGTGGGTGCTCGCGCTCCGCGCTCGCCCCTTCTCGCCCGCACGCAAAAGCTGGTTCTCCTCCAGCACCGTCATGTGCTGGTGCTTCATCAACTGGAGCTGCTGTGCAAGCGCCTCCTTCTCCAAATCGCTCTTGGTGAGCTTATCCTCCAACTCGCGTAGACGCGCTTCGCGCCGCTCGCGAAACGCACGCTGGGCTGCGCGGTTCTGTGCTTTCCGCTTCACCTGCATCTCCTCCTCCGTGAGCTCCGAGTCATCGCGCGTCATGAGCGTCGCTTCGAGACGCTCCAACTGCTCGCGCTTAGATAGCACCGGCTCAGACACGGAAACAATAGGCGGAAGACGACCCTGCACCCCGTTCAGAGGAACGCCAGGGGTAGCAGACTCCAACGGCAGTGTCCCGTGTGACACGTTTCGTGGTACCTGTACGCCACCCCCCAACTGAGGCGCCTGGTAGTACTGTGGCAGCGCCTGCGGCCCACGGTGGAGCTCCGACGGCGGGGCGAGCATGTGCTCGCCCGCAGCAGGCATGCCGTATACCACACCGCCGCGTCCCACAGGCTCTCCAGCCGCCAGGAGTCCCGCAGGATGGGGGCCGGCCTGCACACCGTCGTACACGCCCATAAACCGATTGGCATAAAAGTGTTTGGCACCCGCACCAGCAACACCGGGATAGTCCGACACGTCCATGTGCGCACCGTCACCGCCCGGTCGGCCCCGTGGGGACTGCGGCCAGTACTCCCCGTCAAAGTGTGCGTTGGCTTCCATGCTGCCAAGATGCTGGCCGTGATCGCTCTAGACGAGTAGTTAAACTTATATATATGTGTCACGTGATGTAATTACGCCTCGATGGGCGGCGTTAGCTGGTCTGGGGCCCGGAGCCATAGCCAGGGCCCAGCGCTGCGCGGCCGCGACGGCCGTCTCTGCTGCTTGCTGATAGACTACGGTTTGCGAGCTGGTGGCAGCGCCCGGCGCCGTCAGCGCGGGCATTTTTGCTCTGCGCCGTGGCCAATGCGCTTTTCTGGGCCCTGTGACCCTGCCTCCACTAAATTATGGTCTGCTCTATTTTTCACCACTACGGGCATCACTATTAAACGAGATGGTGCGAGCGGAGGCGGGCGACACGAAAATGGACAAGTTCGAGTCGCACTGCGAGTTGACGGAGCTGGGTGCCGGCGGCAGCGCTCGCGCGTCGCGGTGGGAGAATATGATGGCGCTGTTTGCACGGTCGAACCCACCCCCACATCATGACTCAAAGACGGGCGACGCTGGGTCGGCGAAGGGCTCTGCGGGTTCTGCGGCGGGTTTCTCCGAGACGGTGACTCCGGACTTGCATCGCAAGTTGGAGAACAAGCACATCCAGATGATTGCATTGGGCGGGCTGGTGGGAACCGGGCTTCTCATTGGGCTGGGCCTGGCTTTGCGCACCGGTGGTCCTGCGGCGTTGTTAATTGCGTGGGGCTTGGTCGGTAGCATGGTGTTTTGCGTGATACACGCGCTCGGGGAGCTCTGTGTGGCGTACTCTGTTAACGGAGCGTTTTCGACGTATGCGACGCGATTTGTTGATCCATCGTGGGGCTTTGCGGTTGGATGGAACTATGCGCTCATGTGGTTGATTGTGCTTCCGTTGGAGTTGGTGGCTGCGGCGATGTGTATCAAGTACTGGAACGACGGCATCAACCCTGTCGCGTGGGTAGCCATCTTTTACTTGTTAATTTTGTGCATCAATCTTTTTGGGGTCAAGGGCTACGGCGAGGCTGAGTTTTACCTCACCATATTCAAGGTGATTGCTATTGTGGGCTTTATCATTCTTGGAGTGGTCTTGGTGTGCGGCGGCGGTCCGACGAAGGAGTTTGTGGGCAGAAAGAACTGGGTGTCGCCCGGACCGTTTGCGAACGGATTCAAAGGGGTGGTGTCGACGTTTGTGACGGCGCTGTACTCGTTGGCAGGAAGCGAGATGGTGGGTCTCGCGTCCGCCGAGGTGAGCCAGCCGCACAAAGTGCTTCCCAAGGCGGTGAGGCAGGTGTTTTGGCGCATCTTTTTATTTTACATCTTATCATTGATGGTGATTGGCTTGTTGGTGCCGTCTAACTCGAAGCAGTTGTTAGGCTCGAGCTCCACCGACACGCTGGCTTCGCCGTTTGTCATTGCTATTCAGAATGGCGGTATCAAGGTTTTGCCGTCCATCTTTAATGCTGTTATTTTGATCTCCGTTATCTCCGTCGGGAATTCCGCGGTGTACGGCTGCTCGCGCACAATACAGGCGCTCGGAGCGCAGGGGTTGGGCCCCGAGGTGTTGGCATATGTTGACCGTAAGGGCCGGCCATTGGTGGGCTTGGCTATTCTGGCCTTGTTTGGCTTGCTCTGCTTCTTTTCTGCATACCTGAACCAGTCTGAAGTATTCCTGTGGTTGTTGAGCGTATCGGGCCTTGCCACAATCTTTTCCTGGTTCAATATCAGTCTATGCCACTTGCGCTTTAGACTGGCGCTCCGTGCCCAGGGTCGCCTGACAGACGAGTTGACGTTTAAGGCGGCGAGTGGGATTTACGGCTCCATCTACTCGATGGTTTTCTTGGTTGCAGTTTTGGGCTTTCAATTCTGGATCGCCTTGTTTCCCATTGGTAGCCGTGGCAAGCCAAATGCAAAAAGCTTCTT
The DNA here is from genome assembly GCA_030566955.1 of [Candida] anutae. Lineage (NCBI taxonomy): Eukaryota > Fungi > Ascomycota > Pichiomycetes > Serinales > Debaryomycetaceae > [Candida] anutae. Next base: position 144,675 of record JAKUBP010000018.1, on the reverse strand, counting down.
CCAAAATTACTTGGGCTCTGTCGTCATCCTAATCTTTTATCTTGGTCACAAAGTGTACACTAAGAACTGGAAGCTATACTTGGATTTACACGATATCGACTTGGACACAGGGAAACGGAATGAAGATTTGGACTTGCTCAGACAAGAACTAGCCTTGGAAGAGCAATTACAAAAGAAAACGCCCCTTTACAAAAAGGTGTGGGGGTATTGGTTTTAGCGCTCTTTATTGTCGATACAATGCCTGTGTGTAAAATTGATGTAATTGTCTGTCAGTAGATCTTTATTAACTATATTGGCGTCGCTAATTTACAGACATAGAGACCATGATTTATTTAACTTGCTACTGGCATAGTTGAAGAAGCTTCTTCATTTTTCACACGTTTTTTAGTTTCACTTTTGGAAGAACTTCGTCTCTTCTTTGAGGCCTTGATAGGTCTCTCCTCACCTTCGACATAAACATCATCCAGCAAGTCATGCAACTTTACATTCTTGATTTGGATTCGATGAGTTGAATCAAAAGAGGCCCACCCCTTACAGATGCTGAAAAAATCGGCACAGGGAACCTGTATATCTAACTTTTTCTCTCCGTGCTTTTGTAAATCAATTTTTAGCCCAATGTACAACTTGGTTACATGAATTTCGGAGCAATCTTTCATCGGGGGATCTTGATTATTCACCTTCGCAATAGATTCTGTCACCAAATCGCCTGCCGTTGTGCCATAGGTATTTACAACTTCTTCAGCTTCGTTCATATCTTTACAGAAATAGCCATTATCGAAAGCCTTGAAATATGGATGTGCCATTTCAATTCCTTCTACCAACTCCAATTTTTGAGTAAGAAGTCTTAATTTACTCTCGACCATACCACTAAACTGCAAATGAGCTTCATAATTTGAGTGGGTTCCAGCTACAACACATAGGTAGAATTTATATTTGTGGAAGAAGTCATGCCTTTGTAGTAAATCTGACCATGTCTTCTTGCCCAAAGTGATATCATTCATGATCTCCAGTCCTCTTTTAAATTCTCCCAATATTACTTCTTTTGTCGAGGATGTAATGTTATGGGTCGCACACATGGAAGGGTACGCCGGTGTTATAACTGGCATTTTATGCTGACGATCATGTGGATATAATCGAGGATTCCATACTCGGACTTGCAAAGGCCCATCTTCGATTTGCTTGAGTAGAACAGGTTGAGGCCAACTCCATTGGGAGTAAATGTGGAAGAATTTTTCAACTATCACTGCGCTAACAGCATTTGGATATAGTTGACATATTCTTGCTACCAACATTGCCCAAGCTACACCTCCAGGAAATCCAAAAACATTGGCATATATTGCTCGTTGTTGAGCCCACATTTTAATGCAACGCAATGCATGCTTGAAAACAGTTGTTTTGGGAACTAACGTTAATATTTCGTCAGTAACACGTGTTCCATTTAATGATCTTAAATCTTTCTCATCAATGTTTCTTAACAAATTTTTATGATCTAAAGTGAGATCCTTCGGGACCCTTGGAATATCCAAACTTGCAAAGATCAAATCAATCGAAATTCCAGCAAACTCAATCTTTATAATTGGCACGAATGCATCTGGAACTGCCGCTAGTTCCTCTAATTCAGGCCTTTTCCGAAGAATTGCCGTAAAGACTTCAAAGAAGTCTGAGCGCGACACATGCTTAGGTACAACAATTAGGGTATCGATATCAGATCCAGGCCCATAAACTCCTAATCTATACGAGCCGAATGTGAAAATCTTCCCCCCTGCTTCTTTTGCTAGTACTTCAGACATATTCTTACTTTGTGAAACTGTATAAACAAGGTCTTCGGTTAATTTCTGCAAGATGTTAAGAACTTCCACTCTTTTTTTAGTCGCGGATTCACTTTCAAATGATCCTCTATTCTTAAGTTCTCTAATGAGAGTATCATTCAATTCATTTTCTTTGGTCGTTGGATTTGCCAAAGACACTGGTGGTGTCACACCATAGGTTGGACCGCCCATGCTCAACAGCCTATACAAATTATTTCTGTTGCTTGTATTTTCAGGAGAGCACATGTAGTAATTTGTGTTACCCGGACACCGGGCGAAATAGTTAAATTGCTACAGGCGTAGAATAATACGTTCCAGCACCGTTTGCCACCAGGTTAGCTCAGTTAATTATAAGCTATTGTTAAACAGTTAGGAATAACCGATTCCAGAATTCAAGTAGTTTGAATTTAAACTGTCAACCTGATCAATTTATCAGAGCCGAGCTGTACCTTTATTGTGTTAGACTGAAACTGTTATCCAGAATGGGATTGACGTCGAAGCTTGATAAGCTCATTTTGAAGAATCCAAATGAAAATGTACCAAATACATCAGCTGTAGTGCAAACGAGCCCAGGTGATAGCGATGATATAGATGAAGTAGATAACGAGGGTCATTCCATTTTATCCGGAATCATTGCACAGTTGAGACCAGGTTGTGATTTGTCTAAGATAACTTTACCAACATTTATACTTGAGAAGAAGTCTATGTTGGAGAGAATAACAAATTTCTTCCAAATTCCTGAATTGCTATTGGAAGCCAATGATAAAGATGATGAATTGGAGAGATTTGTGGCAGTCGTTAAGTGGTACTTGGCTAGCTGGCACATCACCCCGAAAGCTGTTAAAAAGCCATTAAACCCTATTCTAGGAGAAGTATTCTCATGTTACTGGAACGATTTACCTGGAGATAAATCTGCTTTTTACGTATCCGAGCAAACCTCGCATCATCCACCAAAATCATCTTACTTTTACTTGATACCCGAACTGAAAGTAAGAGTAGATGGGGTAGTTATCCCCAAGTCCAAGTTTTTAGGCAATTCGTCAGCTGCAATTATGGAAGGATGGGGACATGTAACCCTTGGTGAGAGAAATGATGAAGTCTACATAATGAATCAGCCCAATGTTTATTGCAGGGGAATATTGTTTGGCAAATTAAGAACAGAATTGGCAGACCATATGTACATTAGATGCCCGCGAACTGGGCTCGAAGCTGACATTGACTTCAAGACGAAAGGCTTCATTACTGGCTCATATGATGCCATCGAAGGCGTGATAAAAGATACTAAGACATCGAAATCATTATTTTCTATAACGGGTAAGTGGAATGAAGTAATGACAATTGAAGATCTCGGAACGGGGATCAAGTCTGTTCTTTACGATACTACCTCAGCTTTGAAATCAAAGCCTAAGGTTAGGCCAATAGAAGAACAAGATGAAAACGAATCAAGAAAATTATGGAAACCAACAATTGATGCTCTCACTGAAAGAGATCATGTTACAGCTACAGATGAGAAATTCAAGGTAGAAAATGAACAGAGAATAAAAGCAAAGAAGAGGCTTGATGAAAATATACCATTCACTCCTGCGCTTTTCAGAGATATTCGAGAAGATGAAGTCGACTTGCAAGATTTAGAATTTGTTTTCAAAGCGGATATTGACTTGTCTGCAGATTCTGCCATTTTGAAAAAGCAAGTTTTGGACGTTGTACCCATACTCCCAAAATAATACGCTTAGATGTATATTAATAACTTTTTATAGCTCATGCTCAATAATTTCTTTGTTTACTTCTTATGATGAACATGTATCCGAGCGAATACCATTTGCTCAAAAATGTATTTCTCGTTTTAAAATCGATGTGTGACCTGCATATAACCATAAACAACATTTTGGAGAGGTGTCCTGATTGAATATTTCACCTTCTCCACCAGCAGTATAGTTGTGACGTGGAAGGAGGATCAAGACAGACGATGTCTGAACTGAATTTTACAGCCTTACAAAGGGAATTGAAAAGTGATGATTTCAGTTGCTTTAAATGCATCGATTACTTGAAAGTTCATTCTAATAACATTGGACTCCACCATGCCTTAATTAGAAGATTGAAACAGTTCAGCTATGATGAATTAGAATTCTTTATCCCGCAATTCATCCAGCTTTTGGTTGTATTCCAGACTGAGTCTATGGCTTTAGAAGATTTTCTTATTGAGTGCTGCGTGAAGTACCCACACTTCAGCTTGATTGTATTCTGGAATTTGCAATCTTGCGTCTTTGAATTGAGGAATGATCCAGAGTCTTTTTCATTTCAAACCGTTCGAAGGTTTATTAACAAGCTACAGAATATCTTATTCAATACAGATTTGAAGCAGCTGCCGAAGCATGAATTTCGTGAAAATCTTCAACCTGCTCTTGTATTATGTGGGGCCATTGCATCGACACTTGCTGTTCCTCACATAGGTGACTATATTCGCCCTCTTATTATTTCTCAGGCAAAACAGGAGAAGTCTTTTGTGTTTAAACTCGCAAACTTTCAAAAGACATTGACGAGGAATTTGACTTTGAAAAACCAGCGCATATCGTCTGAAAATGCTGTTTTAAAATCTGGAACAGCATCTGATGATGATTCTCCACAGTCACTGAGGCCAGTTTTGAATGAGAGATCTGCTTCCGTTCCGCGAATCTCCGGGAAGAAAAACAGTGGAACATTTCTGTCAGACGACTCTGAGGTGTACACCACTGATGAGGAAGATAATAGACAAAAAGACTTGAGAAGTGATAGTATTGCAAAGAAGAATGAAACAGCTAGATATCATTCAATAAAGTACAATGAAATTGAGGAATCTTTGAGAATTAATACTAGAATTAGGCCAAAGAAAAAAGTACACAATAGCAGGATTGAACGGAGCAGTACAAATGCAATTTTTTCAGGATCACTAGGCGATTCTGAACAGTACAATGTGAACTCTCAATCGCTACCAGATTTGACAAAAGTCCCTGATAGCGATGTTGGTTACTACCTATCACCAGCCGAATCTGAATCGTCGTTATCCTTTTCAAAAGTAAGAGAAAGGAAAGTGATTTTACCCACACAGCAATCCAGACAATCACCAGGTCAGACCCATGAGCAACTACTTAAAATATTGCAAATCAATTACACCAAAAAAGTCACAAGTTTCATCATTTCCTTACAGAATATTCTGTTAAGGTTATCACAGGTGCCAAAAGAAGCGAGATTATCCGCCTTAAGGGCGGAACTCTCAATAATAAATGATACCTTACTCCCTGCTGAAATTGATATACCTCAGTTATTGCCCATAACGAGTAATAAAAATAAACGGTATCATAAAATTCTCAAGCTAAGCATTAATGAGGCATGTGTTTTGAACTCGGCAGAGAGGGTTCCCTTCCTTTTATTGGTTGAGTATTTAAGTGATGAATTAGATTTCAATCCATTCACAGACTCGAACCAGAAGATAATTTCTAGCAAGAACAAGACCAATGACGCCAAACCTTCATTTGAGAGCGCTGTGCCAATTTTTGATGATGGAGATATTGGGCTGAAAACTACTGAGGCGGTAGAGACAGATATCGAGATTAGTGAAAGAATGGGTTCTGCTGATCTTGGTGCTACCCCCGAAGCAGATTTGGGCGATTTGCCACTTTTTTCGACCGCTCGCATGACGGGATTTTCCAGTAATACAAATGTCGAGAAATCTCCCATTGGTTTAGATGGTGGACCTTCTGCGCCAACTAACTTGACTGCGGATTCATATACGAAGGCGCTTGCTAGTCAAATGCGAATTGCATCTGTAATGCTTCAGCAATTGGAAAGCTCAGGTACCTCTGGGCTTGAACAATCAAATGCAATTCGCAGTCGTATAGTCGATTCTATGATAGCTTTGCAAGACCAATTTGATTCTATTAACTTCATTAAATTAAATGAGTTAAGGGGGGATGATTCTGATGCTGGAGAAAGGAAACTAGAGAATGACTTCAAACTTGGCGAAGACTGGAATTCAAAAAAGGAGCGTATCAAGAGATCTAGTGTTTATGGACATTTGCCTAATTGGGATTTATGCTCAGTAATAGCAAAAAATGGGGATGACTTACCTCAAGAAGCATTCGCATGCCAGTTAATAACCATGATTTCAAGCATTTGGAAGATCCAACAAGTTGGAACTTGGACGAAAAGAATGAAGATCTTAATTACAAGTGCCAAGACAGGTCTAGTGGAAACAATAACTAATGCTATTTCAATTCACTCGATTAAGAAGTCGTTAACAGAGAATTCAATAAGTACTGGAGAAAATTCTAAAGGTCGAATTTTTACTCTTTTAGATTACTTTGAAAAACTGTTCGGCCCCCCCAGTGGAACCAAGTTTAAAAATGCGCAAGATAACTTTGCCAGAAGCTTAGCCTCCTACTCGATTATATGCTACGTCTTACAGATAAAGGATCGTCATAATGGAAACATCATGATTGACGATGAGGGTCACATTATCCATATTGATTTTGGATTTCTCTTATCGAATTCACCGGGTAGTGTGGGATTTGAAGCCGCCCCATTCAAATTAACCACGGAGTATGTTGAATTATTAGGAGGAACAGAGAGCGATTGCTACAAAAAATTCGTTAGCTTATGCAAGGCATCTTTCAATGCATTGAGAAAGGAAAGTGACCAGATCATTAGTATTGTTGAATTGATGCAAAAAGAATCTACTTTCCCATGCTTCAAAAATGGAGATAATACCAGTGTTCTTCTCAAAGCAAGGCTTCAAGTCCACTTATCAGACAAAGAGTCGGATTATTTTGTGGAAAATAGCTTAATTGGGAAAAGTATTGGAAGCATGTATACCAGATTGTATGATCAATTCCAAATGATAACACAGGGTATATATAGTTGAGAATTTCTCTGACACATTGATTGATAGTTATTGAGGAAATGTGATTGGTAACGCTCGTGCGCTATGCAAGACCAAATCGGGAAACTCAAGCATTTATTATTTAGTTTCCTTCATTTTCATTCAACATAGTTGAGTCAAACTTATGTCGAAACTCATCTCAATACATTGCTTATATATTCGTGCCATGGATCACACAGTATACACCTTCAAGTTTCCCGTCGTTTCGCATTCTGCCGGAAAAGATTCTACCAGTAGTATTCGTACATTAGTCACAGAACAATCCTTCCCTGCCATTTCAACTAACCCATATTGCAGAGGTTCATCATCTGTAAGATTTGAATCTGAGAAAGAGATTGAATTAGAGTCCCAAAAAAGGGCTTCTCGGTCACGGAATCAATTCATAATTGCGAGAAATCATTTGTCACGGATGCTCAGTTTGAAGTGTATCAGACTGAGCATAGCAAAGATAACAGCAGAGGTATGTCATTGCTGGTGGATATTAAGAGTTATACTAATTTTACAGTTATGGAAGAGGAGCCTGAAATCTTTCAGGGACTACTTCTGCTTATTGGCTTACTTGGAAACACAATGTGATCGAAAGGTAAGTTTTGCTGGAACGAATAACTATCGACGTCCACCTCGGGAACCAACAGGTGTCATTGATTCATTTTTAATACTTAACGAATTATTATATGATAATAGGGTTGATCCTGATACTCCTTCATCAACACCAATCATTACAAAGCCATTTCGAATAAGGAACTATCGTCAGTCCAAAGTGACCAAACCTCGATTTAGAAAGCAGAGCCTTGAGAAGCAGTATACAGTTCTACTAAATGCGGATAATGGCGTGATTACAGAAGATGTTTTCAAACGCATTTAGAGAGAAATTGCATTTAATGTGTAACTTAACGGCGTATTTCATGTATTATTTGGTTTCAAATCTGTAACATGGCACGATTATTTAATTCTGATCCCCAATTCAATTTCACTCTAGAAAATGTAATTGTATTTATATTAACGCACGGCCCACATTAACATTTCCAGACTTATTCTTCTTAGTTGAGCTCTAGGATCTAGATCTATACGAGTAATGACCTCTCAAAAAGAAGAAAAACTTCGAGCTCTACTTGATAGCTTGAAGAACTTGGATAGCATCACGTGGGCTTATATGAATCCTGGCTGGTTCAACGATCTTGAGAATCACTTGCTGCGTACGAGCTTTCCAATTTGTACTAACTTGGGTGAAGAGTTAGCGAGCTCTTTTCAGAGAATGCTTCATGTACGTATAATGCTGCTATAGAAAGAGATAAATACTAATGAATGTGGTTTGCTGATGTAATTGGTTGCCGACGCGAACTTTCAAGGAATCTACTGGATTTGTATTCATTAATAGAATATGAAAAGACCAAAATTTATGGCATTCTGGTGTCACAAGACTATCCAAAGCGCAATAACTTTGAATTCAACAAATCAAACCCTAGTCCACTCTTGACAGAAAAACTATGGAAACCTTCGCCCATATCAGAAAACAGTGGGCAAATCGGGAGAAAACGCACCTTTTTGAGTAGCGATACTAAAAAACTTCTACATGATATTTTCCGCGTACAACCTAACCCCAGCAAAAAGGATAGAGAATTGATTGCAAAAAGGTGTGGCTTGACGAAGCGACAAGTCAGGGTCTGGGTATGTTCATATATATTTACCCCGTTGATCATGATACTAACATTTTCGGTTTACAAATAATCGTATAAGACAAAAGCAAAGAAGCTGAGTGTCACGAACTTAATTCCGCCAGAAAGACTAGAGTTTGTCTACTCTGTATGAGTTCTCGACCGCTGAAATTCGAATCTCCTATTATAAGCATTCATAGAATATCTAAGCTCGCCCTGGGCTCTTAATAGACTGTTGATTCTTGAAATAATTTGTGAATGGGCTCCTGTAGTTGACCATTCATGTTTTTCGTCATTTAATAAACGTAAGATTGCGAACGATAGGCGCCTGTCAAATTCCCATTTGTATCCAAGTTTTTCTGCATCATTCCAGAACTTGTCCAAGCATTGGAGCTTTTGATCAAATCTTAAGACTTCGGTATCTATTACTCCCAAGATAATATACTTGATCATACCGTTTAATTTTTCTGGAGTTGCTTCATAGAATTTTAAGAGTTGGTTAATCCTCAGTGGATCATCTTGTACTATCATCTTAAAAGTGTAACCGTGAACACAGCTTGAACTGTTTTTCATAAACGAGAGAATTTCACGAACATTTGTAACATCTTTTGTCTGGGAGCGGAAATATGCTCTGTCAACAAACTTCATTACCTCTGCCACTATATTATCTATTATGTATTCCTTGTCAAATTCGGACTTCAAAAACGTAAATCTGTCTGATCGAACGTAATCATAAATGCAGTCAATAACTTCGGCGATATTCTGAGATTCAATCAAAGAGATGGTCTGTCCAAATGCTCTTAATGAGTTATGAAACTTCGCTTTTTCCGATGACGTCGAAAGTCGAAGTATTTTATGTATTTTGTACTCATTAATCTCTAAAGTTTCCTGTCTGCACATGCTAGTTTTATCTTCTGACTGATTTTTAGTGGCTGATTCAGTTAATTCGTTTATTCTTCTGTTGTTTTCCTCACGAAGAAGTATCTTTTTGGTGTCTAGAGATGTAGAAAGTAATTTTCCTGATAAATCTTCGATCAATTCTTTATCGAAAACCTTCGCTCTTAAAATCATTAATCTACCAACTTCCAATATCACACTGGTATTTTGGGTCTCCTTCATCTTTAGCAATACTTTTAAAATTTCAAAAAGTCTCAGTTGCAGATAGTTTTCTATGGTTAAGGTAGAAAAGAAATCACGTAAAATGACAGACGGGCCCCCATTTTTTAGGATTATTCTAACGATGTTTCCAACTTGTTCTGGCGTTAATTGAGAAGACTTTCCCACTAGCACGACAGATGCTCTCAAGACGTCATGCATCACAGCTGAGGAGGATTTTGATAATTTCTTAAGAATTTCTTCATATGCATGTCTATCCTCTTTAAAAACGACCTTCAATCCATGAAGTAGATTAGTACTATCCAAAATGGTACAGCTTCTAAGAAGCACTGCTCTAATGTGAGTGTACTTTTGTGTTTTGAGAATTCTGGTCATTAAAGAATTCATGATATGTGCATTGGGACCAACTCTCAGAGCTCTGAAGTGGCGAATGTATGTCAGATAAATCAAGTATGGGTTAATTGATCGCAAACCTAGCAAATAAAGGACATCCAAATCATTAATCTTTACACCCAGATTATTATGCAAAAGGTGTTTGACAAGTTTGGTAGTAAAAATGTCACTTTTAATGTATTGCGAGCTCATCAAAATAACGGAGCAACCTTCGTAGAATGGAAATGTCAGGCTAACCCATCCAGGAAACCTTGTCATTGGCTTTGTCATTTCAACCAACTTTGAAAACTCACTTGATGTGGTGATATTCTCATACTCAAGTTGCTTATGGCTCTGCGTATCATGAATCATTTGCATGGCTTTTCTTACCTTAAGCATTCTCAAGGTCATGTCGGACAGAGAAGCCTCGCTTGAATTCTTCTGAGCCTTCACTTCCTCTTCATAAGATAGAACATCCGTGATTTTCGAAAGTTCTTCGAGGTCCCGATGTGCGGATAAGCACGTTTCGATCCAGGAAACCTTCACCTTGAGCTTAAAGCAAATTGTATCTATAATATGTTTCTGCAATTGTTCGTTAATAATATCTTCCTGGGAGGCGGCAAAGAATCCAAACAAGCCAAAGGACAAATTACCGCATTCCTCGATGCTCTTGACTCCTAAGTCAATAAAATCTTCAACGTCGCTCAACGACGCGTATGCAGTCATTCCCAATTTCCAACAGTAAGAGTACTGTTGATGAAAAAGAAGACGTTTAATTAGAAGTGACCTCATCCGATCATCGATGGGTGTTTCAATTCTCTCGTAGAATGAAATGTATATACAAGGGTGTATCGTGATCGGATTGTATTTGAGTAGTTTTATTAGTCGAGCGGAAGTTGTATCATTCTCAAGTACCAGCTCGAGATCATTTCGTATCTCGGGACTAAGGTTATTGTATGCTGCTCGCAACTGTTCGTCGCATTCACTGTTGGATTCTGCCGAGTGGCCCATTCCATCGCGATGACGTTGTGTTGAGAAGTTAACGTCGCTTCCTAGAGACTCTCGCAACGCGATTGCCTCTTGACGAATGAATTTTGTCACTATCTCTGTAACTATGCTCTTAAATGATGCAACACTAGACGAAGGGCTGTCCGTCTTTCGTGTAGTAGGCCCTTTCGGAGGAGATGATAGCATGCGTACCGCTTTCTCGCGATGAAAAAGAGAAGGGCGACATATCACGCCATGGCTGCCCCTCCATAGTCGTCGTATCCCTGATAACATTGTAGGTATCCTTTGCTTCCATCAACAAAGAAGACTTCTATAAACCAGACTTTTAGCTCCACTTATTTTAGCTAGTGTGAACTCACTTTTTCAGGCATGTTTTTTTTGACTTAGTATAGACCACTACATTCCGGTCGTCTTTGGTACGCCATGGCTCAGGTGGTGTGGAACTCTGATATTGATGTCTATGACTCTGGTGTTATTCCGGTGCTGGTTGCCAGGAACATTGCTCGATACTTGAGTATTCCTGATTTATTGGCTTTTGGACAGGTGTCCCGAAATACATATAAGACGACCTCAAATCCGACGCTTTGGGTTTACAAGTTAAAGCAGATGGACGTTTGGAATGATGCATACACACCTGCATTAAACACAGTTTTACTGAAGGGTGACTTTGAGTTCTTGAGTAGTCCGTTGCAGTGTTTTGGGCGCGTTATCAAAAGTCCCAAGCTTGCCAAGTTGCAGGTATTGAGAATTTACAAGACGCTAATTCCCTACTACCAAGATTTAATACCTAATAAATCATACGACAGGCTTAGAATATTCAAAGATTTTCAGTCTCCGCAAGAGCAGGCTAAGATTTTGCACAATTTACTCGTGTTCAATAGAATGGATGCTGACGACCTCTCTCGAGCTTATGTTCGTGAAAAGATTGAGTCCTTATTTGAAATATTCGAGAATGCATTACTTCGTGAGTTAGAAATTCACTATGACATTCAAGATTACAAAAGCACTAGGAAGTTTGCTGAGATTTTAATCGACTTGGGAAATCATCAAACTTTGATTGACTTCTTCCTACAAAAGAGCATTTTCGACAATGAGGGTAGTGAAATATTTAATCTAGAGACGTTTGATACGTCAAAGTTCTTTCTGGTTTCTCTGGGGAATAGCTCAGTAGATGAAGAATCCGAGACTGAAAGTAATATTACCACACCCAATATTGAAGTATTGGACGATTTAGTAAAGGAGATTGCTGATATATTCAACCTGCAGTCAAACGTTATTGATCTTATATTTCCCAGTTCATTACCTATGATGTACAAAGTGTGCGAAGAGCTTATATCTAATCAGGTAAAGGAGCTTTTGATGATTTTGATCGATGCATCGAAAAAGGTTGGGCTGCACTTGCCTCTAGTGCCAATTCTTTACTCCAAATTTACTTCCGACTTTTTGCAACTTTTAGTTCCCAGTGTCAATGTCGGCGAATCCTACTCTACTTTGGTTGTTGAGCTCTTTGATATGCTGTTCGAGTCTTTTGCGGCAGAATATATGAGGGAAGAGGTGACACTTTTCAAGCAGGCTTCTAGTGAAGTAATGTTAAAGTGGAAAGAATCTGTATCTCAAAGAGAAGCAGAGACGGAGCGTAATATCTTGAAACAAGTCAAGGTTGAAGCCAAGAATGACTTTTTGTCAAACTTCAAAAAAGTGTTTGCGATAAATGCTTCGGGTGGAAAAGAAAGCCTGGAATCGTCTGACGTTGCAAACTACTCAAAAATAGAGGCGAGGGCTCAGATTTTATCTGAAAATATCAAATCGTTGAATAAAACATTAAGCCTAGAAGTAGTGGTGGATGTATTGAACCAGGCAAAGCTCGCCCTTCATCGCCTTCAAAAGTTTAAAGAATTTTCAATTGCTGCTCTCAGACTGGACATATATGCTGCCATGCAAGATATTTTTATGACATTAATTGATGTCATTGATAATGAACATATTAAACCGGGATTTGACAGAGCAATGCAATACTTATTGACGTATAGTCCAAATTCTAAAACATACACAGAAACACACAATGAAACATTTGAGGAACCTCTAGTGCTATTCTTTGAACTTGGAAACATGGCTGACCTTATTATCCAAATGATCGATATGTTCTATAAAGAAGAGATGATAAATCGGCATTTGGTAAAAAATGAAAACTCTATATTGAACCCATCTCTACAGAGCAAGAAGAAGCTAGAGTCTGTGGTTGACAAATATGTGGCTGATGGACTTAATATCGGTGTTGGTGTGTTGGTGAGTGAGATTGAGAATGTGTATAATAAGCACCTTTCACCAGGAGATTATAATCCCTCTTCAGAGACCTCAGCCAATTTTGGAACGACAAAAGCGGCTCAGCAAGCTGTGGGGATCTTGAAGCAAAATTTAAACCTCTTAGGCGAGAGCGCAGATAAATCAATAGTGGATGTGTTCCAACAAGAGATGGCAGAACGTTTCTTCCAAATTGTGGTAAAAGTGCTCAAGCAAAGCACAATTTCTGTTGTGGGTGCGACAAGCTTGATTTCAGATCTTAACTTGTACTGTGACTTTATTGTCTCTCAAATAAAGACAAACAAGAGAATGGTTGTCCCGCTTTTTCAATCGTTGAAAAAGGTGGGAAACATCTACTTGATTAGTGGAGCAGACTCAAAGGCCATTGGAAAGCTTGTAAGTGACTTATCCAAATTCAATGGAATATTCGGGCAGGAAGAAATTTACGAATTTGTTCAAAGGCGAGAAGACTGGCCCCTTATTCGTAAACATGTTGAAAAGGTTATGTACGGGTTTGGATTTGGCGATTGCAGCATAGCATAAAAATTGTATTTGTAATAAATTACGTAATAATGCGATCAGGAAGTTTTCAGATTCACTCAATGCGATGTCAGTTTTTAAAGAAGCTTTGCGGAGGTTAATAATCACATATTGGATGTATGTTTGCCTTCAAGGCCTGCATTCTAAGGTCACAGTGCCGTATCCGATCTTCGGTTATCCGATCGCACATGATACGACATCACTTTAGCACTTCTATTCCTATGCAATCTCAAGAGAGAAATTCATGTGAGCTCCTGTCGCCTCAGGACCGCTTAGAATGGGTCTATGCTAAACTCAGTCTGAAAGAACCGTTGAAATTTTCAACATTAGAGTGTTATAATCGCTATTCAGAAGAGAAAATATCTTTACTAGAAGATATTCTCGAGTGCTCTTCACCCAATCCCAAATTGCTCGCTTTAGTACTTGGAGGCAGTTGCAGGTCATCTTCTTTGAAGGCTTTAGTACTTGGTAACCTATTCGAGATGATAAAATGTGGCAAAAATGAGCAAAGTCTACGCATCTTTCTGTTAATGAGACAATTTGGAGGAATGACAGAAGAGCTTTGGGGTAACGTTACTTCTATTGCCAATAATCGTAATGGAAACGGGGAAGACCAGATAAGATCAATTCTTTCAAATATTCTAGTTTTGCAAGCCATTACTTGCGGAGAGGTATTATTGGCCTCATCATATTTCATTGGATTTCATCAAGATACACAATCAATGGAATCCTTTACGGTTCAAACAATAATACGGGCCTTAACTTACGAAAATGACACCAAGCATGCCTATAACTCGTATGCCTTAATCAAGATTCTACAAGACGATCTCCTTCGAGTACTTCCGACTGCTGAACTTGGGTACGCGATCAAATTCTTATCGGGCAAACCGACGTCTTTGAATTTAGCCAATATATTAGTCAAACGATACTTGAGTATTATACGACTGGATTGGGACCCACGGAATCCATCAGATAAACTCAGAAGAACTGTATTGGGGTTAGTTTACGCCAATCTTGAAGTTGGGGCTTTCAACCATGCATACACACTTTGGAGTTCAATAAGCCCAAGTGAGTCTCCATTAAGTCACTCTGACTATGAAGTAGCAAGAAAATTGCTACAGGGTGCATCAAATCTTGAAGCATTCGAAAAAGTTTTGCAAAGGCTTCCTCCAAACCTGGACCGTGACCCTCGTATTGTGGATATTACTTTAAAAAGATTTGGTCAAGATCCTACGCGACAGACTCACTTTGACAATCTTGTTCAGTCCTTACAACCACCGATCCTGAGACCAGTGATATCACTGTTGTTTCAGGCCTATTTATTTCAAGGTAACGAACTGTCCGCTGAAAAATTACTTCAAAGCTTATTCAAATCCAAGGGCGGGCTTCGACCAGAAGAATTCAGCGAAGTTATTGGAAAGCTTCTTATCAGAGGCAGTGTTAATGATGCTATCAAAATCCTAGACTCAACTGACATCAAAACTGCAAGCCTAGCCTATACTAGAATTTTTGCGCATATTCTACATTATGAATATCCTGGTTTAGATCTGAGGCGGGACTTTTTCAACCTGTTGTACACCAACTTTCACAAATTGGATCTTCAGGATCCAGCATTTGCAATGCTTACGTGGGAAATAATTCGCTTCGTATGCGACAAGGTCGAACTTGAAACTGCGCGCATCTTGTTTACGGAGATTGACATTTACACTTCAAAAGACCCGTCTTTGTCAACAGACAAGGAAAACACAGTCTTTAATTTTGAAAAGTATGGATTTCCTAACAAGTACAAAAACCTTCTAAGAATGAATGAAGGAAAAAGGCGTCAAGCATTGGACCTACTCTTTGAGAGAGCAATTCTACAGCAAGATGTCGAGACAATAGTTTGGAGTATTGAAGAATTGAGGTATGGAGGTTGCGGCCTCATAGACATAATTGGGACTATGGTAAATGACCCAAAAGTAGGCAAGATTCTACTGCCACTATTAGAAAACAGTGTGCTTGAACAGGTCAATGGCAACGCGAGCGACACCGACACTTTATTATGTAAATAGTACATTTACAGCCAGTACTGGCTGATTCATTCCTAACAAACGTCGATAATTTGGTAATTTTTCTATAGACAAGTTATTATACGATGTTATGTGCTCATCTGCGTCTCTTGTGGCTCTTTTTGTCAAACAAGACACCTCCCTTTGCAACTTCCTTGACATTCTCACCCATTAACTCAACAAAATCGTCTTGCTTGCTTTGAGCCGCAGCATCTGTCTTCGAGCTTTGTGAGACTGTCTCCACTTCCTCTTCCATGGTAGGCTCTGATGACGAGAAAGCGGCAAACTTCAGCTTGAACTTGGATATCTTGCCTGTAGCGTTGGGATCGCCAATCGTCAAGTCGCTTCTGTGTGGGTTCCATAAAGAGTTATTCCTTTGATCTGCAATCATTCTTATTTCATCTTTAGGCGCCTGTGACCTTCTTGTTATAACCAGACCATCACTCAACTCTACCAACGTATCAAACTGGTAAAAGATTGCAGGTCTGGCCTTGCCTAATCTAATCTTACGCATCACACGTCTGCTAGACAAGTGCACATCATTTGCCATCGCAATTCCACGTGTAGAACGCTGGAATGTGCCCGCTGAAGCGGACACTATCCTATGTCCCGAGGCCGTAGTGAACATAGTTTAGCTATTCACCATATGAGATTGAAGGGTTGAAAAATTTTGGCTATAACTTTTGGGCAAAACACACGACCTCCTTCATCAACTTTTCACGAAAAAGCGGCGGCACCGTCAAATGCTCTACATCGTTCTATACAACGTACTATAGTTAAAAGATGGCCTTCTCGTCGCAGACGCCCACTATAGTGGTATTGAAGGAAGGTACTGACTCTTCTCAAGGTAAGGGTCAGATCTTGAATAACATTAATGCGTGCCTAGCAATTCAAGACACTTTAAAGCCAACTTTAGGCCCGTTTGGTCTGGACATCTTGATTGTGCTGTCTAACGGCAAGACGACGATCTCCAACGATGGAGCTACTATTCTCAAGTTGTTGGACATTGTGCATCCCGCCGCGAAGATGTTGGTTGATATTTCGCGGGCACAAGATGCGGAGGTTGGTGACGGAACCACTTCTGTTACGATCTTGGCTGGCGAGTTTTTGAAGGAATCCAAGGCCTTTATCGAGGATGGTGTACTGTCGCACGCAATTATAAAGGGCTTACGTACTGCTAACTCGCTCGCGGTTGCTAGACTTAAGGAGTTGGCGGTTGAGATCAACCGTGACGATCCAGTTGAGTTCAGACAGTTATTGGAGAGGTGCGCCACTACCGCCATGCTGTCAAAATTAATCTCCCAAAACTCTGTGTTTTTTACAAAGATGGTCGTAGATGCTGTCTTGAGCTTAGACCAAAACGATTTAGACGAGAATTTGATTGGTATCAAGAAAGTACCGGGAGGTTCGATGGAGGAACTGTTGTTCGTGGATGGAGTTGCTTTTAAAAAGACCTTCTCTTACGCTGGTTTTGAACAGCAGCCGAAGACATTTGTCAACCCCAAGATTGTGTCACTCAACGTTGAGTTGGAGCTCAAGGCGGAGAAAGAGAATGCTGAGGTTCGCGTAGAGTTAGTCAAGGACTACCAGAGTATTGTGGATGCTGAGTGGAAGATCATTTTTGACAAGTTAGAGGCCATTGCTGCCTCAGGTGCCAATATTGTGCTCTCGAAGTTGCCGATTGGCGACTTGGCAACCCAGTTCTTTGCTGACCGCGACATCTTTTGCGCTGGGCGTGTTTCGGCTCAAGACATGGACCGAGTCATACAGGCGGTAGGTGGTCTGATCCAGTCTACATGTCTGGACATTCGCCCTGAGGATGTGGGAACGTGTGAGCGTTTTGAAGAGGCTCAGATTGGCCTGGAACGTTACAATATCTTTAAAGGTTGCCCACAGGCTCGCACTTGCACCTTGGTATTACGTGGTGGGGCAGAACAGGTTATTGCAGAGGTGGAGCGCTCCCTTCATGACGCTATTATGATCGTTAAGCGTGCTGTGAGCCATAATCAGGTTGTTGCAGGTGGCGGTGCTATCGAGATGGAATTGTCAAAATACTTACGTGAGCATGCCCGCACAATTGCAGGCAAGCAGCAAACCATCATCTCTGCTTTTGCAAAAGCGTTAGAGGTGATTCCTCGCCAATTGTGCGAAAACGCTGGCTTTGATGGAATTGAACTTTTGAACAAATTGCGTAGCGCGCACCACAAGGGAGAGACATGGTTCGGAGTTGATTTCCAGAATGAAAGGGTGGGCAACAACATGAAGGCCTTTATATGGGAGCCGGCTTTGGTTAAGATAAATGCTTTGGAATCCGCAACCGAAGCCGCAACATTGTTGTTGTCTGTGGACGAGACTATCAAGAATGAAGACCCGCAGGAGGGAGGAAGGGGACGTGGCGCATACTAAATAGCATTTAGAGGTCAAGTCCACTTGGATAACGTGGATATATTAGTGGCTGAAAAAAACCAGAGCACTAGCCAACTTGGCCGTACTGTCTGCCATAACGTGCTCCCCACGTTGACTCTTGTGCTGGACTTCTTTATTTCCGGCGCGTACGTGGTTTCACCTGCCCTTCCCAATGGAGTGGAATAACTCTTGTAGACAGTCTACTTGGTCGCAAGACGGGAAAAATAGGAAGTAGCTGTATAGAATAGGATACTAATGGATAGATGGGAGAACTCCGACCAATGGAGTAACTTTCAAGTATCTCCAATATGCCATTGATGGTGTATTAGTTCGAATAATGATCTGTGAGAGTTTATTTGTATAATCCAATCTCATCCTTATGTGCTAAGCCGTGGCCTTGGCTACTCTATGTCGGGAAATAGAACCATCTCCATTATATCATTAAAGGACGACAATATGAACAACCCCAAACACCGACTGACTACAATCACATGCTAATGGTTCGATATTGCAGCGGACTTATGGCCGGAAGGTATAGGGCCGAAGCGGCGTGAAAGACGATTAGGCGCCGTGACTTGGACGTCTGGGCCCATGTTCGATTTCACGTGATGATGAAAGAAATTTGTGCTAAAACTCTGAACCAGGCAGGGTGCGCTGCACCTTGTGATACTTGTGTCTCTATGAGGTGATTATGTTGCGATGGGCCCGTTTTACACTTGGCACAAACAATATACCTCTGGCTGTTTTTATCACGAGACCTGCTCCTTGCCCAAAAAGAGGGAGGTTACCGGGCTTTGTCAAGTGGCTTAGTAGTTGAACGCGTCAGACAAGTAATTTGAAAGACAATAAACACACTTATAGAATATCTCGTAACAATTAGGGGCAGACGTAAAGGCCTAGATGCGATCATGCTTCTACCACTTGCCCAGTTACACCATTTTAGCCATGGCAGGGGTAAGGGATTACCGAATATTGCTTACAGAGGCGAAGTGAGAGCGGCGTCTCGTGCCGAAAAAATACCCCCAGAATTATTTTCGGTGTTATTCTTTGCCTCCAAGTGGACGTTTTGTAAACCTGTACACTGTATTTGTTGATAGTGGTGAGACGATCGACGAAGCAGAAGAGAAAAGTAGGGCCGGCACGGAAGCAGGGTGGAGGTTCGTGGTCCACGCGAGACGATGAGACGCGTAGAGAAGCAACGAGGGTAATATTCAAAGCCTACGTCTTCTGACCATTACCGAAAAGCAAGTTACGAGCCGAGCGAGTCATGCGTACATTCATGTTGTAAACAATACGACTAGTGGCTCAAAAATGCGTAAGTTTAGTTCAGTACATTGCTACGCAAAAGTTATGGCCAATCAGTGTTTTGGGATGTGTTATACAGCCGAGGTGTAATATAGCGTCCTCTCTCACCAGACCCTGAGGCAATACATCTATATAGTGGTGCACATTAAGAGCTTTTGAATTATTGAAGCGAATGGATAATCGGTTAAACTGAGATTGAATACAATGCAATGTCAGTGTTGATGGAACAGCTGTAGATTCAATAGTCGGATAAAGGTAAAATCAAAGCAAGGAGGTTGTTATGGTAACAGACAAATAAAGCCTAATGATGAGCAGAGGCATGTAATTATTCAGCGAAGGAGTGTGTTTATGGAACAGACCGATTAGGTCTAATGATAAGCAGCTGGCTGCATTACTGTGCTTTTATGCCTTCAGAATTATGAGCAGGACAATTGTAAGATCGTAAGATAGATAGCTATCGGAGTTGCAATATGCAATACTGCAAGGAGAGTGGTGATAGGCTTTGGTAATTAAGCTTCATGGGATAATTGCATAGCTTACGGGTTTGAGGTGTTCGAAGTCTATATCGTATTAGGCTTTATGAATACGGAGATGTGCGAAATTGCAGCGCAAGAAAGTGATGAACAGACTAATAGAGCTTGAGGAGAGTCGAAAAGATATGATGCTGTAGGTAATTCAAGGGGTTGGATGCAAGGGACCGAGGAGCATCAAGCCTGCTTGTTTAGCAAAGTTTAACTGTAGTAAGGGGGTAAGGGATGAGATGGCGTGGAGTATCATGAGGCAGGGTTAGGGAAATGCAGGATCCAAAGGCAGAGCTGTCGAAGTTTGGTAGCTAAGAGATGCAGGATAGTGCAGTGGATTATCTAAAGGTGATTACGAGTGGTAGCTGGGTAGTATCCTGGACTTGTATGGGGTAGTGTGACACAGATAGTACACTGAAAAAATGTGACACAAAGAGAAGAAAAAAGACAAGGGTTGAAAAGAGGAGTTGTAGGATACAAGAGTAGTCCTAGATAAGAGGCAGATATTTGGAGCGGAACGATAAATGACGGTAAGCACGGCGGCCAGTTTGGTTTTAATTTATTCAAGACAATAGCTTTGGCACAGAACACTGAGATTAATATGGAACAGCCAGAAATGATGGTCATGGAACAATTGCTTATGGAACGAGGAAGTTCACATCGCAGGTGGAACGACAGTATAGATGATCTATCTAGAATGACGAATGAATCCTTAATGAAGTGCATTTCGTGAAATCTGTCTGGAACGATGAGGTACAACATAAATGGAACGAATATTGAAATACGCGGGAGACGCTCGCAAATGAAATTGGAACTGGCGAAATGACTGTAGGCGGAGAGGCTACTAGCAAAATGGCTACTGTAGAGCATACGTAATGGCTAAAATGAAACCACGTAGGCTACCTGGCTTAAGCGACCTTGGCGGGAATAAGCGAGTAAATGAGAAACTAACTTCACGATAATTCACAGCAACAAATCAAGACAGCAAAGCCGCCTAACGACCTCCCTACATGAACACTTGAAAATAGAATCTACTATATTACAAAACTCCATGACCACTAACTAACAATAGTGTTCAATACTGATAATCCATTGGAACGCTAGAGGTGGACGCGGAGAGAAATTGGGATGACGATCGTTTAGGATAATAGCGTACATGAAAATAGAATGCATGATTGATCCAAAGCCAGAAAATAGCTTTCGCCTACATAATAGCCTACCATGTAATCACACAGCCCTGATGCCCTCCCTAGCACGGTGGCCACAATCTAATATCTAGTGGTTCTGATAGTATGGTAGGCCCAAAAATTATCGTCCCTTCTCTCAGCTCTCTCCTCCATATTCTCTCTCTCGGGTCTCCCACGCAATTTTGTGGCTGCATAATAGCTGCGACTCGTCCTTGTCCCAAACACTAATGGAACGACTGCAATGGAATAGTAATGGAACACGGCACAAGCCGTGGAATAGGAAAACAGGGAAGCGGAAACACAGCGTCTGTTACCGCATCAGCGAAGCTCGCCTGGCTAGCGAGCTTCTATCGTCATCTAGCGAGTGCGTGCGCCTGTTGTGTGGTTCGTAAGGCATGCAGAAGATTATTGAAACGCGATACGGTGCAGTCGCAAAAAAGAATCACGAAGGGGTGGAATAGTCTAAGAGAGTCAACGAAGGGGTGGAATTACTGGGCTGTATAGCCACCACCCTCACAAGCATGTAGGGACGGACCCGTAGGGCGGGACCAGGGATGAGACGAGGACGCAAGTGAACAGAAGAAGCAGGGCCGGACTAGCTGCAGGTGTTGACTCGGTGTCTTAACTTAACTACAAGGCTACCACTCCGAATCCCGACGCCTCTCCGGGCCTCGACGCCGAGGTCTCGACTGCCAAACCCTGCCTCCAACCGCTCAGCCTCGCCAATTGTGCACCTACACGGGGACACACTGCAGTCAACCGCAGCCACACAATACATAGTATACAATACGTATTCAAGACAATACCTCACACAATAAACTATGCAGTCGGCCGACAAGCTGACGCCAACGGCGGCACCAAAGGCAATTTGCCTTGGCCATGCCCCTCGTCAAAACACATCACGTGAAAGACGCGGGAGGAGCCAAATTCCTGACACGTGATTGATTATCTACTTCAATTATTCCGCATTAAGCCCCCCCGTCCCTTGCGCATCTTTTCGATCGCGTCAGTTCTTTGACGCGCTCGCGTTGTTGATGCTATTGGCGGGCGCGACTGCACCGCTTAGCAGGTCGCGAACGCCAGTCGCGAATGTCAGCCGCGATCTTCGTCGCGGTCGGCAGCAACGTTGCAGAGACTGCGCGATCGTCTCGTCTCCGGCGTTCCCCACTGCAGTGTCGCGGCACCGCGTCTGACGTCCGCGGGTTTGGTGAAACACACATCTGTAGCACAGAGAGAACTAGAAAATACCTCCTGTAGGAGTCACTGGGGCCCAAACGCCCACAGCGCGGTCTGTGCCACGCAACTTGCATTTCCCCGGCTCTGTCGCGCGCCCGTCTCGCGTCGGCGTCATTCGCCAGCGTTCGTGGCTCGCGAGGGCTCCGGTGCATATGCAGGATAACCAAAAACAGACGATATTTTCATCTGGCGTTTGCACAAGGCACTAGGCGCACGGTTTGTATAAAACCGAATTGGCTCCCGTAGCACTCTCCAAAGCGTCCGTTGTAGGTTAGCCGCACAGTCCATTGCTTCTCTGTACATGTACTGCTAAGACAACCATGCAAGCTAGCCTCGACGTGCCGCGACGCAGCATCCCCCACAACCACGCTCACTCAAAGTATGTTTCCCAGAGTGCAGCGGGCTACGCGCTCGCAAACGGCTTCGAGAGTACGCCACCAAGCCTGCCTAAGTTTGGGCCACCGCGCCCACGTCCGCGGTCACAGCACCCGCGCTTAGCCGCTTCTGAAGCCGCCACCAACGCTGCGTTGGTGTCTGAGTACCAACTGGACATCGCCAAAGCAATGGCACGGTTGGAGCCCGCTGGACACGTGAACCCGCTGATGATTGATCTTCAGCCGGAGATTCAGTGGTTTATGCGTCCATTCTTGCTTGACTTTTTGGTGGAACTCCACGCCTCGTTCAAGATGCAGCCGCAGACACTCTTCATCGCAGTGAGCATAATTGACCGTTACTGCGCCCGCCGCATTGTGTTTAAGCGCCATTACCAGCTTGTGGGATGCACTGCGCTCTGGATAGCAGCCAAGTACGAAGACAAGAAGCTGCGGGTTCCACTGCTTCGCGAGCTTGCGATTATGTGTCGCAAATCGTACGACGAAGAGATGTTTGTACAGATGGAGATGCACATATTGAGCACCTTGGAATGGTCCTTGGGTCACCCGACATTGGAAGACGCATTGCAATTGAGCATCAAGCATGCCCAAACCGAGCGCGCAGTTTATGAGGGCGCGTCGCCAAAAACGCCAACCAGTGCAATTCCCCAGCCCGACCAGTCTGTTTTAGGTGTTACCGCTGTAGCACGCTTCCTCTGCGAGTTGTCTTTGTACGACCGCTTCTTTATGTCTGTTCCCGCTTCCTTGGTTGCGGTCACTGCCCACTTGTTGGCCAGTTCCATGTTCCACCTCCCGCTGGCTAGCGATGCCTTGTGCCGCCTCTTGAGCGAGACTGAGCGTGGAGAGAAGTTTAATGACTCTTTTGAAAGCGGATCAAAGCTGCTGAGACGTTCCTCTCAAGACGAAAATAAGCAGCCTGCTGTAAAGGGAGCATTCTTAACCGGCTTGGATGACATTGCCCTCGACACCGTTCGCAAAATTGCATTGGTGTTTGTTGTGCAGCTCAGCAAGGTTACAGATGTACTCTCGAAGAAGCACGGTGCTTTCGGTGTTATCCAGGTGATCAACTGGTTCCACGAGCGTCACCGCGGCATTATCCTGCAAGTATACGACAAGTCAAGCACTATTAATGCTTTGGCCGCAGATACACCTCCATTGGACGATAGCCTCGCCAGACTCCTGGAGAAATTGCTTGCGATTCCAGCAAACACTAGAATTGGCATGCCCCGCCGCTTGTCTACGCGCTGCAGCATCGACTCCTCTAGCAGCAAACTTAACGTTGACCCGCTGATTCCGCACCCACCCCCTATGACGCCCCCATCGGCGTCGTCGCAGTACTCGGTATTCTCAAAACGCAGTAACTCCGCTTGTGTTACACCGATACATGCTAGCGCAAACTCGTCCGCATATTCGTTAGCGACAACTTGTCTGGGTGGCACAGTCCGTCGATCCAATACAAAGTCGCGCGTTTCTAAGGATCGTGCCAACTCACATTCTAATATAAGTGCATATATTGGCCAGCATGCCATGCCAGATCGACTGGATAGTACCCTAGATTTCACATCAGGACACGTGGTACCGACCCACGACGACATACGCTCCTCGCCATTTATGAATGCCTAGGCATCTTAGTCTGGTGTTAACGGACAAAAAACCATACCAGCATTGGGCTTGTGGCCCTCATTAGAAGCTGTTACGCTCCATTTACTTCTCAGCATACGCTCGTACTCATCTAGCAAACGCTAGTTTAAGTGTAATAAATATACCCCTTGTCAACCAATGTAGTCAAGTATATTTCGCTAAGCCATCTCGGTTAACTCTTGATCACGTTTCCTGGTCAAGTAAAACGACTATGGTAAACTCAACTAGAGCTACTTATAAGAGGAAACTAAGTTCAATCGTGTAGACATGTGAACTCGAGTACCATGATTAAATCTGCAAAATTCTTTCTTGTCGTTCAAACTAATTTTCTTCTCTATTTGGTTGCAAATCTCCGTATATTTACCAACCCAGCAGAATACTGAGAAGGAATCATCATCTTAACGTACCATACCAACGCTGTACTCACTTATTATTTTGTACTTTGCCTGCTGTTCAGGCTTTCTAAACATTGGGTAAAACTCAATAGTCAAAGAATCATGAATTTATGTCATTTGTCTACTAAAACCAACATCTTGTTAATAATTTGAACTATGCAATTTATTTTCGCTAAAAACAGTAACTAGAATATAACTATTAACAGTCCTGTGCAAGGTGATGTTGTACTTCACAAGCAGCGTTTGAAGCCTTGACATGTATTACAACAGCACTAGACGATGGTACATTGCCAGGGGATGTAACCAGCATACTTGTTCTTGGACCAGTTGTCCTTTTTGGCAGCGTCGGTTTTCGCTTGAGTAGTAGTGTTTGAAGTCTGTTGAGCGGCCATGTTATTCTAGTATGATGATCAAGGTATAAATCAAAAGGTGGATTCCATCCTCTTTTATATCATCGTATACTATAGTTGGCGTTGCATGTGTAGCATTATGATACCCTAATGGCCAGAGGTGTCGCTTGTCGCGAGTTGGTTGTAAATTACCTATTTGGTTCGTAACAAAACGGCTGCAAAAGTCTGAATCGGCCAAATCAGCCAATCCCTCCACTTAAATGGCTCTTGTCTCCACTTGATTACCGCATCCGTTTCCTACAAAGCATTAGGAGAATTGATTGACTGCATAAAAAGGTATTTGTTGTTCCGCAAGAGGGGTTGGCTATGAATAACTTACATTTCTGGTGATATGAAACCGGATAGCTGTTATTCCGAATAGGCTATCTACGTTAATGACCTTCAATGAGGCTCCTGATGTATTCAAGGACCATTTCTGTATTGGCCACTTGAGCAATTTTTCAATTCTTTTACTTCTATTGTAACAGGTTAATACTGGAAATTGAGACTGGTTGGAGGGTAAATTTGATCAAGACCTGGTTTCTATCAAGGATCTGCCTCTAATGTACTCGCAATTTAGCACCTGATATTTTCAATACACTGCTGCAACCCAAGACCAGATTTGGGTATCTCTCTATAAATGGGCGTGCAGTTGTTGGGGTTATTTAAAAAAAGAGGACTCAAACGTAATGAAATTGCGAAAGAACGGGCGATTATTTTGGAAGTGATATCTTAACTAGTTGCCAAGTCCTTTTAAAATAGAAATAGTTTGCAAAAATCGCCTGAAAAGTACAAGTATTTCATTTAGACCTCTTGATCACACTTCCAGGATCCTGAGTGTTATCGTTAAACCTCTATGTTGTCGAAGAGACGCAAATCAACGGCGACTGCCTCGTCCAAGAGATGGAAATGGTAAAGAAACGGATGAATACCCCACCAGAATATGATTAAACTTTCAAGACTGCCGGTTATTACCGAAATGGATTTACTGTTAGAGGGAGGACAGACTACAGTGGCCGCGTATGCGAAAATTAAGGAAGTGAGTAACGTGTAATATCAGGTTACTACCCAATTTATAAATACCTTGGCAACTGGGCTGGTTTCAAGCGAAGACGTTTAATTGAAACTTTATATTTTGACTATTCTTGTCTAGAGATCGATGGTACTACATGGAGCGCGGGGATTTACAGCTATGACACCAAGTCGCACTCACATCTGGCGCATCATGAGGACGAACTACTTATCAAGTTGATATAGACTTAAAGATGGAGTTTTAAACATTTCAAGCTTAGTCATGCGTAAATTATTACCAAGGCTAGTTCGTGAGATGAAGAGGCACGCCATAGGCTAATACTGTTTGGATCAAAAGGTGAAATTGGCATTCCACTAGGAAATTCTCAGCCTCTGAGACAACCAAGCCTTTCAAAATCTATCCTCCATAATCGTTAAACAAGTGCAAGTTTACAAATAGCAACTGATCTCATCAGCAGTCACCATCCAGGTTAAGTGGTGGAATACTGTAGCTAACTAAGGTTTACAACATAGCGTGCCTGACGGTTTGTTTACAATTTAAGCTGAGCCTGCATATAAACACACGTAAACAAGATTCCACAACTTTAAGTGCTTTCGACCATTAAAGCGATCTACTCGTAAATTGTACGGGCTCTATCTCGGCCGTTTGTGCTCTGAGACAGTGACCGTGCAACATGACGAGCGAAGATGATGGTTTCAACTCCAAGAACTGGGTTTGGGTGCCTTATGGCACCTTCTTTGCGAAGGGGTATATTACGGATTACCTCCAGAATGGATCTTGCAAGGTCACAGTTTGTGATGGAGGAAAAGAGGACTACGTAACTGTGCCACAAGATAAGATTGAGAACTGCAACCCAGCAAAATTCAACAAATGTGACGATATGGCCGAGTTGACCCACTTGAATGAGCCGTCAGTGGTATACAACTTGTACTTGAGATACAGTGATGATATGATTTACACCTATTCAGGTTTGTTTTTAGTAGCGATAAACCCATACAAAACTTTGTCAGTCTATGACGGTGAGACTTTGAAGCGATACCATTCACACGACTTTGAGAAACCAACACCACATATTTTTGCGACTGCGGAAGGCACATATCGGAATTTACTTGCCAACAAAAAGGACCAATCAATATTGGTGACAGGTGAGAGTGGTGCTGGTAAGACCGAAAACACCAAAAAAGTCATACAGTACTTGTCATCTATCACTGCACACCAGGAGACGCTAGGCATAGTTACTACAGGAATTCCGGGTACCCCTAAGACCGCAGCAGCAGCGGCATCATCTACAACATCCACGAGTAACATTGATATCAAGATATTGCAGGCAAATCCAATTTTGGAGAGTTTTGGAAATGCTAAGACCATTAAAAACAACAACTCTTCAAGATTTGGCAAGTTTATTCGCATCTTTTTCTCACACACGGGTGTGATAAACGGAGCAAATATTGACTACTATCTCTTGGAAAAATCTCGCGTTGTTGGACAAGCCAAGAACGAACGCAACTACCACGCATTTTACCAGTTTGTAAAGGGTTACGATCAGTTACACATGATGGGATTAAGCAAAGACTGCACAGCATTCAGGTACTTGAACAGTAGCATGATTGACATTCCGAATGTTGACGACTTCAAAGATTTTACCATTTTGGTGGAGGCACTTAAGACTATGAACTTCTCCTCAAGTGAGATCAATAGCATTTTTGAGTTGTTGGCTATTATTTTACATCTTGGAAACTTAGATTTTTCATCATGGAAGGCAGAACAAGCTAGCTTTTCTCCTGAATCCCCAGTTGACATGGTCTGTAAACTTTTAGGAGTTCCTCGGAAAGACTTCGAGGAAAGTTTATTGAAGCCGAAAGTCAAGGCTGGCAGAGAGTATGTGACAAAATCTAAAAAGGCGCCAGAGGTAAAATATGCGATTGATGCCCTTGCTAAGCACTTGTACGAAAAACTTTTTGAATTCATTATTCAGAAGATTAATGATAATCTTCGGTTAGATTCGATTGACCAGGTCCTGTCCAACTTCATTGGAGTTTTGGACATTGCTGGGTTTGAGATTTTCGAGATAAACTCTTTTGAACAGTTGTGCATCAACTATACCAATGAGAAGTTACAGCAGTTCTTTAATCATCATTCATTTATTCTAGAGCAAAGCGAATATTTAAGAGAAGATATACAGTGGGAGTTCATTGATTTCGGTCAAGATCTTCAGCCAACTATTGATCTCATTGAAACAAAGAATCCTATGGGTATCTTAAAGCTATTGGATGAAGAATGTCTGATGCCTAAGTCTTCAGACCAGTCGTTCATGGCTAAACTAGCAAGTTCATTTGGAAATGGCAAGAGCAAAAAATTCCAAGAGAATAAATTTAAGAGTGGGTTTATTGTACATCACTATGCTGGGAAGGTCGAGTATAACGTTGATGACTGGTTACAAAAAAACACCGACCCTGTAAGCGAACACGTATTGAAAATATTGTCAAATTCTTCCGGGGGATTCATCAAGAGTCTTTTTGCAAACGATGAAAAGCTTGCCGATCGCAGAGGTATTAAACCAAAAACTGCATCTCAAAAACACAAAGATCAGCTTTGCAATCTCATGGAACAGTTGCAAAGTACCGAGCCTCAGTTTGTAAGATGTATTCTACCGAATCTTGATAAGAAACCAAACAAGTTCGATAAAATGCTCGTCTTACATCAGCTTCAATGTAACGGTGTCTTAGAAGGTATTCGTATCACCAGGGCGGGATACCCTAACCGTATGATATTCAAGGACTTCTGCATCCGCTACTCCATTATTAGCAGTGAAGAGGTATTTACTAATAATTTAAGAACAAATAGCGAATTAATTCTTAAGGGTGCTAATTTGCTGGCTGACAGTTTCAAAGTTGGTATAACCAAAATTTTCTTCAAGAATGGAATTCTTGGAAAGTTGGAGGAGTTGAGAGATTTAACTTTAAAAAGAGTTTTGGCTGATTTACAAAGCATTATTAGAGGAAGAACGACTAGAAAGACTATGCAGAAAAAGATTAGAGAAATCCAGGCAGCTCAGTTATTTGCAAAAACCTTACAGCAAATCGAACAATCAAAGCGACAGAACCCGTGGCTAGACTTGTTTATAAAGATTAAGCCTCTTTTAGAAGAATCTATCAAAGTTTTGGACACCAAAGAAATGAATGATTACGTGAAGAGTGTAAATTCCAAGCTAAAAGAAATGGAAGACAAGAAGACTGTTCTCGAAGCAGACAATGAAAAACTAAGAAATCAAATAAAACTTCTAGAAGATGACATTATCGAGAGACTGGGATTAGTTGGGAAGCATGAAGAGCTGATAACTGCTCTTAAAGTAGTTGAGTCTAATTTTGTAATCAAGTTGAATGATGCCTCGAAGGTAAACCTGGAGTTAAAATCACAGAAGGAAACACTTTCATCAGAGCTAGCAAACATCCAAGAACTTTTGACTACTGAAAAATTAGAGCTGTCAAAAGCAAATGAAAGTCTTAGAGGAGTAATTGAAGAACTTGGTATAGCCAAAAAGAGTTTGAGTTCTTCGGAGAAGGAGAAATCGAATCATGAAAGTAAAATAAGAGAATTGAATGATCTCTTGCAGGACCAAAAGGTAGAGATATCAAAGGTTCAAGATACTCTTAAGACTGAACAAGCCGATCATATTTTGTCTAAGGAGCGGTTGCATCAAGTAGAAACCGAAAACTCCACGAAAGACAACAATATTCGGGAATTGAAAGAAAGTTTAAAAGCGAAATTTGACGAGGTTTCAAACTTGAAAAATCAACTTAAGGATGCTTTAGAGAATCATTCTCAACTTCAGGAGCGGTTGACTGTTCACGAGAAGAGTATATTAGATCACGAAAACCTGGTTATCACATTAAACAAGAAGCATACAACGTCAATAGAGCTTCTCAAGCTGGAAGCGGATTCGTTTAAAGAGGAGAACAACAAGCTCCAAGAAAAAGTGAAGGCTTTCAAAGAGTTAGAGCTTAGTAATAATTCATTACTGACTCAAATTCAGACCTTGTCATCTGAGTTGAAGACTCGTGAGAACGACATTATATCAAAGGATAAAGCTATAGCCGGGTTCAAATCCACGATCAATAACCACGTTAATACCACGTCAGAATTAAAGAGACTGCTTGAAGAAGTTCAAAATAAGTTATCGACATCAACTTTGTTGAATGCAACGAAGGAAAAAGAATCCAATGCTAGCAAAGATCTAGTTTCAAAATTGGAGCAAGAAGTTATTTCGATCAAAAACAAACTAAAATCATCTGATGAAGGGTTTCAAGCTGAACGTGACATACTCCAGAAACGTCTTGAAGAGTCGAAATCTGAGAATGTTGGTCTTTCTCGTGAAATGGAGAAGTTGAAGGTCGACTACAGTTCAATAAAAAAATCAAATGAAACTTATTCCGATAAGATAATTGATTTAAACAAGAGAGTTGACGATTTACAAATTAGTTCAAAGGCAATTATGGAAAACCCAGTGGCCAATCAGATGTTGACGGATGAATATGCAGCTTTGAAATTAAAGCTTAACGAGAGCACTGCGGCGTTGAGGAAGGAGAAATTCGAAAACAGAAAATTAACTGAAGAAGTCAGCATGGTTAAGCAAAGAGTGTTATCTCAGAAGTCAGATCAAATGATTAATAGACGGTCTATTGCAACGGGCGAGAATGTCAAATCAAATGAAGCTAATAATTTATTGAAAAAAGAGATTGAATCATTGAATTTCCAACTACAACAAGAGGAAGCTAATTCAGCAAGAGCAGAGACTTACGCCATTCAGTTACAAAGAAAGCTTAATAAGTTGCAATCTTCAAGAGGTCTTGAAAGCTGGACTGACTACGAGAAGAAATACAAAGATGCACAGACTAGGATCGATGAACTTGAGAAATATTTCGAAATCGATTTACCACAGACAAATGGCAATATTTCTCCAGCCACAATCTCGAAGAGTGATAGTCTATCTAGAATAAGTGTTGTTTCCCAGACGCTATCAGGCGCCCCTAAAGACTTTGTCGGAATTTACCATGATATTACTAAAACTTTGAAGTCTTCAAGAGAAGAGTTAACAGCGACCAAAGGTGAGATTTTAAGATTGAAAAGATTGTTGAGAGAGTCTGAGGACGAGCTTTACGATGCTAAGAGACAAACTTTTAAAAGTTCTATCAACGACTATGAAGGCGAGTTAGCCAGCTTAAAAGTTAAACATGATACTCTTGATGTCAAGAACCGAGAACTTAAGGAAAGTGCAGAAATTTACCGTAAGCGTTCCGAAGAGTATTTCCAAAAGTTGGAAATGGCTGAATCTGCAGTAAAGAGTTCAAAAGCGCTGATGGATTCTGCAACATCTGAGCTCACAAATACCAAAAATCAATTGAGGTTAGCAAAGGAAGAATTCCGTGCAAGTCAAATACTCATTAAAGATATGAGAAGTCAAGCTTCTAGTCTTGAAGAATCGATACACGACAAAAATTTCAAGATCAATCAAC
This sequence comes from [Candida] anutae, assembly GCA_030566955.1. NCBI lineage: Eukaryota > Fungi > Ascomycota > Pichiomycetes > Serinales > Debaryomycetaceae > [Candida] anutae. The sequence goes on along the minus strand of JAKUBP010000018.1, from coordinate 112,894 downwards.
TTCAGAATCTGGTTAGAGAGATAACTGATAAACTTGGATACTATACGAATAATTATAGCAACCAAGAAATTCATGATAATCATAGAGAAGAAATCCGAACTTTGAACAAAGAATTAAACTTCAAGATGGAAACTGAAACTACCTTGGTGAAAGAAAATAAGAAGTTGGTGCTTGATTTGGAGGATACTATTCGTCAAAAAGATATCATGCAAAGAGAGTATGACGAAGTTTCTGAAAGAGCGGATAGACTAGAGGAAGAATTGGAAGATGCAAAGACTATTTCTCGCCAGCATGAAAACGAAAAATTGACTGCCGAAAGAAGGATTGTTAATTACACTAGGCAGATTTCGTCAATTAAACTGTTGATGCAAGAAATATCTATTCAGCGGGATGAACTCATAGAGAAAAAGGATATGATGGAAGAAGAGATCAATAATTTAAACCACAAATTAGTCGACTCAAACTCTCAGTTGGAGCAACATAAAATAGATGTCACTTTGATGAGAGAGCACATCCTAACTCAGAAGCAGGAAGCGGATGAAATGAAGTCAGAGTTGAACCAGTCGAAGATTACGTCGACAAATGAGAATAATGACTACAGCAAACTTAGAAAAGACATTCTTGTTACTTCTGAGGAAAACGATTCTTTGAAACGCGTTAACCAACAACTTTCAACGAAGGTGCATACGCTCGAGGAGAAGTTGTACAGCAATGAACAATTAAAGTATTGGGAGAAAAAGGTGAACAACATGACGCTGGAACTTGACCAAGCTCATAATGATAATTTTGAAGCAACAAAAACAATCAAGGCGTTGAACAGAAGTGTTCAACAACTCGAAATTCGCGTACAAAACGAGTCGAAGCTTTCAAGAAAGTATAATGACGAAAACTTTGACTTCCAAAACAAGATAAATCATTTTAGGAGCACTATTGATATCCTCCGGAATGAAAATCTGGAGAAAGATTTGCACTTGAAAGCACAAGATAGGCATAATGTGGAAATGAGAGAACAAATGTTACTTCTTGAGAGGGAAGTACTTCAACTTCGGGAGCGTGTAGGTTCGAGATAAGTTTGCTCACTCTGTCTTTCGAAGAGTTGAAAATTGTTGTGGCACCATTTATTTACAATCTAAGTAATCTAATTTTTTTATGAACAAGCATGCGATCAAAACCATCTAGACTTCTTGCGCTGGGCATCTGCCGAAAAATCTCTTGGCTCGGTTATTTCGGGACCGGTAAACTTGCCCAATCCGAAGTGACGAAGGAAAAACTCAACATCTCCAAATGCTTCCCTCTCACCCTGCATAACCACACTTGGCACCCCTGAGCTCTCTCCCTTTGTTACAACATTTCCTGTAAGAACCTTTTCGGCAACAGCACGTAAGTCGTCAACGGTGAGTGCCTCTATCTTCGTAATCATTTCATCAATAGTAGTTAAATTACCCTGGCATTGAATCTGTCTTCCCAAATCTTCTAATTTGGCAATCCTACTCTCAATGTTCATCAATAATGCCGATTTCAATTGATTTTTGGCCCTCTTGACCTCGTTCTGCGCCAACCCTCCCTTGGAACTATCTTTTTCTAATAGTTTAGAAAGTTCTAAGCAAATTATCTGAGGCATGACGTGTGCAGCATTAGGTGAGCAGGATATAGTAATACCAAACAAGCCACTATCAACGTATGAGTGATTGAAGCTCATGCAGTTCTCCACGAAACCATACTGGTTCAATACCTTTGTATACAATCTTGAAAACATGCCCTTGCCAGGTCCTCCAGCTGAAAACGAGGAGCCACCTCCTAACAACTTCTGCAACGTTGCCAAAGCATATAAATCTTCATTCAAAAGGCCAGTTGTTTCAAATCCAATCTGCATGTGGTAAAGCTCTGGTAAGTTGGAGTACATGGGCGGCTGATATGGCAAACAAATCTCTCCACCAGTATAGTTAACCTTTCCTAAGTCAGGTCTACCTACAACACTGGGTTTCCAATCTGCATAGAATTCTTCTGCGAGCTTAACTGCATGTTGGTGCGATACTCCAACCAGAGCAAGCACTACATTTTGTGGCTGGAAAAATTTGTTGTGATAGGCCTCCACATCTTTCATTTGAATTTCCGAAAGACGATCAGGAGGGCACATTAAAGGAAAGCCTAAAGTATTGTTCGAATAAGCTACCGCATGCAAAACTTCTGGTAGGAACATTTCGTGTTTGTTCCCAACTTCATTTACCTCATAATGCGCCGTTTGCAAAGTTTCATTAAGTTCCTGTTGTGAGGTACTTGGGAAACGCACCGTTTCTGAAATACACTCGAACATCTTATCTATGTCTTTATTAAAAACAGAGGCCTGGTACATGAGTGATTCTCTTTGAGCAGAACACATGTAATTACCACCCAACTTTGATAAATTCTCCATCATTTGTAAACCAGACGTTTGTTGAGTCGACTTCCAAGCTAATCTATCCGTAATGTGCGACATTCCAATAGTCGAAGGCTCGCCAAAGCGAGACCCGGCATCGACATAGGCGCCTAGAGCACTAAAGTGACCAGGAGTTGAATCCGTCACTACTCGTATTCCGTTCGTTAATGTGGTCATTTCAATTTTAGAGCCACCTAAGGAAGTCCCTGAGGTAGATATAAATCTCCTCAGTCCCAAAAGGACACCCCTTCGCATCAGCTTGTGTAGCATACTTAACTTCTTTCGTTGTTGGTGTAGTGCCCGCATTTTCATAAAATCTTTAACTAATCACGTGATTTACTAGTTATATAATCAAGGGACTTGTGATGATCAGACGCCTATGTCGATTTCATTCTTGCTAAAGCTGGAGCAAGTCTTCACTTTTTGAGTCCTTTGAGAGTTCTGACTGTCCCAGATTTTTTGAGTTAAATATATCGATCAAGTCTGGTCCCGCCAGACTGGGTGCCACAATTGGGTCCATTGGCAAGAATTGATGAGCAGTTGTGCTTGCCCCATTCGATAACGACGTAGCCGCCAAGAGCAAGTTTGGCTCTAAAATTGATTCTGTGATAGTTTTTGTGTTTGCCGGAGTTGCGATCTGGGAAAGAGCCTGTATATCCGCGATGGACAACACGGAATCTGCATGTTTGGTCGAATTCGGAATAACTGTGTTTGCGGCTATCTTCTTGGCTGCGTTTTCGACTTCACTAGGAGATACTGCATCGGCGTGTCCATAATTCTTCGAATTAATATTGTCCGAGTCAAACTTTTTTACAAGTTCATCTTCCATCGTGGAATGCTGTACTTTATGGCGGAGACGGGTTTCTATAGGCACACTTGGCCCCGTTCCATCGTTCGTGTAGTTAATTCCTTGTGCTAATGACACACGTGAAGAAGAAGAGGGCGAGGCGGTCTCAGACAAGTTTTGGGATAATGTTGTCTCGCCTGTAGAGAGTGCGGATCCAGCCAGACCTTTTACATCATTATTTGCAATAGTTCCACCAAACTTGAACAACGATCCAAAAAAACCTCCGTTCTTGCTGATATTTTCTCCTGTAGAGTCTGCAACTGCTTGGTCATATTCCTCCTCTTTCATACGTAGTTTTATCAAATGCATTTCATGATCCCTCCGCCTACGTTCGTGTATTTGCTTGTTGATTTGCTCAGTATGGTGTGCTTTCACAGTTTGAATTCTCTCATGAATGAACTTATTAGCTTCAACTTCAACAATTCTGTTAAGCTTGTATGTCAACCCGCTCTCAGTAATGAATTTCTCAGACGCTTCACCAGTCGCTGACTCTTCATTATCTGTTGCTTGAGTAAGAGATTCACCTCCGGGTTTTCCAGTGGTCTTTCCTAGCTGCAGCTTACGCTCGCGAATGTATGCATCTCCAGATGACCAGCTAAACAAATGGTTTGCCGATGTAGTGTTCTGCCCATGATTATTGTTGTGCACTAATGTTGGTGTCACCTGAGATTGCGTATCTGAGCTTAGCCAACGAGCTACAATACCTCTCAGGGTTTCATTGATATGCGTTGTTGATACCACATGTGATCCGTCAGATGTGGATTTCATGAACAGTCTTATGTGACTTTGAAATGATGAATAGTATTTGTTGGCACTAGTTGTTTCTTGCAACAAAATCTCGGGATACTTTGGAACAGCTTGTTCTTGGTCAGGCTTAAGGGTAAAAGATATACCTTCCCATAGATTATCTATCTTCGCATCCACATCTAAGTCTCGCACTTTTAGTGCGGCATCATCGAGTCTCATCTATGACCTAGTGTTTGATTAGTCTTGAAAATCAAATCCGAAACGTCAAAAACAACTGCACAGCAATGCCTTTTAGCTCATTTTCCTTCCCTCAGTTCCCGGAGAAGGCATTTTATGTTTCGTTGCACCGCAATGTTACTAAGAACACCCTTCAGCATGTCAAGGAACAGTTGATTGGTGGCAACAAGGAGTACGATTACTGCTTTGTCAATTCCCAACATATTATCTCATTAGAACATTTGCAGAGCAGTCTCTACAGGTCATTGTTGAATAATTTCCAAGGGTCTATGAAGGCCAACACAATTAATGCAGAAATTCTTTATAACTTATCTCCGGTCAACAATATCATGGAAGGTTTCAAGCGATTTGGCATCGATTTGGAGAGTGGCAATGTCATTTGCATAAAACTCGTAGATACGAGCACTGACACGGAGGAGATAAATAGACACGTCGCTCAGTTGCTTCAGTGTGAAGGAGCTGATAGTTGTGAATTAAATGATGGTTTGATTATTGGGGAATTGGTTGATTTGGCACAGTTCAAAAAGATTTATAAGTTGAACGATGCTAAGCTTCCTGAAAATGCAACAGAATTGCAAGGGGTATTAACAAGGTTGGCAATAAGCGCATGTATAATAAGGGGACACTAAATGAGTTTTATTTACAAATGTATAGAGTGAATGTTTTGCAAAACCAATAGTTATCCCGTAAATGCAAATTTGCGCAAGCTGGGCCTTTCTCCACCATGCTTTTGAGTTCTTCCTGGCTTGATTTTAAGACTTGGAATTTTGATTTCAGCATCCAGAGTAAGCTTTGTCCTGCGTTCTTGTTTTTGTGGTGAAACATTGATCGAACTAAGTGAATCATTATCAGTATCATTCTCATTGATTTCACTGTCTATCCTTTTCTCGCCATCGATTTCTTTTGACTCACTAGACTTGCTAGCAAAGCTCCAGTCGAGCTCAGTGTCTTGTCTCATCTTTGTTATTGAAGCTGAATTATACAGAAAGCTTTCCCTTAATGTATTTCTGAATTTTAGAAGGGAGTTGTCTTGGGAGGACTTGACGGGAGATTCTTCAATTTCCTCTTCAAACTCAACAAAATCAAAATCTTCGCTGTGTGGCAGTGCCGCTTCAGCTGGCAAGGGGTCCGAGAATACAGAGTCGGCATGCTCGCCTTCGACATCCTCCTCAGGAAATGTACTCACCTTATCCAAGTTTTCCTTGTCACTTTCTGCCTTGGGATAATGGCGGGATTGTGAATCGGTGATGCGCTCGATTGGAGAAGATATCTCATCAGTGAAGGCAGAACTGTCAGAAAATAACAGTGCTTCCACTGAGGTTGTCTTATTGTGGGAAACTGGTGTGCGCAAGCCAGATTCCTGAGAGTATGGCGTTTCTTCGACAGTTGCAAAAAAGTACTTGCTTGTCTTTTCTGACGGCGACTTAAATGAACTTGCTTCGGTAATAGTTCTGATTCTTTTGGACGAAGGAGAGAGCTTCACTGTGTCGGTGCTTCCTGAAAATCCTCTTTTTGTCCCGGAATCGGCGGGCTTTTTTACAGGCACATTCTTTTTGGCATTCAAGAGATCCAAGACAGATTTATTCCGTGAAACTGGCGCCCCGGCGGATCCGGCTCTCGATGAATTTCCCTGGATAGTCACCTTGGTAGGTCTCAGTCCCAATGTGACAGATTGACTCTTGAGCTGAGACAATGACTGCTCTCTGCTCACCAATAATTCATGATCGTGTGGGTTAATCATCCCGTTACATATTTGGCGGTAGAGATCATTTGTGAAGGTTTTGCCACAGCACAGTTCTAAAACCTCGTGGTCTAGTTCAACGCCAGGCGGATACTCAAACAAGGTGGTAAGTTCTTGAATCTTCGGATTGAAAACCTTTTGAAACTGGAAGGCTAAGTTGGCTTTATTCAACTCGTCTAAGAATTCGTTTGGGACCAGCTTCCCCTCAGCCCTCAAAGAGTTAAGCACCTTTTCTGTACTTCCATACTTCTTGACAAGGTTAAATGCAGTTTTCAAGCCAATTCCGGCCACTCCTTTCGTGTAATCACATCCAGACAACATGGCCACTAATCTGAACTGCTCACTGGAGTATTTTGTCAAGTATGGTATCAGTTTGACGAGGTGAAAGTCCTCGCGCCTCACCTCCACGCAAGAAGCGTCGTCCTTGAGCTTAGTGATAAGTGTCTTGCATCCAAATACAAGCAAGTCGGAGTCTTCCGAGATTATTCCGTCAACCAACCCTATCTTTTCCAAGTAAACCATTTGTGGATCCGCCTCGTAGGGAGCTACAACGTACTTTATACCAAGATTATCGAGCTCTACCATGATTGACTTTGCCATCTGTGATGTCACGCTAGCCGCCTTCATAAACTCTTTCCAAGCTAACAGTCTCTTGTTTTCTGCCAAGTACTGGTCTGCTTTGATTCGCGCTTCTATTCGCTTGGTGCGCCGCTCTTTGGCGGTCTCCGACTTGGTCGGTAGGGCCGCTCCGTCAAACACAAAGTAGGGAACGACACCAAAGTGACGCATCATATCAATCTTTTTCAAGATGTAAGTGATATACTTGCGCGTTGGCTGCTCCTGGCACAACTCCTGTGCACAGGTCATCAAGCTCCGATGCATCCATCCAAACGTATCAATGGCTAGCGTCTTTCCTCTGTACCTCTCTAAGCTTGTGACATTCTGGATCTCCTTGAGGTTTTGAAGAAGGCCCGTCACACCCATGCTTTCTGCTGAAGAAGAGTTGTCGCAAGCTTATGTTTTGCAGCACCTAAATTTGACGCGCTCAAATAATCGCGTTCTGCGTATTGACATTTCGCTCTACATTTGCTACACAAAAGTGAAGGGCTATTTGCTTGACACCTACGCGTTTGATCTATTCGTGCCGCCTATGGACACGGAGAAGCGCAAGCCGTCTGATGCCCCGACACTCTTAGCGGTCTGTCCCGCGAAGTAGTAGCCGAGATCAAAGTTTCCCCAGTAGTTGACGTAGCACAAGCCGAGACCCACGCTTGAGGAGGTGTTAGCGCGTTCAGATATGAGATTGTCTGCGACATTACCAATAGACCCGGTAGCGTACAAGCGCAAAGGGCTTGCTGCTGCCGCCGCTGCAGAAGCCGGGCTTGGAGACGACGCGGGCGTTGAGATCGGAGAATGGAGGAACCAAGGCAACTTGGAGTACAATGTGCCACTGACCTTATAAAACTGCAGGCCGCCATTGGGATTAACTGAGTTTTTTGCGAATCCCTTCAAGGAGTTTATTCCACCCAAATAGAACCTGTCAGCAACGTGAACTAAAGAGGAACCCAGTGGGCTGTAAATTCCTCCAATATCTCCCGAAATGTGCGTAGTGAAGCAGTTATTGAAGACACTTTTGAAGAGGTTAATTGCGATGGAACTCTTTGTATAGTTTGCCAACGCCTTGCTCTGGCCATTTTCTTGGTTGGCGCTAATTTCTGTCAAAATCGTCGCCTCAACACCGTCCACCGCAAAGTTCTTAATAACTGGGTTCAAATAGTTGAGCTTAGAGTAGGCTATCTTGCTTACGATACTCGACTTCAAGTAATCGCCAGAGAAGAACTTGGTATCTTCACTGGCACCATCCTCGACGTCAACAAGACCACGCCTCACGAGGGAGAAACCGGTCGAGAGTTGTAACAGCTTGGTCTTGTTAAATTCTAGTCCGATCAAGCCACCCGTAAACGCTGCCGATGCCTTTTGCCATTGGTGATTATTCTGCTGTCCGTGGCAGGCATCAATAACAAACTTCACTGAAGGGCTCTTAAGACTCGACAAGAACCTCGCCCGCGAGAACAAGTGATCGTTTGGCTTGTACGGGTTGTAGTCAACTCCAAAATGAACAGCTTCCGCGTTATTATTGAAGTTGTTGTTCAAATAATTTCCACTCACGTTTAAGAAATCCTCGTTATTGAAGCTCAAAAACGCTTCTCCAGTGTTAAGATCAACCGTCTGGAGATCAAAAACAACCTTGGTTGCTACAGGCTTGTCGTTGCCATAGGTCTTGACGGTCTTGGGAACAATTGCTGAGAAGTCGTACTCGAGAGAAACACCAATGTTCCTAAACACATTTGTATTCTCTAACTTATCGTACGACCTATGCACATTCTCGAGTAACTGACTTAACGTGTAGTCGCTCGTCCCTATCATGGGGGTGAGTATCTTTTGGAAAAACTCCTTGCTAAAAGTTTCCCCGCCATTGACCTCCACTTTCGTCAAGTACACCTGCTGGGAAGCAGATCTCTGCAAGATGTCCTCGGCAACTACGCTGCTCCTCAAGTCCGCAACCATGGCCACCAGTCTATGTCTCAAGGTTGCGAAATGCTATGGACCGAAATGAATAAATCGCTTGATTGGACAGAGGTTCACGTGATTGTATCACGTGATATACATTCGTATTGGATACTCCAGAAGACCACAGCTTGCACACTTAAGGTGATGACGCCGGTGTCTACTCTATTACTTTGGTTTATTTGCTTGCGCGTTCCACTGTAGCACCCTCATACGCAAGTTCAAGTAACTTCCAGTCGCACTTCACTCCGGCAGCGTCAAATATGGATATAACCTTTTGGGCGATCTCGTCGAATCCCTCTGTAGCCAAGCACAATATAGTAGGCCCAGCACCGGAAAGACAGATTCCACACAAGCCAGGGTTGGTCGCGGGAGTAACACAGGACAAAACTTCAACAAGACCTGGGATCAATTTTGCACGGTATGGCTGATGTAACTTGTCCTTCATCGCTTCGTAGATGACACTCGCCTTTGGCTCGTCGCTGGACAACGCGGTTGTCAATACGGCAAGTCTTTGCAAGTTGAAGACTATATCTTGTCTGTTGTATGTCTCAGGCAATACCGCGCGCGATAAATCCGTAGATACCTCAAAGTTTGGAATGATGGCCACGCACTTGATCTTCTTGGACCACTTGTACAGCACATACTCTCCGATATTTGCAGGAGGGGCTACTGTAAGATACTCCGAGCGTGGTGTAACACCCGGCTTCGGCAAAACACGTTCTAATGGCAAGTTCTTAGCAATAGTGTCCTCCGGGCTCAACTCGTTCAAGTATGAACCGACAAAACCGCCCAACATGGCAGCAGCTATGTTGTCGGGGTGTCTTTCAATCAATAAGCAGTAGTCTAACATGCGGACCTTGGACATTCCAAGACCAGCAATCTCATTTCCCAACATCACTCCTGCGACAATAGCCGCTCCCGATGACCCCAAACCACGGCCCAAGGGGACTGGGTTGATAACATGAATATGTGTCCCCAATGGGAACTTTTCCAACTTGTTACACCTCATCACGTACAATGCAGTTTGTGTCACCAAGTTCTTGTCTGACTGGAGTGGCACGTTCTCGGCAAGGTTTCCCTCATATGACAAAGCCGCGTTGTATGGATCTGCAGACGTGTCCACGGTTGCATCCACCTTGACTTCTACCTCCAAATACAAATTTAAACCGATTCCCAAAACATCAAATCCTGGTCCTATGTTAGCGGAGGAGGCCGGTACCTTGAGCACAAACGAATCCTGAGAAGGCATTTTGTGTGTACTACTTTATTAGGCTAACCGTCACCCTGGTTGGAATTCAAACTTATTTCGATGACTTTTTTTGAGTCACCCTTTCCAACAATGCGGAGAAGTTCTACTGGGCACATCGTCTATATTGAAAGCTCGAGCTATTAGATGAAAGTGATTATAATATGCCAGATAAACACGGGGTGTTGACCGGGTGCGGTATGTAATAGTGCGCAACTATCAATAGTGAATTATAAGGATGAACGTAACAAAACGATCAAAGGCGTCTAAAATGCGAGACTCAAGCTGTAAGCATCAGAGAAAGATCCTAGGATGCATATCACGGGACCTTAGTATAAGTATCACGCGGTAATTTTGGGGTGGGCGTTACGTATCACTTAGATCACGCAAGTGTCTCTCTTCTCCCAAGTGATGTCTGCTGGTTCCATAGGTAATGTGACCATGGAAGCATAGTCGATAGCTGGCATTCCCTGTCCCTTACCAAAGTGCCACTTGACGTTGTAGACGTATGTGGCCAAGATAGTTCCCAACTGGACGTAGGCAAACTGCTCGCCGATACAGCGATGTCTACCACCGCCAAATGGCAAGTATGGCGATGAAACACCTTTCGAAATGGCACCAAATCCATAGTCCACCGAGTCATCTTGGCCTTCCTTAGACTTCTGTGCTAATTCATTCCATCTGTCTGGAATGAATTCTGCGGATTGAGGAAAGTAGCGGTCATTGGTCATGGCATAACCAGGACTGACCAAGACGTAGTGACCTTTGGGAACGACATATTTAGTACCGGGGACAAGCATAGGACGCATAACTTTCCTGAAAACAGAATGCAAAGGCATGTGCATCCTCAACGTCTCCTTAATGACATTGTTTACCAAGGGTAAACTGGACAAATCCTCGTACGTCAAGTCGTGAATAGTTTTACCTGATCCTTTTTGAGCTAAAACGCCTTGGACTTCTTCATAGATTCTTTCTTGAAGTTCCGGCTTCTCGGCCAAGTGTAACAAAAACCACGCAGATGTGGCTGCAGATGTGTGCTGGCCGCCCATCAAGACACCAATCATTAAGTTTGCAATCTCCTGATCTGTCATTTTTATGCCATCCTTGTAAGTTGACAGGTGCAAGAAGGAGTCTATCAAGTCACGGTTGGGGTCAATATCGTTCTTCGCACGCCTTTCTCTAATTAATGACATATACGTTTCAGAAATGAGTCTCTGTGCGCGGTCTCTCTTGAAGTACTGGGGCAACGGCAAGTGGGGGAAGACAAAGTTAATAGGGGTAAACCCCTTGTCCAAGTCCGAGTACAACTGAGCGAAAGAAGCGTCAAACTTCTTTCTCATGTCATCGCCCATAAGACTCCGGGAAGCAGTAAAAATAGTTATCTCGGGCTGAGAGTGCATCACGTTAACCTGACCGCTCTTGTTGTTGTTCATCTTGTAATTAGGTGAGTCAACAAAGTAACTCAAAACCTCCTCGCGAATTTTTGGCACGTAGTTCTTGAAGGACTCAACTGTCAACGCGCTCTTGGAAAACTTCTTTTGCTCCATCAAGCGCGCGTTCGAACAGTCATACACAACACCCTTTCCGAAAACAGGCGTAGTCAAGTGCTTGTATGCCTCTTCAGCAGATACATCTGCGATCTTGGCATTCAACACAAACTCGTGTCCCTTGGGACCCAAGTAAACAGTCATCACTTTGCCCAAAAGGACAAAAGCAAACACATCACCGTGCTGCTCGCGGCACAGTTCGAAAAACTGGTAAGGGTTCATACCATATCCTACCGCAGAACCAAACCAAGGGATCCAGTGGAAGACAAGGGGAACTCTATCCTTCCGAAGAGAGTATAAAAACTGCCATACCAAGTGATAGATAAAGGGTGAAAATAAGACAATCGAAACCTGCTGGAGAGAAGTGAGCGATATAAAGAACGAGTAAGCTGCAACAGCCAGGTCAATAAGAGCCATCTTGTCTTAATCAGTTGCTCTTGGCTTGATTATTGACGAGAAAGAAGTCTTGCTCAAGTTGAGTTGTTTAACCGCGTAATCCAAACTTGGTGATTCGTTTAATGCTATGCTATACGACCTAAACGACGGAGCACGTGATTGGACGTTTCTAGTCAAATAATCGTACGATTACTTCTACATACGCGAATCATAAAACGGCCAATGAAGTTTTGGTATAGATTAAGCTAGAGTTCACTTTTAGGTCACTCATAGGCAAGGATGAGCGTGTATCAGCTAATTGGCCACGCAGCTAGTGAGATTCAATGTCTTACGTAATCCAAAAATTATTGCGATGCTCATCGATACGGGAGAGCGAGAGCACTTCTTAGGTCTGTCCAATTGACATGTCTGACTTACATGATTTATGTAGGTTCTCAGTGAGACCCGTGACTGTGGATTACACAGAAAAGCTCAAATTTTATCTTAAAAGTGGCATTCCTGCTACGTATACTATTGAGGAGGCATATCAATTCACCCATGGGTTGGCTAAACAAGAGCTGGAGACAACTGCACCTACGTCGACCACCACACCCTTACACTTAGTTTGCACGCATGCACCAGATGACCTGAATATTGAGGAAAAGAAGGTTTTGTCTGAAATGGTTGCGCTTCTCCTAGAGTATGGAGCGGGGTGGTGCTTGACAGACGTGAACAACGATACTCCCGGGTGTATTTTGGTACGCCGCAACATGTGCTCGTGGGAGATATATCTGCAGATTGTTGATGCAGGTGTACGAGCGGAATTGTTGTTGCGTAAAGTGTCGGATTTCGACATGGAAGTAATTGAAGATACCGAGGATTTGGACCACGATGGGTTCGCAAACATTGAAGTTCAAGAGGAAGACGGGCCGGAGGAAACGAACAAATTAGTCGAGAAAGCAGAAGAAACTATACCTGATGCTCCCTCCGAGCCACTGCATCCTAAAGATGAAGAGACTCGACTGGGCGTCGATGAGAAGTTGCCAGGACCCAACAATAGTCTCCACATACAAGCACCTGATGCTCCTGATGCACCATCGCATAATCAGGATACCTACTTGAACACAAAGTTGGAATATACTGAAGATGCATTAGTGACTAAAGAAAGGAGAGATGGCGTGATGATGGCCTGGGAGACTCAATTAATGCAGTTGGGATGTGACACGCTTATAGGTCCGGTTACCACCACCAGTGAGGAACTTGGTGAGATTAGTGTGCTTAATATTGGTTTTGGGATGGGTATTATCGATAAAATGATTAAAGGAAGAAATCCACATAAGCATTATATTTGTGAGGCACACCCTGATGTCTTGTCTAAAATGCGCAAGGACGGCTGGTTCGACATGCCCAATGTCGTAGTTTTGCCTGGAAGATGGCAAGACCAGTTAGATGCGCTTTTGTCAAAGGGAAACGTCTTTTTTGATGGCATCTATTACGATACCTTTTCTGAGCACTACCAGGACATGTTAGAACTTTTTGACTACGTGGTGGGTCTTATGAAACCAAGTGGTGTGTTCTCCTTCTTTAATGGATTGGGTGCCGATAGACAGGTCGTGTATGAGGTATACAAGAAATTAGTAGAAATTGACTTGAGCAACTACGGCTTGCTGTGTACCTTCACAGAAGTACCGTTGCTGGAATCGGTACTACAGTCGCAGAGCAAGAGCGTCTGGGACGATGTCAAACGGCCATATTGGGCTTGTCCTGTGTACTACCACCCAGAAGCACGTTTCATGGACTTTTAAGTAGACTGGAAGTAGGGTGATGAATGTGATTATGTACCTGTTCTACACGCTATTATTATTGGTTGAGCTAATCGATGTGTAATCTCTTTTAGCTACATAATATGTCACGCCTCACTATCGCGGGGCTTATCGAAAAATATTGTTCCGAGCCCTGATGGCGATGCCCATCGGGCACCGAAATCTTTTTATAAGAACAAATCACCGGTTATTGTAACCCCCAGTAGAGAAAATGGCCAAGTACGAATGTCAGGGACACACGCTCGACTTTTTGAAGGAACTTCCCAAATGTGAACACCATCTCCATCTTGAAGGCACCTTGGAGCCATCCTTACTCTTCAAGCTTGCACTTAGAAACAACATCACTTTACCAAGTTCATTCCCGCCAACTGTGGAGGCCTGCAACACGCGCTATGACAACTTTGCCGACTTGGATGACTTCTTAAGCCACTACTACATCGGCATGAGTGTGTTGATTACAGAGGAGGACTTTTATGACTTGGCGATGGCTTACTTTACTAGGGCACACTCTGATGGATGCTTGCACTCCGAAGTCTTTTTCGACCCTCAAGGGCATGTTGAGCGTGGAATCACAATGGAGACTGTTGTAGATGGTTTTGCGCGTGCGTGTAATGATGCAACCAAGAAATTTAACACCACCAACAAGTTAATCATGTGTCTCTTGAGACATTTGCCCTCGGAATCTGGTCTCAAGACTATCCAAGACGCCGCACCATACTACGCTTCTGGAACAATTCACGGTTTGGGCTTGGACTCCAGTGAGAAGCCCTTTCCTCCTCATTTGTTTGAAGAATGCTACGAGACATTATCTCAAAAGTTTCCCAATGCCCGCCTAACTGCACATGCAGGCGAGGAGGGGGACGACTCTTTCGTAACAAACTCATTGGATTTGTTAAAGGTAACAAGAATAGACCATGGTATCAATTCAAAAAATAGTGAAGCGCTTATGGCTCGTTTGGCTAGGGACCAAACCATGTTGACAATTTGCCCTTTATCCAACGTCAAGCTTCAAGTTGTTACCGACGTGGCTGAGTTGCCGATTGCTACATTTTTGGAAGCAGATGTTCCATTCTCTTTGAACTCTGACGATCCTGCTTACTTTGGAGGCTACATTCTTGATAACTACGTTGCTGTTCACACTAGATTCGGATTTAGTATTGGGCAATGGAAAAAGATTGCATTGAACGGAATAAAAGGTTCTTGGTGCAACGATTCCAGGAAGGCAGAATTGAGCTCGCTCGTAGATCAGGTTTGCGACAAGTACCAAGACTTGATTTAGTTTATAAACATGCTATAATGTATATTGTATGAGTTAAATAGATATTCATGTCAATAATGTTCTATCCCAGTGCGTCAATAGCCTTTTCGGTTTCAATATGGCAACCCAATCCCATAAATGCTTCGTCTAATGCCCTTTCAAAAACTGCTTTAAGTCTCCAGCCAGATCCCAAGTATTCCTTGCTTCTAGCTAGTTTGTTTACGTAGGGGTCATAGTACGTATCCTGTGTATGATGGGATACTTCGTTGACGTCTTCCAATGTAACCGGTATAGGAAGTAATGTGTAGCTCTTTGACAAGTCCCTATCACCTGCAAATGGAGTGAATGGTGTAACTTTCGTACTACTTTCGTCGTCAGGACCCAGTGTCAACGAGTTAAGATTGTTGAACTGTTGGTCTAGTTGATTGGTGATCTGCAATAACTGCTTCTTGCGCATATTCGTCCTCTTTAAAAGACTATTCTGTTGTTGCTTTATTATGTCTTCAGAACTTAATGTGTTTGAATTCGCTAGCTTATCTAACAATTCTTGTTGTTGCTGCTTCTGATAACCAGCATCTTCCAACTCCATTTGCTTCTGTATGTTGAATTTCTCTTGCTTAAGCCTCTCCATGGCCTCTTGGTACTTGAAGAAGTCTGCATTCTTTTGACTCTCGCGCATATTCTTCTCTAAAATCTCAATCTTGTGCTCTTGCTCGTACTTCTGTAACTCTGCTTCAGTCAGCTCAACGTCTATGTCATTATTCATGTTGAAAACAATATTCTCAACTCCTTCCAAGTACATATTGTACAGAGGAAGGTCTTCAAAATCCTCTTCAGTCTTGTTATATATGCCACTCACTCGTTTGCGTATGTCGATTTCCCGCTCGATTAACAAGTCCTCAAATACTTGCTTCTTGAACTTGTTTTTTCTTAAAATCTTGCCGCATTTCGGATAGGGGCAAGATGCTGGTCCTAGAGAGAAGATACGGTCCACGCAAGACTCGCATATCTTGTGGTAGCACTCTGGGTTAATTAAAAAGTTCATATTAGGAGAGAGATACTTGTCCGTCTTACAGATGGGACACATATCCTTCGATCGATCATCTGTTCTCTAGTTAGTATATAGCTTCTCTCAGTCTGGAGCGATTATTTCACATACCTTCTATAATCATATTGCCTTGAACTCTTCGTAAAATACCTTCGTACTTGGTTACTCAGCTTTAAACTACGGATAAATCTCACAAGTCAGGTGACAGGATCAGATTTGATTATATAATACTTGAACAGGCGCAGCAGTACACTCCCACTTAGAGCATGCCTTAGATGATTCTCGACATTCCTTTATTCAAGCTTGGCTGGGTCAAGCTTGTGGTGCCTATAATAGTTGTATTAGTGTTGGGGTATATTGACTTTGCAGTTTTCTATGCCTTAGGCTATGAAGAAATATACAAATACCATAGTAAAGGTGCGGCTATCAGTCTTTGGATACTTGTTGCCATAGCTCAAGTGTTGGTGTTTATATATTGGGCAACTATTTATCTAACAGGACCAGGACGCAGTCCAGCTTTTCCACTTTTTGATATTTATGAGTCTGGTGACGACGACAAGATTGCGCCACCAACCTACTTCTTCTGTGACAAGCAGGGGTTTCCGTTCCACTCCCTGCAATCAAACTCGATAGTTCTGCCACGAAGCTTTTACCTGAAAGATGTGGGGTACACAGTTCTAAAGTTTGACCATTATTGCATTTGGGTCGCAAGCGTAATAGGCCAACAAAACTACATATTCTTCCTCAAGTATGTGAGTTGGTTTCTCATCTTCTTTGTCATTATCTTATCATATTTGGGAAGTTATACAAAAGCTAACATTGCGAGAGGAGATGTCATCAATCATAACTTTATTGTTCTCTATGTCTTGAGTGGGTTTTGGATAACCATGTTGGTTGCATTATTAGGGCTGCATGTGAGATACGTTTGCATAAATATGACTACGTATGATGAAGTATTCCTCAATAACCGAAAGCGATACGACAGATGGAAAAGAAGTGGTGCAGGGCAAGGTATTATGGCACCTAAAAAATCTCCACGAGAAGAAGATGGAAAAAGATTCATAAACATTGAAGTACCTGCAAATAAATCGAGAATGGTTGTAGAGTTTGATATATCTCAAAGACCTTTCAACCGGGGTGCAAAAGAAAACTGGATTAATCTCGTGTTCAATGGAAACCGCAATAATAATTTTCACTGCGGTTACACAAATGCTAAACTATGGAAGGCTCTTACAGTGATGTGTCTTCCAATAATAGACATTTTTGTGTTTCGGAGGTGTGATTTAAGGCCTGATGATGATTTGGACTCTGGCTTGACTCGAAACTACGACTTTTACAGTAGCAGTATCAGTGATGAATTCTACGCTTTTTTAATGAAGAAGATCGAAGAAAATGAATATCATGCACCAGCATATGTACCGCCACCTAGTACGCCGTCCGAAAGTGTCGTTTCTGAGAATTCAATTGAGTCTTCAAGCAGGAAGAACAGTTCTACAGATACCTAAGGCTTGTGTTAATATGCAGGAATAAACTTAAGTAGAGAACATTGAGTCTATTGTAAGCATCACAGGTCAAACGATTATGGACTTTATAGCTGACATTATAGAGCATGAGACTGTGGAACCTGTTGCCCCCATCTCCCCTGTAGGTTCAGATGTTTCGGGTTTTCCTACCTCCAGCAAATTTAAAGGGAGAAAAGTCTCTAGATGGAAACTGATGCAATTGACTAGAGATGACGGCAATGTCCGTTCAGCCAAGACTCGTGAGCTTCCTTCTAACGTGGAGGTGAGACAAGGATTATCAGAAGCAGAGAAAATACACCAGGAGAACATTACTAAAATGGCGGCAATGACTGAGGAAGAAATAACTCGGGAAAGGGAGGAACTATTGACTGGGTTGGATCCAAAGCTAGTAAAGAGCTTGTTAAGTAGAATCGAGAGAAGAGGAAGGCAGATCACAGGCGAAGGGGGCGATGGAGATGTAAACTGTGGGCATGATGGCAGTCACGGAGATGGGCAGCATGTACACGCTGAGGGACATAATGGCTGGATCGGAGGTATAAGAACCAAAGATGGCGTTTCTGACTTAACGCATTTGGATCCGGTGGATGTTGAAAGGTCATTGGGATTGTCAAATTTAGACTTGACTGCTGACATAGAGAAGGATTCTTCTAAGAAGGTTTCGTTCGCTGAGAAAGAAACGATCGTCGTCCATAATAGCATTCCTGTTGAGGAGCCTGCCGTTGAGCTCGTTGAGGATGATGAAATAGCCCCCGAAGGATACCAAATTGTGACAGATGAAAACGAAAATGATAATTCTGAGCATTTAGGGGTTCACTTCACTAAGCCCAAGGTTAACGAAGATTTGGATATTAACGATCCTAACTTCTATGACCAACTATACAACAAGTACTACCCTGACTTGCCACGCGAGACTGAAAAACTCTCCTGGATGACAACACCCGTACCATCTCAACTTACAACCACCTACGAATCATTGGCGGATTTGAGATTTAATTTTAAGGGAGACATAATAGAGTTGTCAGACGATACCGAGTCCTCGAAAGAAATTCCCACATATATGGGCCTACACCACCATTCTGAAAACCCACACTTGGCAGGATACTCCTTGGGGGAGTTGGCCCACTTATCTCGATCAGTAGTTCCAGGACAACGTTGTCTTAGTCTACAAACCTTGGGGCGCATTCTTCACAAATTGGGTCAACACAAGTATAGTATTTTGCCAGTGGGCGGTGATAATCCTGAAAACGTGCACTTCAACACCAATATAAAAGACTTGATTGATAATTTTGAAATGACGATGTGGGACTTGGTCAGTGAATTACGTATCATCGAGTCTATAACTGAAGCAGCTGACGAGATCAAAAATCGGAATTTGTCTGTTCGAAGTTACGCCATTGAGGCCTTGTGGTTGTGGAAGCAAGGTGGCGGGAGACCCACACTTGAGAGTGAAGAAGATCGCATGGCGAAAGAACTCAACACAATTACCCAATAACTAATTAGTCACCGATAGAAAATGTATAGTGTAAAAGATCAACAGTCGAAGTTGGACATGTACTAAGAAGAAACAAACTACACAGAGAGGAATGTGATTATTCTACTTTGAGTTGACACGCCCGTAGACAGTGGTCAGTCTATGATTTTGAAGCGAACCAATAGCGATCTTATAGCCAACCCTCAAAACCGGTTGCCAATGTTCAAGTGGAAAAGACAGGTTTCCAAAACGAAGACTTGCCAAACTCCCCACCCAGCACATCAGCTTCCAATTATAACTTGAAGGGATCCATGTACACCAGAGTCATGTGTCCCAAGACGCATCTGCCAAGACGGCGGATACTTCCATGAACAGACCCAGTCTAACGAGTAACAAGGGTTGCTTACTGGTCCTCAGAACGAGAAAAAGGTCACATCCCTGATCACAAGAAATACGCAGAAGGTTACAGCCAACCGCCCTGCATTGGTCGCAATCGAATAATCTTTAATCTGCTCTTCGCACATAGACACATTGAACTAGTGGTCCTCTCGAAAGAGGTGGGTCAACCAATAACTCACACGACAAAAAGCCGAGCCAGTTCTCAGCAGTGACCCGAACCAGTCAACTTAAGTTGTGCGATTCCTACACTAGTAAGAATTGAAATCGTTTATTAACTTGGTGATAAAGAAAGAATGTAGTAGTTCGAAGTTCTAAAAAGTTTTTCTCACTCCGAATCCTCGACGCTTTAGATGCCGTCTCACATTTTCGACTTTTAACCTCCGCGCACTCCTCCTTCATCGTACAACGCTCTCTAGTATATTAATCGCTGTATAGGGTACCGTAAGATTGAAAACAGCGGATAGAAGTTGTATTAAGTACCAATCCTACATTGCTCGCAAAAAAGTGGTACTGGGGTCTATATGATGCAAAGGTAAATTTGCAAATTAAAAAAAGGCACCTTCATAATTCTCCACCACGACATCAATAACTGGCTAAGCCAAAATTGCGCTCACTAGGTATAGCCCCGATATGGACTCATTTTGGTTACTCGTCTGACTAACAAATCATATCAAAAAAATTGGAAAACCAACAGATTAGTGGGCCGAACCGTAATCATTAGAATGGTGGTTGTGTCCATTACCTCCTAACGCAGCGTATGTCTCGCGATAGGGGTACTCCGAAATAATGTAGTAACAGTGCAACAAGCCGGGAATAAAGCCAAAGAGGCACAACAACACATTGATCAAGAAATCGGACGAAAAGAAGCCACGCTTAATAAAAACAGGAATGGGAGGGACTATAACGTTAGTATATGTTATGTTAACCATAGTCCAATGAGACTGGGTCTAGAGATTTAATGCAAAAAAAGGATAACGACATGCTTCTCGAGCCACGTACTCCCTTTTCAAGCATATCAAAACATGGAACAGTAACAGCAAGTAGTCTTAATCAAACATACGAAAGAACCCGATAATAACCAAAAACCAGTCGCGAGCGTGCATCTCAGAGGAGGGATAAACTTCAACCCCGCGATAAGGTTGCTGCTTCATTTAATTTAGTGGCAAAAAGTGGAGTGTATATAAATCACGTGTAGTCGTGTCGGATCACTCAGACATTGAAAGGGCAGCCTAAAGCCGTCGCCCTTAGCCGTTTGAGACATTGGCAACTTGAACTGCGTTCGCTCGTTCACTAGGGGGAAATGCGTATGTTTTATGCGTTAGGACTCTTCCCTATTCTTACAGGGCTTGTCTCTGGAGTGTTTATAGAGCATGCCTTCAAGAACGAGATGTACAATTTTGTGTACCAGAGCTTAACCAAATACGCGGTTTTAGGAAACGAGACTGCGATCGGACTCTCTGAGCTTGATCAATTTGTGGGTATTCAGTTGGCCAACGAGAACTCTGTCTCATGGAGCGTGGATTTGCGCAATTTAAAGCAAGTGAATGATTTTCATGTTTCTACAGTGGGCACGTTGGCATATCTCTACTCCAATCAGTCAAATTTGGTGTACCAGTACAATACAAATAGCGGTGTACTTGACGGTACTATAGCATTAAAGTCTGCTCCGAGGAAATTATGGTCTATCCCAGGTGAAGAGCTTGTCGTTCTTGATATTCTGGGAAATCTTTATCGCATCAGTCGAGATGCATCCCAAGTTTTTATTATAGACACTTTCTCGGGGGTAACCAGTGCTTTCGTGTTATATTCTAATGGTCGTATACTAATTCTCGCTGACGACTCCATAGTAACGTTCTCCCTCGACTGGCAAGTATTGAGTCGTCATACTCTTGAATTATCGAACGTGAAGGAGGTAAATGACAATTTGGTTCTTACAGATACAGAACTTTTTAAGTTAGACGTTGATGGTCCACTGAAGGTAGATACTGGTGCTCATCCTGTTGCTGAATTCTTTATTTTGGATGAATGCCACGTCTATTCTTTTGCTGGTTCACAATTGTTTATCTATGCAATTAGTGAAACTTTATTGCTAACTCAAGTCCATACGATTGAATATCCCAACCATATACAAGCACTCAAGGTATCACGTATTGGTCTCAGTGATTTCATGCTTGTGAAGCACTCCTATGACAGGTGGGATGTTCTTGATTTAACGGATTTTTTAATTTTGTTAGATCCCTCAAGTATCAAGCATGTTAAGGTAAAATTAAGTGACCCTTCGCTTGAACCATTCGTCTCTGCCAAAAGCTCAAAAATGAATTTGGTCGCCATCAATTCAAAAGGTCAGGGTAGATCCTTCTGCTTGGCTGATGGAAGTTTAGAGATGGAGTTTAATAATAAAAATCAATATACCACGACTAGTGGACACTATTTGGTCGTTGATGCCCCAGAGTCTGAACAACAGCTTGACATGGTTTTCAATTTGTTGGACGATATAGACCATGGATACGTTGCAACGCGTTGGGTCAAGAGAGTGAAGAGACACTTAGGTGAATTGGGTAAATTTTTAGTTTCTATTCTCGATAGAATTGATAGAAGCAAAACCCCCTCAGCCAGTTTAACTACTGCAGAGTCAGATACCTTCGGACTTGTCAAGCTTATAGTGTTTTTTGATGAAGCTGAAAGACGCATAGTTGCAGTCAGATCTGACAGCGGAAAAGTTGCCTGGGTATCAAGTATTTTCAATGAAGAAAAAGCCGTCGACCTCATAGAACTAAATGGAACAATTGTGGTACTTTTTAATACTGGGTCGTATCACTTGAGTGCAAGAGATGGTAACATTTTCAAGCACTGGGCAGTTCCTGAATCGAATGGTTTGATCAAAATTTCAAGTAAAGCATCAGAAAGTTACGTGATAAAACAAGACAGTAAATTGTTAATGGAATCTGCTGCACAATTGGATTCATACTTGGTGGATTTTGACAAATGTGCCGTTTATGGTCATTTGTTAAGCAGAGGACTGAAATCTCCTAAGAGAACTTGGAAGTTTTCGAATAAAAATGAAGAGATTATTAGTGTTTCCTCGAAACCATCAAATTCGAAAACTGCATCTATTGGTATCTCGTTGAGTGATAAATCCGTGTTGTACAAGTATTTGTACCCCAACACGATTACAATTGCTACCAAAAATAACGATACAGATGCTTTAAAGATCACTATAGTTGATGGTATCACAGGTCGCATGTTGTATACTCAAATTCATACTTCGGAAGTTATTGATTTTGAATCTATCAACGTGGTTATGGATGATAACTGGATAATTTACTCATATTTCGTTAAGATGCCTCTGTTTGAGCAGCGTATTAGCGTCATTGATTTGTTTGATAGTTCAAAGTCGATTGATACTGACAACGAATTACATTCTGCATTCCTGTACAATTCCACAATCGACCTGGTAACTCAGAAGACATTTGTTTATCCAGAAAGAATAACTGCCTTAACTTCTACCTCCTCTCTACAGGGAATAACATTGAAATCTATTTTGGCTGCTACAGAGCTTGGTACTTTGGTTGAAATTCAAAAGTTTCTTTTGAATAGTCGCAGGATTGACGAAAGGCCTTTATCAAGCGAGGACTATCAAAGTGACTACAGAATGTTGCCATACGAACCAATAATCTCAAGGAACAGCTTCCTGATTTTAAGTCACAACCACAAGCTTTGGAGCGACAAGGGGAATGAAAAGATTCTAGTAAAGCCATCGCATTTTGAATCTACTACAGTGGTGTGCTACGTAAATAAGTACAACCAATTTTGTACAATAGCCCAACCCTCGTCTTCATATGACTTGTTGAGCAAGAAATTTGATAAGTTCAAATTGATAGCAACAATTACTGTCTTGCTTGCAGCATATATTGCCTTGAAGCCATTTGTTTCTAAGAAACGACTCAATACCAGTTGGCTCGATTATTGAGTAATAATCACAAACATTTTACGTGATGAGTAATTTAATGACCATTTGAACTAAAATATATATGTCTAATCCGTAGTAGAAGTAAAAGATGCGTTTTACATGAAAATCGACTTGTTTCCAAGTACATGGTTGATGACATCGTCATCCTCGCCATTTTTAAGGCCAAATACATCCCATTGGAGATTCTTGCCTGGTTTATGATAGCTATTATTCTCACTTTCATAGATCAACCAAATTAGCTCATAGCTCAAACTGGACGCCAAATAATTCTTCATCCTATCAACCAATGCAAAAGTTGGTTGTGTGCAACTTAAAGCAGTATCGGTTTTGCTATGAACGTCTCCCATGGCTCTGTTTGCTTTGGCAAGTATAAACGTATTATCAACCTTATCAAACTTTTCGAGAATTCTGATAAACTTTGTGTCGTAAAATGACCAGTCTCCAGTATTTGGCGTTTTGGTTATTATCGTCGAGTACAAGTCATTAAACTCTTCCTTGACAGTCTGGTAGTCCCCGACAGATTCTAAAATTGGTGACTTGTAAACGCGAAGTAGCACGAGTGCAGTCAACTCTAAGGGGAGTTTGTAGTGGATTGGTAACTGGTGGAAGCTGCTAAATTTTGTAAACTCAATCTTGAAGAGAGACAAGATATTGAAGCAGCAAATAATAATTTTGAGAACTGATTTTTTGTACTCTTCGAGCAGGACATCTGAATTCCCCAAGGAGTACAAGCGAATCTGCAAATCTGTGAATTCCAAAGAAATCTTGATTAATGTGTTGATAGCAGGGCACCGGTTCTCCGCCAATGTCTGTTTCAAGTCATCGACGATGGTTTCAAACATGTTCAAACTTATCAACACACTTGCATTAACTTGGTTAGTATTAACTAAGATAGAATCTGATCCTCCGGCTGTTCTTCCCAACAATTCACTCATATTCTCATTCACTCTTGATTGTATCATAGAGACTTTGAGAAGCGAGTTAATGTAATAGTCACTCTCATCAGTGTGAAGCGATTCAGTTGTCTCTGTCGCATACTTGAGTGCAAAAACATCCGTGTTTGATGCTTTGTTGATGATGTAGTCCTGGTTCACGCCACTATAGTTGTTGTTAGACAATCCCAAATTAACGAGCCAGTAATTTGCGTTGATATTCACAAACTTGTAGACCCGCTCGCGGATTATGTTGTTGAGGTTAACATTGTCTGCAACATTCACAAGGGTTTTGTGACTAAACTCCTCAATAAACTCCAGCTTGTGTAAACCAAACTGCAATGATAAGCTCTTTAATGTGGAAATAAACTTGACGCCAAGGTTATCAGCAATCTTGCTTGAGCCGTTTGGGAGCGGCCAAGTCGTTAACACCAACAAGGCATGAATCACATAGAGAGAGCGCGGAGTCTCAAGCCAGCACTTTTGCACCACCAAAGTCTTGATGTGTTCTGCTAAGCGGCGGTATGTGGCTGCCGCCAGTGGTGCCGGAAACAGCAACAAAGCGGTCTGCACGATACACCAAAACAACAACTCGTGTCCTCCACGCGCCAACGCCACGACATTGCCGCGAAAGAAACCGGTAGGAAATATAGGTAAGAAGGCATTATACTCTAGCTCAAAGTGGACAAAGAGTGCTTCTGCCTCAGTCAGCGTGACGCTGACAGCCGCGACATCACTATTTGCAGCCACCAAAACACAATTTGGGGAGACATTATCACCCACACTCTCCATTTGCAATAACTTCGCATCCGTAATCTCCACAGCCAGCTGCAGAGGGGACTCCAATACCACCTGGATTTCCAGCACCGGTGGCGTGGTCACCCGGACGACACCTTCTCGTACCCTCTGGTCTCTGATCCTCTCTCTGTATTGGGCCTGGACCACCTGGACTTCCCCAGCAGCTCCAGCGCCGCCAGCAGCTCCCATGGCCTTTTCTAACAAACACACCATACCCGCCTTGCGCTCCAACATCTTGTTCAATGATTCCTTGAGCTTGCCCACGTCACGTCCAAGTCTTTCCAACGCATCTTGTCCCGAGCGGTTGCTCGGCTTCACCACCATCGCCATTGTGCACTTGGACCGCTTGAGCGAACACGCTGTGCACGGGAGCGGGTCTCGCCGACTCGCGTCGCACCGCGTCTTGTGCTCTCTGCACCGCATACACGTCTTGAGCATCTTACCGCCCATGCACTTGTACGGAATGATCATCCTCATACGTTTTGTCGTGGCAGAATGTATCATACTCCGCTGTAGAGCATTCACCAGGCGTTGGGGTCACGATATATACTCCTGACACGTACCGCAGCCTCCCCGATCGGTCGTGTCTCTATTCGCAACCAGTAAGCAGGGAAGCACGTGTTCTTATTGGCCCTGTTGCTCCAATCGTCGCCCCGAGCCCGCACGCTGCAAACGGGCTCCGCTTATCGGCTTCCCCACTGACAGCATAAGCAGCTTTTTACGCGCTTCTATTGGCTCAGAGCCAGATGAGGACGATCGTCTCCGATGATCGGTCTGTCACGTGATTGATGTTGCGTAATGGAGTAATATGATGGGTTGAAGTTGCGGTTGTTGTTGCGGTGAGATTGCGGCGCGAGAATGCTGGGACTGTGTGAGGAGCTGCGAGTGCTTGCGCTCTCCCTGCTTGCCCACGCGAACCCCTTTGGAGCTTTTTCTCCGGCATATGGCGTGGAGTTGGTGCATTACGCCGCCAATAACGGAGTGTGCTTACCTACTGCACCCGCCGTCGCACACCGATTTTGCAATGGGTGTGGCGCTACATGGGTGCCTGGATTGACCATGCGCATACGTATTGTGTATGCCAAGCGCCTGGCTGGTGGCGGTGCTGGGGCTAAAGCTAAGAGCGCCGCCAAGAGCGAGATACAAGGTCCTCGACGAAAACTAGTGTACAAGTGCTTGCACTGCAAGTACAAGCTCGTTTTTGTTGACTTAGTTCAACACAAGGCGCCAATTGCGGGGAGTAATGCGGCGAAGGACGCTTCTTGTTCGCCGCAGGAATCAAAGGCTGTTTCTGGAACAATGTCGGGCGGGTCGGGTGCTTCCGCGTTTATATCAGGTGCTTCCGTTTCCGCCAATAACAAGGCCAAAGCGCGCTCAAAGAAGCGGAAACAGGATAGCTTGACCTCGTTGCTTCAGGAACGCAAGGAGCAGAAGGCGAAAGAACAGGGAGGCTTGAACTCCTTGAATTTGATGGAGTTTATGAAGTGATGGAAATTTTGAGATGATGTAGGATATGGAATAATTAAGGTTATGTCGGTAGTAATGAAGTTTATGATGCAGTTTACAAAGGTAATGATTGTTTATGGTTATTGGGTGAAACTTTGTGGGATGGTTAGTTAAGCAGGATGGAATATGGTGAAACACGGTGAAATGGTTTGAGAAATTTAATGAAGAATGGCAAGAGGAAACAGTAATGGCACATTAAGGAGAGGAAAATTGTATAATAGGTTGGTGGCTCCACCAAGGTTTAAGCCCGTTGTCGGGGAAATGTATTTTACTCTATAGAGTGTTGTAAGATTCATATATAATCGTCAATCATGGTTCATAAAACAAAACCGTGCGCTTTTGCTCATCGGTAGTTGCAGAGAGTCCAGTGTTTAAAGTGAAAACGTCGGCTTTGGTGAGCTTCTTCTCTACTCTTGTCTGCAGTTCTTAAACTTGGCTACTTGGGATCTCGTTCATAAATGCCATAGACTGGCCTTATTCTGAGGCCTTTTGTTGACACGTAGTCGTGAACTAATGGTCTGTGATTCGAGCATGTTGTAGCTCATAAATTATTCTGGTCGTCGTCCATTTTATCCCTGGTTGCAGTACGCTTGCACTGCCGCGTCCAGCGACGTCTTCGATAAATCTCTTGCTTCTCCTTCTTGTTCACCTTGCTCTCGTCGTAAAAGTCATACACCCACTTCTCATCCTCGTCAATGGACACAAGGTCCTTGAGAAAGTTCTTGTTAACCCATTCGCTCACATCTAACGCAACGTGCCATTTTTTATCCAGGAACTCCCAGCCTACCGGCGGCTTTATATCCTCTAGTGATAACTTCTTCAATATGCGTGGAACAATACTTGTCTGTGGTCCGTCCTTGGTTGCGTCCACCAACGTTGAAGTGGCGTCATCGGAATATTTGCTATCGCTGGATTCGCTCCCAATCACACCTCCACCAGCTACACGCCGGCTAGTCACGTTAATACTGTAAAAGTTATTAGTAAACCCAACTGCCTCCCACATCTTAGTGTTCTTGTTCAAGTGGTGAAGTTCATAAATCTCTGTCTCACGGACCACCGCACCGCCTACATCTTCAGGCTCTGGGCTTCCAAGGTACTGTATTAAAAATGACTCTAAGCGGTTGCTCAAGTGTAGCATATTGAGACGTGTGTCTTCCGTGTAGATCCACTCCAAAATAGGGCCGCGGACTAACGGGTGGAACGCAATTGCAGTGATCCACATTATCACTATTCCAAAAAGCTTCAATATCGCCGAATGACGGAGTAAAATTGGAACAACCTTGGGAACAAAAACTAAGTTGTTAACCGTCAATCCCACCAATCCCAAATAAACCAAAGACGAAAGTTGTTCGTTCTTGAAATATAAGTAGTCCTCGGTAATCCAAGTAACAAAGTCATATGTTGCAATATAAAGGACCATATGATTCTGCATATCGGTCAAGTTTAAAATAAACTCGCGAGAGAATTCAGGAATCGGCTCTGGAAGTTTGTGTCCATTTACCGCAGAATTTGAAGGCACTGGATTCGTTTCATGAAACTTTTGTTCGATAGAGGTATCCGGTGCATAAACTATCATATAGTGCGGTGTTAATACTCCTCCAATCAAGTACAAGAATGGTAAGGTCCCAATCCAATAAGGCCTTAATATCAAATGAGTTACAATCAACAATACTCCAACAGTGTAGTATGGATTGGCCCAGTTAAAAAACCTTATCACATCATCAATCATCAAAAAGGTGGATGATAGCCTCTGGTTCAACTGCACTGAATTTTTTTGCATCACCGCCATTGATAATGAGGGACGCTCATTCTGCATCTCCACACGCTCCATTAAAATCTTGCTTGTCTGGCCTGTACCCGCGTCTTCTGGAACAACCATCGTGATTAATTTCTCCATTAACTTATCCATCAACTGGGCATTACTATTAAATAGCGATCCATTGTTAGACTTCTTGCCATTATTTCCCCCGGTACCAGATGAAGCTGCTGCATTCTCTTTACCCTCTGCTTCTGTGCTAGCGCCTGACTTCGCGTAGTTCCATAGGGCCAAAAAGTCCAAGTCGGAACGGCGTCGTTTCGCAGTGGGTTTCACACCTAAAGGCTGTCTCTTTTGGACTATTATCTCATTTGCTTCATCTTCTTCTACCGGGTCAGAGTTTAATATGTTCTCTAGGAAGCTCGACATTGATCCTACCCTACAAGTGCTCGTGGGAAGGTACAGGTGTTCGTCTCGGTCCTTGCTACAGCAGTATTTCGGTATGGTTTATGATCCTGCACATGGATCCGACCGGAGAGAACGTAAGCGTCCACCGAGGCCGAGATGTTAGTTAAAGTCATCGCTGGCGCGAGGTTATACAAGCTCTGATTTAGATTAGGTGATACGTAGACTGTACTTCTTATACTTGGGTATTACGCTGCATTTAGCGCTCATGTTTTAATTCTCTTTAATGGTGGCTGGTTTTCCTCCAAAGAGAGGCATTTTGTAGGAAGAACACCTTTATTCAAGTCGCATTCAGAAAAGTGGCGCAACGGTCTCTCTGGATCATTTTCAGAGAAACTGTTTTGTGGAGAGGGAAGGTCAAATTCAAACCCTTCTTTTGTTGGTGGTGACGGCTTTGGTTTTCTTTTCAAGGAAGGCTGTTTGCGTCTCTTGGTCGGAGTTGATGGTGGCGTTAGTATCTCATCTGACACTTCCTGTTTGATTATGATTCCCTCCTTTTCGATCTTTATTTTTGTAGTAATCTCACTGTTTGTCTCTTTCTTAATTATTTCCTTCTTAATTTCCTGTTTCAACATCAGCAAGGTCTCCTTGCTTGTACTGTTCGTCTTCAACTTCTTAGAGTCTAACTGGGCTTGCGTCAAGAACAAGTCTGGAACTTGCTTTTTCATAAGCTTCACAAACTCGTCGCAATCGCACAACACCTGGAAGTCAACGTGTCCATCCCACTGTCTCAGCAAAGGCGTTTTGTTTACAAATATAACTTTGCCACCTTTGCTATGCACAGAAGCACTCAATGAACGCACCAACTTTTTAACACCGTCCACCTTTAACGACGTTCCCATAATTATGAGCAAATCAGGTCTAGACCGAATATCAGCATTAAGACCCCGGGCCAAAATATCAGCTTGTGGATGGTTCTCGCCATATAAAACAATATTCGGCCGCAACATTCCTATCGTCCCAGTTAATCTCTTGCCTGAATAGAGCCTCTCCTGGTACTTGAGGTGACAATTCTCGCATTGTGGACTGGCACCATCGGCCAACTGCATGCGCAAGTCTTGCGTCCACTCGTAGTCTGTAAAGCAAGCTGTGCATGTCAACTTGTGTAAGTTTCCGTGGAGTTGAACAACGTCCAAGCTTCTCCACGCCAGCGTAAAGTTTCTTGAACTGTCAAACTCGCTCAGGTCAATACCTGTATTCAAATCCACCACACTCTCCAAAGAATCGATGTTCTGCGTGTAGCATCGCAAAAGCTTATTCTTTTCCTTCAATAACTTGATGAAACGGTGAGTCTCAGTCGGCCGAGCTCTCAACAGACTTGAATACAACGACTCCATAAAAGTACAAAAGAGCGAGAGCAGCATCTCGTCCCTAAATAACGAAATATCGAACAAGTCTTGACCCTTTACAACTGTATTAGGGTACTTCGCTTTGACCATCTCGTAAAGCCCACCGGAAGACCGAAAGTCTGGGATCCCAGCATTGCACGAAATACCGGCACCAGTCAAAACAGCACTCTTTTTGGCTTTGAATACGAGGCGCGAAACCTCATGTATCATAATAGACGTCTCCGCAGAAGCCGCATCTGCGGTCGTCAAGTCTATCGTTCTCATTCAAAGTAATAGACAGCTGAAGAAATGTTTATCCTCCTATTCAGCCTTGAATGCTGTCTCTCTTTAAAACGCAATCAAAAGTTGAATTGCTTTTTGGATCTTTTATGTAATATGTCACAAAGTTAACCGTAAGGATGCCAATAGTTCCTTATTTGTTTACTTTTTATCATTTTTTCCTTTTTCAGACTAAAAAGGTACATGTTGTTGTTATGTAAGCTTGCGACACGCGCTTTTGGCTGCTACAGCTCGTGTCAGAATTATATAGCAGTCGAATTATTCTAAGGGAATAAATCCTCCGCAAAACTAAGATTCCCTTGCCTCATTAGTTCCGCGTTCTAAGTATCGATGATTCTTAATTCAAAATATTCTAAGTAATTCTTTAATATGGGTCAGCTGCACTAAAATCTGTATAGCATTAATCTCTGTTCAGTGTTTTAGGACTACATGTGCTCTTCAGCTGCTCTGCAGGTTTACGGCCAACTCCATAATTAACCTTGTAGCCAAGTGCAAAAAGGGATATGCTGAAAAGGAGCACATCTCGTCGAGGTCCTGCTTCGGATTTGCATTCTCACACGTCCCGTCAGGAAGCACGGTCTCCCAACCGTCAAACTTAAAGTCGACCAAGTAGTTATTAGGTTCTAACTGGAAAAGCTGGATCTGCATTTTCATCAAGTTGGACGTTGGTACATTCTTCTGCTCGCTGCTATCGTACTTCCACCGTACGCGAATCGTCCATAACTCCTCTTCGGTAGGCTTCGCCCATTCTGCACCCAAGTTCTTCAAGGCCCGGTAAATCTCCCCCATGACATCTAAGGGGTACAGTCGGGAGCGAATACCAAAGTGCCACCTGGTCTTCAGTTTTTTTGTAGAGACAGGGTTAGTAACCTGGGATGCATCGTTTTCGGCCATAGATGCGCGGTGGATAGATGGTAAGGAGGATGGCAAAATAGCAATTGTTGAATTGGGAAGCGTGGACAAGTCAGGAACCGTTGCTAGAATCTGATACGTGAGCGATTGTGCAACGCCAGGTACTGCGCTTGAGGCTGCTGGGGTGTACGATGGAGGGGGTGAGCGTGAAAGGAACGAGTCCACGTTATCCGCTTTAGTTTTCTTCAAGTCTTTTACTAAAGCGTGGTTTTCCTTCATCAACAAATAGGCGTCCAAAATTTCGTTTGACTGCTGCTGTGGCTCTGTGTGCTTGTTACAATTCTCAATTACATTGATGATCTCACCATGGTCGTACCCCATCGCCATGCTCAAAGCGGAAACAACGTCCTCATTGATCTCAACCTTGTGGTTCTTCGTCTTTGTCAAGTCGGGCGGAAGTAAGTACTCTTCTATGCCCTGTTTGAACCACTCATCTTCCATAATTCCGTGAATGGTGATGCGGTTTAATGGATTTACAACTAACATGCGTGTCAACAAGTGCTTCGCACCAGAACTCAAGTAGTTGGGTAAAGTGTAGACACCGTTGCTGATCTTCTTGAATAAGGCAGGAATGAAGTCGTCGTCAAATGGTAACCGACCACACAACATGACGTACAAAATAACGCCCGATGACCAAACATCCACCTCTGGGCCGGCATACAACTTTCCACTTATCACCTCTGGTGCAGCATAGTTTGGAGAGCCACAACTTGTCTTTAAAAAGTTTCCATCTGTCATTATGTTTGACAACCCAAAATCAGCAATCTTCACGTTGAGCTGTTCGTCCAAAAGCAAATTCTCCGGCTTTAAGTCACGGTGCACAATTTTATGTCTGTGACAGTACTCTACTGCCGCAATAATCTGCTGGAAGAATCGCCTCGCCTCGTCCTCGGGCATCTTCCCCCTTTGTACAATATAGTCGAACAACTCTTTTCCT
Organism: [Candida] anutae; assembly: GCA_030566955.1. Taxonomy (NCBI): domain Eukaryota; kingdom Fungi; phylum Ascomycota; class Pichiomycetes; order Serinales; family Debaryomycetaceae; species [Candida] anutae. The sequence continues at coordinate 80,741 of JAKUBP010000018.1, read as the reverse complement.
GCGTACTCGATTACCATAATAATCTCGTCCTTTGACTTGATCACGTCATACAACTTGATTATATGGGGGTGTCTCAATAACCTCAAGTATGCAATCTCTCTCTCAACACGACCCTGCATGTCCAGCTTGGCAAGAGTCTTGCGGTTAATAATCTTGAGTGCCACGCGTTGGCCAGTTACCGTGTGTTCCGCCAACTTAACCTTTCCAAAGGAGCCTTCTCCCAATGTCTTAATAATTTGATACTTCCCTATCCGGTGGCTAGGATTAACGTTGGGGTCTGCCGTCACTGATTGTTGCACCTGGTCAGTGTGGTGCCTGTGATGGTGGCCGGAATGTTGCTCATGTTGTCCCTGCTGGAGTTGCTGGCTTGCCGTATCCTGATGTTGTTCTGACATTGCAGGTACAATGAACTATTCTTGTCTAACTCGAAAACCTGGGCCGGCCGTAAGTGTTATTGTACGTGGTGCGAAGGCAAAATCGTTTGGTGACTGTTCGGTAACTCGATTTCGTCCCCTCACCTGATATTTTGAGCTATACACGACTAATCTTACCGATAGGCCCGACCATTCGGTGCCAGTTGTGCATTTCTAGAAAGTTCACACTTGTATGAATGTAGCGACGTGTGTGTGTCATGGCTAGACGCTTGCTTGCGGTGTGGTGATAAGTATGTGGGTCCAAATTGCCACTTAATCGCGTCGGTCAAAATGTCAGCATCCAACGGTCCCGAAATAATATCACACCTCCTAGCAAGAAAACGCCTATAGGGGCCCGCGTGGTGGACTCCTACTGGGACTGCGGCTTCTGTTTTCCATTTGCCTGTCAGTTCTTTTGGTCTGTCTTGCGTGGTTGCGTGTGCTTTTTTCATTTTCCGAACTGACTCTATCCTGTTCTTGCGTGCGGTGGTCCCGATTCCGGGAAAGTGCCTTGGCTCTGCTCCTATCTTCTTGTTGTATACCTTCGTTTCGACCACCAGCCAGCGATCTCACCCCACTCTTTGAAGAAATATTTTGTGATGGCCTCTCTATAGTGTCTCCACTCCTGTTATAGTTGGTCTTTTTGTACTGCGTAACGCTTCTGTCACTGTTTGTGTCTCCCACATTCTCGGTAGGAATGTTCTGTCCTGAAACCATATCCTGCTTTCGCTGATCAAGAAGCACAGTGGGGATGCCGTCCTTATCCTCTTGGGCGGATATTAGCATACTCCACATTTGGTCGCAAAATACCGTAGCCTCCTGTTCCCCGAGAAATCCTGTGAGCTGTACACATATTGCTTTGATATCGGGACCATCCTTTTCTTCTGCATCTGCCTGTAGTAATTCGCACACGTAATCCACTACTATGTCATCGTCAGGCAACACCTCTAGGATTTTTTGCAGTATCCATCGCTTGACGACTGGGACGTTTACCTTGCTTATGTCCACCTTCGTCCGGAAGCTTCGTGGAATACGTCTACTCACTCTGTTAGAGATTGTGGCACCTGATCCCAGACTACTTCGCTTTTCTCTTCTAGACTCAGGCATGACTTTATCTAACGTCTCCCTCAGTTTGCGTCCTTTCTTCCTGGTTGCAGAAACCAAACTACAGTTTACTTGAATGTTATTCTTACATATTATTCTTTCTGTGTTTTACATGTTATTTTGCAAAGTGGCTGCCAAAAAGTCTGTGGTATAAAGCGCACTCGAGCGCGCCTATATACTTCTTTCCTCAGATTGTCGGTTGCCGGGTCCAATGTTTATCTCAAAGGAAGCAGAAGGTCTGAATACTAGTTCCGACTTCTCATTCACGCCTGTATTCGAGTTTGACTTTGATGATGACTCCTTACACAGACCTTTGCAACAACAAACACTCGCTGCAGGAAGTAATATTCAAACTTCTGAGGTAATCCCTCGATACCCTTTCCAGTATTGTACCCCTCGGTCTCTCTCCTTGATTGAGGCCTTTGGATCTGGGGATCTTTCACTCTCGCTGAGACTACTGGCAAGTGAGAGTATTTGGTCTCTCAAACTGAACGAATTCGGTTTGATGCAAGAGCCGGGAACTGTCCCCGAGACTCCGTCCCACTATTCCAGTCCTGGTCGCAGATTCGCACTTAGAATGAATGATGATCTGGATTCAGAAAGGTATGGGTACAAGGGTGATGGGTATTGTGGTCAGTGGGACTCGACGGAACCGCCTTCTGCTCAATTTCATCCTCAAGTCTCTTACCAGAGCAGCATTCAAAAGCAGTATAAAGTCGGAAATGATTATGCTGCTCAGGATCCATACTTTAACTATAACCACTCACAGGAATTGATTCGAAATCAAATCCAATCGAGGAATACAAGTGCCGCCCATGTTCAGCATTACAACCACATAAACAATTTGCACCAATTAGACTCGCTTCCTAACCAATACAGGCAACAGCCACTAGCCCTGCTGGTTGCTCAATACGGTTTAAAGCGGCAGTTATCAATTCAACGTATCAAGGGCACAAAGGAAAGTTTACCTATGACTTTTAGGTCTTATAAAGGCACTTCGTTTACGGTTCCTCGTGGATCTAGGTTCTTTGTAATCAAGTCATACAGCATTCTTGATGTCAACGCTTCTTTCATTCATAATATCTGGACTTCTACTGAATTAGGGAACAAGAGACTTAGTCGGGCTTATTCAGAGCTTAATAATTCTGGGAAGTTATTCCTTTTATTTCTGGTAAACTCTAGTGGGAAGTTTTGCGGCATCTGCGAAATGACTCAAGATATTGACTTCACCAAGTCCAGTGATATATGGACTGAGCAGACTCGCTGGAAAGGTATCTTTAATGTTGAATGGCATTACATCAAGGATGTACCAAACAGACATTTTCAACACTTAAAGGTGCCGGCCAATGAGAACAAGTCTGTGACACACTCGAGGGATACACAAGAAGTTCCTTTCGATGTTGGTATATCTATGTTAAAAATTGTCAGCTCTTTTAAATGAAGATACTTTAAATCTTCATTATGCTGTTCATTGGGTCCTTCCTTGGCTGCTACTCTTCTTTAGCTGGACTAAATTCGTCAGCGACCAGCTGTTTACTTGGCGCTACCGACTACATGTGGGATGTGAAAAAGTAAAATACTTGGCCTTGCAACAGCAACGCCGAACACATCCATGATACGCAGAAAGACTCATGTGGCTACACGTGCGAGATGTTTGCTTGCCTCAACGATTCGCAATAAGCAAACTACGACCAAGTCGTCGGAAGAAGGTCTGGAACAAGACAAAGATTCACTCGCAAAAAAATATTACGGAGCCAACGTCACCTACGGAGCTCTCTCAAGAGCGCAAAGGGCTTACCTAGACAGAACTATACGAGTTGACCAGGCTGGAGAATTGGGAGCAAACTACATCTACCGCGGTCAGTATGCTGTTTTGGCTAGCAAGTACCCGCATCTTCGTCCTGTCTTAAAACACATGTGGGAGCAAGAAATTCACCATCATGACACCTTCAATAGATTGCAGGTTGAAAGGAGGGTAAGGCCATCTATTTTGACACCTTTATGGAAAGCTGGTGCATTTGGTATGGGAGTAGGAACTGCCTTGATCAGCAAAGAAGCTGCCATGGCTTGCACTGTTGCAGTCGAGACTGTTATTGGTGGTCACTACAATCAGCAACTTCGTGTTCTTATGAACCAATACCATATTCCTGTATTTGATAAGGAAACGGGGATTGAATTGAAACCAGAGCAAGTTACTAGTGAGATTGAATCGTCGGCGGAACTTGCTGCGCTCAAAGACTTGATTAGTACCTTCAGAGATGAGGAGCTCGATCACTTGGATACTGCTATAGAGCACGATGCAGAAAAGGCTGTCCCTTATTTACTTTTGACAGAGGCCATAAAATTGGTATGCCGTGGGGCGATCTGGACGGCAGAAAGAATATAGGAAGGCAGATTTATCCGTAACGATTTACCCAAGCATACATGACCATAATAAAAGAAACAACTATTCATTTGTAAACCTCTAGAGCCCGATAACTTCCTACTCGGGTTCATTGTAATGATTCTGCGGCGATGGGAATTTGGCAATCGAGACGCCGGCAACAGGAAGATGGATATAGGCGCCGAACTGTAGTGATTTACAATAGTGTTTTTTGAAGTCACAAAGTGCTCTTTTACCAGGCTCGCTAATGAAAAACAAAACATTGCTTAGATTTTCTTGCGTCTGTTAAATACGGAATTGAAGGCTCTAATGGGCCGGTGTCATTTTCTTTTAGTATCGGCCATTACGAACTATGGAGAAGTGCAACTTTTAGCTATTGTAGATTATGTAATTTTGGTCGATATTTATGTCACGTGTTTTATCACGTGCGTAAAACTTCTTTTTGTTTATGTTTACAAAGATAAACATTAAGACAGGCAGACCCGACCATCACTGGAAGCCTGATCGCTTAACATGTCTCGTCTTAGTGCGATATATAGGCCAGGTGCATCAACTGGTCGTAGGCAACTTCAAGCAACTCAGCAAGATGCATTCCCATTGCTAGATTATCAAGAAATCGCGATATGTCTACAGAGTTGTGACTTTATTGCAACAGAAGAGTTAGTTTCCAAGCCAACAAGTCAATTTGTAAGGACTTTATTTGAACAGTTTCTCGACACATTTGTGGGAATGTCTCCAGAAAACATGCAGCATAAGATCAGAAAGCTCTCAAAAACTGGTGATACCCTGGTGGCAAACAGCCAGGGAGGAGCGGAGACTGGAAAACACAACGGAAATTCTGCCGGTACTCTGGATGATGATAACGGCGATGAGGAAGACATCTTACCTGCACTAGGAATAATAGTACTTCATCGAGCGGCATACAAGTTTTTCCAGGATTGTGGAATATATGACTTAACATTAATGGATATTCTGCGACCAGAACCTTTTAGGACTAGGCGGTTTCTAAGTGCGGTTGTGAATTTTGCGAGATTTAGAGAACAACATTCTGTGGAATGCGAATCCTTAGTCACTGAAAGTGAAGCAAGTCAGGATCGTTTCCGGAAGGCCCAGTCGCAAGGATTAAGAATTGCGAATCTGGTGGCTAACATGAAAGCACGACTAGAGTCCAATGTGAGCGATAAAAAGAAAGCCACATTGAAGCAAGTCAACTCTTACAACCTCAAGCTTGAGTCGGAATTGCGAAAACTTAAAAAATCACAAGAAGTGTTGATATTAGAATACGCCCAATACAGAGAGGAGAAATTACGTTTGATTGGAAATTTGGAAGATAAACAGTATGTCGCCATTGAGTCAAGCAAAAAGTTGGAAACAACCAGAGCATATTCTGTGGTTGATATGCCAGTGATAAAGCAAATCATCTCTGATTTGTCAGAACAATACAAAATCCTTCAATCAGAACTTTCTACTCTAAAACAGTGCGACACTGGTATGTGTACATCCATAGAGGCGATGCAGACTATTGAAAATGAACTCAAATCATTATTCAAGATTTTAGAAGACATTTCAAATGATACCATACGCGAGCATGAAGCTCTTGATAAGCTTAACGAAACTATCTCGTATCACGAACAACTTAAAGAAGAAGAAGGAGACTTAATAAGGCTGGTGCAAGTAATTCAGCGCCAATTAACAAACATGCAAGAGAAGACAAGCAAATTGAAAGTGCAATTTGAGGAAAGAATCACAAAAAGCAAGCAACAGCTTAAAGACTACGGTGAAGATTATAAAGCGTTGTCACTAGAACGTAACTTGAATGAAGTCGAGCATGCGAAGAAAAAGGAACATATTCATGAAATTGAAACAAACATAAGCAAGATGCGTCACGAGTACCAAATGGATGTTAGAAATCTTGAGCTTAAGGTTGCCCGTCTCAATTCTCAGATAAAACTTTATCTCGAAGAGGTTGGCAAGAAGCTCAATAATTAGCACACGCGGTGTAACAATAACGAGAACTCACATTGTATACTAGATATCATTAATAAATGTATTATACACAGTGGCCAATGGCCACATTTCCTCTAACATCGTTTGAGTATGCTTGAAATTTTAGCTTGTCGTGCTTCACTAATTTTCGGAAATAAGGAAGGACCCTTGAGAAACAAGTCGATATTTCCAAGTCAAAAGCAACTAATAATACGGGTCAGGTTAATTCATACGTTTGTAAATATAGAGTAGATGAGCGGATAGTAATGATAAAAATTCAGAATATTAAATTAAATTAAACGGTAGGTCTATATTAACTATTGGTTTTGGTGACGCTCTAGACACCAGGATTTATTTACAACTTTTGCTCAGAAGTTAGTTGCTTCGCTTCACTATCTAATTCGATAGTGCCTTCTGAGTGTTCTTGCGGACTCTCTTCGGTCTTCAGCTCTATTGTCTCTTCATCTTTCTTTTGCGACTTAATCTCAGACTCTTTAGGGATAAACCGGTTCGTGGTGAATACTGAAAATACCAATGCAACACATGAAAAGCCGAGACTCAAGTAGAAAACACATCTCAATGCCTTCATAAACTGGTCTAAAACTAACTCTCTCGCTGAATCTGGTAAACTTTGAACAATAGCAGGAGTGCTTAAAAGTGACTGCGGTGGATACTTTGAAAGTAGTTGATATTCAACACTGCTTGGGCTTAATCCTCTCAACATTTCTTCCACATACTTCTTTCCCGTTGTTTGGAAGACCAATTGGGCTAATGTTGCCGATACTGCGCCACCCAAGGACTTGGAAAAATTTACAAAAATGGTTGTCAAAATAATTGAGCCGTCGATATGATTCGGAGCTCTTAACTGCGCAGCAATCATGGAACTTTGAAATTGCAATCCGCAGGAGATACCACTGATAATTAAATATCCAATCTTTTGACTTGAATTGGAGTCTTTCTTCAACAACAAGAGTAGACCACATCCGATAGGTCCTAGAATAGCGGAAATCATCATAGACAACTTAACATTTCTCGTAAGACGAAGAAAAGCTCCATTTGCCATAGAAGAAACCGAAACGGAAACAATCAATGGTAGTAAGTCAATACCAGATTGCCATGCTGAGGCATTGAAGATTACTTGAAAGTAAACTGCAACGTATATCAAGTTTGACATGAAAAAGGAGAAGTTAAATAACGCACTCATTGCAGCTGCAAAAACCTGAGGAGTAAGAACAATTTCACTGCTAAGTATAGGCTTCTTCGAAAAGCGAAAGTTCCAGACACCAAACGCCACACAAATAAGTCCCCCTAATGTGAAACATACAATTACTGCTGCAGATTTCCATGGGAAGTCCACACCACCGAATGTCAAGCCTAACAAAACTAAGACCAATCCAGCAGAAATTAGAAAGGTCCCCAAATAATCAATTTTGGCCAATTTCTGTCTCATGTTTCCAGTGGGTGGGGGAGGATTAAATGTGAAGAGCAAGAGAATAAATGATGCACCTCCAATTGGCAAATTTATGTAAAAACACCAACGCCAGCTGACATGGGATGTGAATGCACCTCCGATGAATGGACCCAAAACACTTGCAATGGAAAAGCATAATCCAAGAAGTACAAAAGCCAAAGCCCGCTTCGACATAGGAACGATTTCTGTCAATATTACCGCTACCATACTCAGTACCGCACCTCCGCCCAGACCAGCGATGACACGCCCGGCAATTAACATGCCCATAGAATTTGACAAGGCTGAAATCAATGACCCTACCTCAAATACGAAGATCCCGAGTAAAATTAAGTTCTTCCGGCCAAAGGCGATAGAAATTTTGCCGTACAGTGGTCCTAAAACTGCCATGGGTAAAAGATACCCCGATGTAACCCAACCAATCTTCTCAAAATCATTAAACTTGTTTCCTATGACGGTGAATATGGTGGTTACAATAGTCTGATCTAACGCAATGAGAAATAATGCTGCGAAGCAGCTGACCAAAGTAATCAATAGTTTTAAGCCATGCAATTGCTGATCCTCGACAGTGGTACCATCCCCTGCATTACTCTCATAGTAAGTCTTGTCGGGATTTGGGAGGTCTGAACTCTTTTCAATACTGATGACTCTGGAAGGGTCTTCATCATCGCCACGCTGACTCTTCCGTTCCGAGATGAGATAAGGGTCCAGTTCGGGGCTGAGTGAAGAGGGATCGGGGGCACTAAAAGACTGCTCTACCAGTGTGCTTGGCTCCTGGTCTATCTTGGTTTCACTCATCTGAGTTAGCTTACCAACTGTATCAGACTTCTGAGGTGACTTAGCGTGTTGAGGGGAACTAATCTGCAGCTTTAATACGTCAAAATTGTCGCAACGCAAATTCGGAATCCTGTTAGGACGGTTTTGGTCCAGTGTTAAAGTGATCAATCAGGTTCAACTTATCACACCAGAAACTGGTCAAAGCTAAAGTCTCGCGGTATAGAAATTGTGACTACAAATGTATGATAGGTAAAAGGACTCATTCCCAATGTACCCGAATTTAGGCTTCAGCTGGAGTAAAACTAAACCTAGTGTACTCGGGGTGTTAAAATTTATTGCGTGTCACTCCAGATTTTATTTACAAGATAATTTATAATTACATCTTAAATTATCAATTTCTTAATTGGGACTCTTTGTATTTCAAATATGTGATCCTATTAGGAAGGGGTTATGGCCCCAGATCGTCTTGGGGGAGTTTTAGCATTGCTCGACCAAGTACCGCACCAGGAACTGGGGTAAGCTAGTATCACACACTATAGATATCATAGTATCAATGCATGATACAAAAGATGCATCTGTGCTTTCCCTTATATTTGAGTCTGACTACAGTGTTGCTATGGCTAGTCAGCAGAAACTAAGATCGGAGTAAGATCTGAACTACTTGGTTTAAAAACATTGTATGAATTAAATTCGGTTGCACAACAGTAAAAAAAGTTTAAGATCACCCGCGCAAGAAGTCTAGAAAGTCAATCTCTTTTTCACTTTTGTCAAACGAGGCAGAATCCCCCCTTGCTTCCCCAGGAACATGGCCTGATCCATTGTTAGACTTTAAAGTAGGACTAGCGACGCTACTTCTTCTCTTTGTAGACCTAGAATCATGTACCGATGTTGCTTTTATGGATAATTTTCTTGGGGTCAGAAGGGACTGTGGAGTAGAGTCGCTAGGAGTTAGCGGTATCGCTGCAAACGATGGCAGTCTTGATGTCCAATTCTTATTTCCGGACGAAGTCAAACTTCCCCTGCGTATGGAGTTTGAAGAAAATGTTCTGGCATGTCTGCTTCCTCTGTGATGTTGATTCTGCAATCCAGTTTGTTCAGTATGGTGGGGCGAAAGACCTGGGCGATTGGGCTGGGTAGTTTGGCCTTTACCCTCGGCTGCGGTGCCGAAATTTAGTGAAAAGTTGTCGAAGGTGGTTCTAAAGTTATTGTCTGAAAGATCACCACTTAGCAAATCCGAAAAGTCGTGCTTCTGACCTCCTACTATATCACCAAGTAAGGAGTCCCGCTTGGTCGTGCTGGAAACCGGCCCCACTGCACTACTTTGAATATCATCGGATCTCATCTGCAGGTCGGACGTGTTTGTGCTAGTTTCTTGTTTTGCTTGCGCTGCTCTCACGAAGAAACGCTCTTGAAGTACAGAAACCTTCTCATCACTTGGTAACTCAAAAAGAGGAAGTTTTAAGCAGTTGAGCCATTGCCGCCAAAAGCTGTACTTCTCGGTATCAAAAGCTGCCGCATTCAAAGAAGCGGAGTGCTTTGTAATTCCACCACTGTTCGTGGAAGACATTCCATCAGCCTGCAGCATTTGTCGATGGTTATTAGTCGACGGTGGATGGGCATGTACATTAGAATTGCTCATCCGCAACTCGAATTCTTTTTCAAAGTTTTTCATAATAGTATACTTCCAGGGTTGTTCCCTGTACAAGAAAACTAGGGTATCGACAACACCATTAAATGGCTGCATAAATGCGCCTGCGCAATTAAGCCAATAAATTGGGCCATGTTTCTCCTCATAGTTGACCTGACTGACAGCCAAAATAAAAGGGAATACCCACACAAAACAGTAAGCAAATGGATATATAAAAATAGACTTCATTTGCTTTTCAATAATACGTTGGCGTTTGCGGAATTTGACTAGGTTAGCTGCATGGATGTCGGGGTCAAAAATGATGTTTTCCGTATCAACATGTACTGGAGTGTTTGATAGAGGCCCGGGCGATTCTTCAGACTCGGATCCCATCATATCGCCGCCTTCTTCCTTAAGGCTCTCTAGTCTTGATGAATCTTGCTTAGTATTGTGTTGACGTCCCAGATGAGAACGCCTTTCTGTCTTGTCTGAAGTTTGTGGAGAAGCTGTTACGTTGTGGTCATCAGGTAAAACTAATCTTGGCAATACTAAGTTCAAAAACCCATGCCAGAAATACCGCAATGACGAGAAAAACGATGGCTCATCAAGGTCAGTCCCTTCGGGCGGTGAAACACTTGGAGAAAGGCCTTGTGGTCTGTCGTGAGACAAAGCCTGATTCTGTACTCGTTGCTGTTGTGAACGATGTATCGTAGTAAAAACACCTCCCAATGTTTTGAATTCTCGTATTACATGAAAGTAAATTAGGCAGTAAACGACGAAAATGGTGACCAAAACAAGATATCGAGGAACCCAGCTCAATACAAAACGAAACCAAACAGGTCTGAGTGGTAAATAACACCAGCATACTAGAGAAGTGTATCCTGATTTGCCACCAATAAATGCTAACAGAGCTAAAACCAATGGGATCAACAAACAAAGCACGTACACGACGTAGCGATATCTATAAAGTCCACCCTCTGTTCTAGATGAATTCTTGACTCTTGTGCTCAAGGCAGGCTTGAAGATAAGCAAAAATGTATGAATAGCGAAAGCTAAAATTGCCAAGTCTGCGCCTTCGACGGAAACTGCTGTGAAGAAGCCAACCACCTGGCAAAATTCAGTATTGTAGTACGCCGTTGGATTCAGAAAGACGCGTGACGGGTAGATCACAAGGATAATTGCCTTCAACAAGTCCCAGAATAGTAAAAAGAAGATTAACTGGTGCCTGAAAATCAATCGGTTAGGATCAATAGCAAGAAAGGTATAGATGCCAACCAAACAAAAGACAATAGATCCCGTAGAGGACGATATAGCCAAAATCCGCTGAACCCGTGCTTGGTGTGATGTAAACAAGTCTACCTGATTCCGATCTTGGCCATCTTCTAGGTCAGTAGCTGATACAAGTGTAGCAAGTGCAATAACACCAATAGCCGTGATAAGCCATTTTGAAGGCTGTCGCAGAGCCATCCCAGCTGAAGGATCCGGCACTATATTTGTAACAGAAATATATCAGCAGCAGCCAGCGCTATATAATGTACCCTCTCCCTTTTGCGCGTCTGCGATCAGTGCAGGTTAATGAATTGCGCTTGTTACAAAATTAGAGTCCAGATAGAGATGAAAGCTTAACAAAACACTCAAAGAATAAACACCTATTTTGACACTTCAGTTCCTTCGCTTATTCTAAGCTCTATAGTCTCTAATCATACGAAGAGTAACAAATAATCGCAGTCCGTCTAATAAACTTCGTCCTCGAAACTTGCAATTCTATTGATACCTCAAATGAAATATTTTGTAATCCGGGTAACACCGGCAGGATAAGGTTCCTGGTGTGGACAGTAAATTTGGACCCCTATCGCTAATCTTAGGAACTTAGAATTCAGTAGTCAACTTTACAGAACACATGTCTTGATTTATAAATCACCATACGATGCATTCTCTCGGATTTCCTTTGCAACCCTTTACAGGTTGCCTGTGCAGAACTAACTGAATTTTGAACCTTCTTGAATCTTCCTACATATCCGAAATGGCCTGGGTGCAATTCTTACTATTAAAACCTTAAGGATTCAGCCCTCAAGAGTAAATCTTTACTATAAGCAAGCCGATGCAAAACTATCATTTCTACCTAGGAGTCATTATTGCGTATCAAGCTGTGAATGTTAATCTACATAACCGAATTTCCTCTTTTCAGTTATAAACTGCCTTTGACAGAAATTGTTTGAAAATATTACACTCATATAAATTGTGAAACATTTGCGGTAGACGGAAGTTGAATTTACTACTTCGCCAATCTCAGGTTGAAATTCCTTTTTTAAGGTTCAGTACAAGAAATTGCCAACGTTAGTCGCACTCTTTACGATCTAATCCGTTTCGAGGTCGAATTAGTTATTTCACTCTTACCGCCCTCTCTTTTTTTGGTGATATTCCTGAGTAACTTTGCATCATCAATAAAGTTGTACTTTACGGACTCGATCGTAAAAGTCTTTTCAATGTTCAAACAACTCAACAACGATTGATACTCCGATTTAAGTACGACTTCTGCCAATTGAATTCTAGAGAAGTGGCCAGACAGTTCTAAATAACCTTTTGCGGCTACTGACGGATACTCGCTTAATCTTGATCTAATTATTGCCTTGTAGTCCACCAAAAACTCTTTGGTTAGCTTTTTGAGTTCTACTAGTTGGTAGCACTTCCTGTAAATGCGCTCAAATAGTTGCTTCTTTTCAAGCTGACTTATCTTATCAATTGGATCTGTCTTGTGGATATTACTAATAATTGTCAAGATTTGAATAACAAAAGTTAATTCCATAATAATCTCAGAGGTATTGAAGCAGTCATAAGAGTCCAACACTATCTCTTCAATCTCCCCTTCCTCCAGTTCCTGTTCTGCTACTTTCTTAACAATTTCGAAAATTTCATCTAGGGCCTCCTCATTCAAACCTGTCTTTGTCATGAAGTGTTTCTTTATGTTCGTAAGTGGAATCTCACCAAAATCATACTTAGATCCGTTCAATTCTGCATATCCATACCGTCTTAAAATCTCGCTGTTTGGATGGTCGGAGTAAGTGTTGAAAATTTGTTGTCCCTTCTCTATTCTTTTTGTACTCCTCATCACCAATTCGTCAGCATTATAATATAACTTTGCGTTATGAAGATTAGTATCGGCATTCAACGTGTCAGCCAACGGTACCATTGATTTAAGGTAAGAGTTATCAACCAGTTGATTGTCTTCGTCAACTAACTCGGCGTTATGCTCTTTATCGAGCACAGTTACGTCCCCTTCGTCTTCTTCTTCTTTTTCTTCTTTTTCTTCTTCGTCTTCTTCCTCTTCCTCTTCATCATCAGATTCGCCTAAACCAGATCTCAAAACATCAAAAGAGTATGACATTATTATTGATGCCACTTTATAATACTCTTCCACAGTTGCCGATTTCAAGTCAGTCATTCGGAAAGAGGTGTTTATCAATGGTTGCAACTTTTCGAACATGGCTGTTGTCAAGTCTTTGCCAACTCTTTCTAATATTAAGGAAGGCTCTAAATGCTTCAACTCATCCTCCGACCAAAACATAAGCTGGTTAAAAGCAAAATTCTCTGAATCTTTAATTGGCAAAACATTAAAGTAATGTAACCATTCGCTATCTTCCTTCTTGACCTTCAATTCATACAACAATATTATTATCAAAGAGCCCCATTGGTCCAATTGTTTTAGCTGATCAATCGATTCAGGAAAGTCTTTGATCAAGCCACAATTGTCTACACTAATTATGACCTTTCTCGGAATGGAGAATAAGACTTGATCTGCCTCTATATTGTCAAGTGCAACCAACCCTCTCCCTTGATGTTTTGCTCGTAAGTCGTCGATGTCAACATTTGGGGATATCGTGACACCATTGTTGAGTAACCAATTCCTGAAATTGATTGTTGCTTCTTTAAATGTGTCCATTTATAAGAAGAGATGGCTCAATGTCACGGCTTGTTGATATCAAGCCTAATTGTAAGATGACTGAAATTCATCACTGGTATCCTCGTAACTTTTCATGTCGGGATGCGGTGTGTCCTGCATATTGTGATGATGACTGATAGTGTGGTTTGAGCCTCGTAATGTCAACCGCCCGAACTCCTTGGCTTGCATTCAGCATCGCCTAACGTTCGAATATAAACTTTGCTCGTATTTATAGTTTTGCATCCATTACCATTCTTCCCCTTTTTAAAACTATCGTCACTAGTTGCAACTGCAATGATGTCATCATTTGTCCCTAAGTCAATCTTCACAATACTCTGAGGGCTAGCTATTGACGACTTGTTGTAAAGTTTAGGATACATCCTTATCCGCTTTCGCTTCTCGCAGTCCCAGAGACATAGAGCTCCGTCGGAACCTGCTGTAAACAATGTATAGTATTTCGAATGCATAGCAAGAGCATTCACCAGGTATACCTGATCGCTATCGCTAAGCTTGTCATAAAAGCGGTGGCACTTGAATGTGAACCTTTTTGTTGTCTGGACTTCCAGAGAAGTATCAAAGTATTCCACCAGTACCCTTCCTGCTACAGTTGATAGCCCGAAACCTTCGTCATTGGGGAAGCATTTGAGATCCTTGATTTGGTAGTTAAGCCCAACATTGCGCCTTTGCACTGGACATGTAAAGTCACGATAGTCATAAATTTCGACACAGTTTGCGCTTAGTCCCATTGTCAAATAGTCTTTCGAAGAATCCATAGTAAAAATCTTACTCTTGCCTACTTGGCTAGTCTTTTCACCTGCCTCTCCAACAAAAACAGGGTGTTGCTGCCTTGTATCAATCACTTTGAACTCTCCATTAAAAGAGCTTGCTGCTATTAAATTCTCTTTATCCGTTATCTTTGCTAACTTGTTCACCCCTACTTTGAGAGATTCCTCTTCATCTCCCGTAAAGTTGAGGTTAGTTTGCGTTACCTTGTTGTTTTCGTAATCAAGCTGACGCACACTGCCATCCAAAAACCCTACAAATGTAGTGTTAGGTCCCATGGAAAGCAATGTCAATGGAGCACTAGGCGTATCAAATGTGGACAAAAGAACGTTGTGATCACTAGGGTATCCTTTAGTAGCGCCAGTGCAGTCATACAACAAAATCGTATTGTCCCAAGATGAAACCAACAAATGATTCAGCGACAGAATAAACTTCAAATCCAGTACAATGTCCAAGTTACTTGGTGTCTTAACCTCAAGCCATTCCGAAACGGACATGCTACGATAAGTGCTGGACAAAACGCGTATTTTAGAACTATATGCTACTTTTTTTCAAGCCTTAATGTCTAGCTTTATAATCTCCGCTGGGTCCTGATCCGGTTCCACCCATTCAAACTGTTCACCATGGCTAAGCCAGAACTCTAGGAAAGCAAGTTCCTCCGCCAACTCGTTTAAGATCATTTTCCTTGCCTGCAACTGTATTCTGAAATGAGTCTGTAAACGCGAGGCCGAAGGGCTGTTAGGATCTTCACCTTCTGCGGACTCCACTTCAGGCGACAACTCCATCACATACTGATTTGTATCGAAGACATTAAGAGAACCTTGGGAACGTACTTTGCTGTGGTGAAAATTGCGAACATTTACCTCGTTATGTTCCTCGTAGTGTGTAATGATGCGGTTAACAGCCACAAGCTCATCCTGATGCAAGTAATTGTGAAGCACGCTGTTATGTCTCCTCCAGCTCACACGCGGAAGCTGCTTGAAAATAGAAAGACGCGATATTGCGTACGTGCAAACACCCGCCACAAGCGTGTTACCTAGTACCAAAAACAATAGCGGAGCCAACGGAAGTACAAGGGCTTCGATCACTGACGTTACTAGGATGCCTCCTGTTAGTATTAAGCCATGGTTAAGAAAAAGGTATACTTTCTTGCTGTATATGTATGAGTCAGACCCAAGGGTCTCGTCAATAAGCTTGAATCCGCTGTAGTAGTCCTTTTTCTCAACTAGCATGTTCAATACAGCATAAACGATCGACTTTTCTATGTCATTCGGAGAGGAGAAGACGCTCATCCTTTTTAGGTTATTTCTGAAGTTGGCAGTAGCTACTGCAAGCAAGCGATCTGACTTCTCGGGGTACGGATGCGTGGTCAAGTACTTTTTGACAACGTCATTATTACCTATAAATTGGCCCCTATAACACTTCGATAATCCTAACCAAAGTTCATCTTCAAGTTCGCCCGAGGTATAATCTTCTAGTCCAAAGTCTTTAAGAGCCAACACCGCTGTGAGATGGTTTTTGCCGGATCCGTTGCCATGGGCATTTCTCTGCTTCTGCAATGACCGGTTCGCATCGATCCGATCTAATAATATTTGCCAGTCATCAACACTGATGTTATTTGGGCTGTTTTTGCGCCCATCAAAAGACCTGGCCCGCTTCAAGTATGTCTCGAGATTTAGTGGGGTTCGCGTAAAATACTTTGCCTTGGAGTGATACGCACAAACTAGTCTACGCATCAGCATTTAACCGTTCAGCGCATCTCACTACGAGAAATTTGATCACTGGAATACTTGTTTGCTAAGTTGTTTAGCAAATTACTGAATAAGTCCTTCGATAACTCGCGAGGCGCTCTTCACTTCAACTGCTGTATCGTTTGGTTTATCTTCTGGTCGGTATTGTGCTTAATCACGTGTGCTCGGAATTCAGTTCCCTAAAACGGCTCCAAGATCAACAGAGGAAAGACTATCGGGCTTGGCCAACAAGCAGGACATAGCAAGAAGATCTTACTCCACAAAGAGGGTTCAAAAGGCAGCGAAAATGCTGGAAATGGGATCCACTAATTCCTCTTCGAAAGAAACATCAGATACACACAAATCTCCCCAGAATATGGCTACAAAGTCGGCGGATCAGAGCAGCACGGCGGCTAAACCAACGACTGGTTTAGGAATAAAAACAAGCAAGAGATTTACAGAAGGTGTCCCCGGAAGTAGTTCAGAGAAGAACACAGCGACACAGCCTATCAAACCCCCTATTCTGCCTATTCGCCAAAGTGCCATCCCCAGAAGCCAGTATTTAATGAATGTTCAAACACCTGATAGTCCTCAGGACTCATCAAGCTCGCATAAGAACACACTTCATGACGAAATGATGAGGCTGTTTGGTCCTCCTGATATGTCTCCGACAAACAAGAGAGAGTCGTTTGTGTCTCAGCTCTCAGTATATTCTGGTCGTGTGAATAATGTTGATGAGGTTGGAGAAAAGCCTGCTCTAGTCACACTTGTAAAAGAGAAAGGGAACATCACACCTATTGTTACCAGGGAATCCGATACCGGTGTTGCTGATGACGCTAGTGTTTATCTTGACTGTAAGCCGGAGACTGATAAGATTTCAGATTTGATCTCTGAGGCTTCATCCTTTCAGGTTGGGAAGATTCCCACACATACTGAAATTATCGGCAATACCACACCTCTTAAGATGGTTCCTGATTTATCATATGACACCAGCATAGAGGCACCCGTTCCTGGAAGATCTGCAAGAAGGCCTACTACCGACCGCGCTGAGTCAAAGAGTCCTCGTTCGCCACGCAAAAGCATCAGCAGTAAACGTATGTCAGTTTCACTAAATGACGATTTAGAAGAGTTGATGAAGGACGCTAGCTCTCTTAAGATAGGGAAGGATGAGCATGAAGTGGAACCGGATAATAATAGGTTGGAACCCTCTGCAGAAGTTCTAGGAGATCTTAGTCCTAGTCATGCACCGTCCAATCTTGAGACCCTGGTTCCTGTGACTTCCCATGACGCTCACCTGGACGCTGATGCCGCTAAATTTAATGAAGGACTGGGTCAGAAAAATCCTGCATCGCCTCCTACGCGCAACTTACCTCCTAGACCGTCTCGTGATAGCATCATCAGAGCCAGGCAAGTTTCAAGTGCTCATTCAAGAAATTTAGATGATGATCCAAATTCAGCTCGTGAGAATCATGATGGTTCCGACATTTTAGCCCCTGGGTTAGCTTCTGGTATGGTGAAAACTAGCACGCG
The DNA here is from genome assembly GCA_030566955.1 of [Candida] anutae. Taxonomy (NCBI): domain Eukaryota; kingdom Fungi; phylum Ascomycota; class Pichiomycetes; order Serinales; family Debaryomycetaceae; species [Candida] anutae. The sequence goes on along the minus strand of JAKUBP010000018.1, from coordinate 63,000 downwards.
TGATGCTGGAGAAACTTCTTCACTACCCCTTGTTGAGTCAAACAGCCAGGAAAAAGCAGTAAACAAAACTCCTGAAGGACTGTTAGAAAACGATGATGACTATTATGATTCGGAGCCGGATATCCCACAATCTAAGCCGCCTGTCAAGAAATTGTCAATCAAAGAATCTATGATGAACAGCCGACGTTCACGGAAACCGAAGGGTCAAAAGCCCAAGCAAAAAAAGAAGAAAGGGTCATCTGATTTGAAACCTTTCTCTTACAGTACTCTAGTCAGCTTATTGGAAAGCATGAATGGGACTATTATTGGAGAGGAATTCAGTCAATTGAATCTTCCAGCCAAAGAGAAGCAATTGATCGAAAAAATTGTCGACTCGTTGTCTAGATTAACCCTGGATATGGTTCTTGATGAGAGTCGTTATGAGCTTGGAATCAAGAGATTGGAACGTGCGCTTAGAATATTGGATGGATTTGTCTAAAATGAGAGTCCTGTGTATAGAAAAATATCTTTATGTTTAATGATCCAGTTGACACTCATAGTAAGAAAATGTGGTATAGAAGTGACTCGGATTTTCTACTGATTCAAGTACGAAACTTTTTGTTCTCGAATTAATGATTATATAACTTTGTTTCATTCAGTAGATTTCTTGACATTCGGAGATCGGAATAGCGTGATCACTTAGATTCAAGTTGCAAGTATTCCAAGAAACAGTTTCCAACTTTAGTCATTATTTCTTCCACCGCTGGAGACGTCACCAAAAAGTCATAGTTTAACTTAAGAAGGGGAACTACTGTAGCGCCGTTCTCAAGAGACACAGATGAAGGTGTGTCTAACTGAGAGTGGCTCAAAGATGGCGTCATACTCTTCGATTTGAAATCTTTGATTGATTTAAAGACCAATTCGAAAAGCTTCTCATGCTTCAAGTTTTTTGAGTTGAGATTGTCTTTCAAAGAAATTTTGATCAAATTTGAATTGACTTTGTCAAATTTGTTCTTCTTGAAGCTCAATGAGATAACAATCTTATCCTTAAATATTTTTTTGGGGGAGTTAGGGTTTATGTAGCTCAAATGGAAAATGTACTGAATTAAGCCAAGGGCAGGAATCTTCACGTCGAAGTTAATTTTTGGTAACCCATTTGGAAGCCTTAATTGGTTCTCAGCCTTCGCATAATTTGCTTTTATATTTTGGATTGATTTCAAGACAGGGTTTACTTCTCTCAAATAATCAACAATAGCTGTGATTGGACCATGGTTACCTGTTCCACCTATCTTCGCAGAATTCTCACTCATACTGCTCAAAAATCTGTTCCAGTAGGCTAAGACAACCTTCACTTCCTCGTGCCCCTCCACTTCTTCACTTCTATTGATTAACCTTATTGAATTAGAAGAAGACTCTGGGAGTTCAATAGTCAATTTCGAAAGATTGTCATCCACTTTTATAATAATGTCATTGGAAAAATTATCAATAACCTCAATTTTATTCCTCTCTAACTGATCGAGTATCTTAATGAGCTTATTAAGTTTGTTTAAGCTGTTAAAAATTCGGTCCAAAAGGTTGTCTCTTGGTGACGTAGTAGTGCTTTCGGGACTCGCATCTTGGTTAGGATTATTACCGTCAATCCTATTCGACATGTTCATAGTATCATTAATTTCGAAATAATTCTTTGCTTCATTAATTTTCAAGTTTAGCTTCGCGAAGTCGTCAGGCGAGTTTTTCATTGACAAATTACGCAAGTTTCCAAATAAACGTAGTTTCATTTGGGTCAGACTATGCAAATTTATCAAAGTAATTCTTAAAAACAACGTATTAGAAGAGTTATGAATTGGTAGCAAGTCATTACTGTTAAAGAGCATAAGAACTGACTCATAGACTAAGGGTTTTTCCTTTGCATGAAAATCAGTATTAATATCCTCTACTTCTGATTCTTCGACCGAGTCGTTCGGAATTTCTATCCCATACTTTTCTAGAACATTCTCTATCTTGCTGGCTTTCAAGAACTTCACATTTCTTCTCAGTAATTCTTCCAAGATCATATGATCAACCAACATGTTGGAACAAGAGGTAGACAACTTGTGATAAAAGTCAAAATTCAAACAATTTGGATCAACACCACCAATTAAAGTTGACACCCCTTCACCTGAGTTAGAACCGCAAAGTTTTCTTTCGTTGAACTTCAACTTGTGCATCCATTGGATTTTCCACTCACCATTCACCGATTTGATTCTGGACACCCACCAGTGAGTGACCCACGACATGCCGCTGATCATATTTATCATAAACCAGCTCGCAGGCCAACTTTTACGTCGATAGAATCTTATCTTAGTTGTGCTCTGGCTGACTTCATTTTCATTCATAAAATTTAACAACTTTGTGAGCTCGAGTTCATTAAGCTTAATAATAGAGTTTGAAATCCATTCGAATGTCATCAACTTATGGTTAATTTCCTTATTAAATGTCTCCAATCGTAACTGGACCAAAAGATCCGCAATATTACTAACCATATCTTGCTCCGTAGCAAAATTTTTGTTTCGGAGGACCGATGGCTGGAAATTAATCTTCTTGGTTATCTGAAATTGAATTGGCGTTGGGTCAATAAAATAAAAGTAGCCCGTCGTGGAATTGATCGCAAAAACGGTCGTCTTTTTCGGAGATAACTTCAATAAGAGCTGGTGTGGTGAAATGAATGAAACATCTTCATCTATAACTGCCAACCCTGTATTCAAGTTGTGTGTAGAAAATTTTTCGCAAATGAGATTGTAAATCTTGTTAAGCAAACTGCTGGCATGCTTGTTAACTATCACATTCAAAATGGCATCAACGCTTAAATCCTCAGGCTCATCGGTGGCAGCTTCGTCGATCGTCATTGTAGACAAACCTGACGAGATTAAAATTCCGTCGTTCTCGTTGTGCGATGTTACAATTTTGTCCAAAGTACCTGCACGATCATGGTCATTCTGGTACTTTCCATTTTTGAACCACCTAAAGTTCAAATTGTTCAGTCGGTCAAAACCAATCTCAATGAAAGACTTCCACTGTCTAGATAAGTAAAATCCACTCCAATAATTAATAACAACTAATGATCTGCCATTTTGATAACTGAATTGGATCGAATTCCTCCACTTAGAACTTTGAGACAAATCCTTCAACTGTTGAGAAATCAAATATAATTTAAACGATATTGAGTACTTGTGCAAAACATCATACAAACCATTTAATCCTTGTTGTAATAGAACAGTATTGACGATCTTCTCCAACTTTTCATGCGATCTTTTGGGTAATTTAGTAATAACTTTATTGTTCCGATGGCTTATGAGGTTGGTTTGTGGGTTTATGCCAAAGAGAAACTTAAAGTCAACAAAGAAGAAAGGAGACTTAGGATAGTCCTCTTCGTTTTCAATAATCAAGTCGTTTGCGACTGTTATAGCAACCTGGAATTCGTCGGGAACGGAGAAGAAAGCACGCCCATCTTTGATTATGTAGTTGTTGACAAACCGCTCAGGTATCTCAATCAAAGCAATTCTCGTCATGAGGGTGAGATTCAACTCCTGTAAAACCTCTAACGTCATTTCGGGGCTTATTTCTGGTACCTTAATATAATTGTACGAAGGCAACTGAGGTCTACCCTTGAAGAAAACTTCCAAAGCGGTTATCAAATCGGAATTTGGGAGCTTTGCTCCAGAAAATCCGTTAAGTGAGATCAAATGAACCGAAAGCTGCTCAAACAGAAACTCTTGCATTCGAAACCAGTTCAATAAATCGATAAACTGAGAAACATCCTTGGAGTTACTGCACCACTTGACTAGTGTATACAACTTAATAAATTCCTGTCTTAACGATATTATTAGCAGCAAGAGCTTCTTCTTTCTGGCGGCATCTGACTCTGATTCTCGAGTATTCGCCAAGTACTCAATAACCGTTGTTAATTGCTTGTACGCATCCTGAGAGTAAAACTTCAAGATGCTAGACAAAGGTAGGATATTTGTTGTGATATGTGGAATCTCCGGAGGATGCGCACTGCCGCCGTTGCCGTTCTTAAGCGTCACCTCGCTGGGCTGATCCACGGTGCCCACCCGCGCTGAGCCATTCATGTTCGCACACTCCTTCTCTGGGCTAGCCGTAGATTAATTGCTAGTAGAGGATGTACAATCAGAGAAAGGAAGGGCTTCGCGTGATTGATTGAGCGCCGCAGAGAGACGGACGTCACCTATTGCCGTAGATGAGGAGTCGCTACACGGGAACACGTAATGAGCATACTGCTTTTTTTCCTTCCGTGCGTGGACCGCTTAGGATCCACTATCTCAATTGGACTGTATATAGTGCCTCTATACCAACGGGTGAGCTAAGACGCAGCTAAATGAACAGTAGTTACATCTGTTATACTCAAATTATACAATAATACAGGGTTCGCGATAGTAGTCACGATAGAGGGGGCCAGCACCTCTTTCATGTTGTGTCTCTTGGGTCCAAATGGACGATATTGACGCATGCGTCTAAAAGCGCACGAATTGAGTCGGGACTGCTTGGCGTATCCAGGCCCATTCATCAGAGTCTAATAAGCTCGCGACTCGTACACGCTGATTCTTGCGTAGTAGTAATACCTCCACAAGAGCTTTTAGCTGCTTCATTATCTCTTTTACTTCAGGATCCACGTAAGGGTCGGCCAACGCTTCTAGGGACGAGACCCATTCCCACTCAACCATGGCAATGCGGTGCGCAGGGTTATTGTTGGACTTTCTTTTTATAACTGACGGAGATACGCCCGCCTGTTGGAGAGCTGTGAGTGGCGGCAGGTCAAAAGGCAAGCGGTTCTCTAAAACGCAGTACACCACTACCCCAAAAGACCACGAGTCAGCAAGCATACCATCATACTTGAGACCCATCAAAAGCTCTGGAGGAATATAGTCCTGCGATCCGCAACGCGTTGATAAGAGCTCGTCGGCGCTGCGCAAGCGTTTCGACAAGCCAAAGTCACTGAGATTTATCAAAGGGTTTTCGCTCATGACAGCATTAGGAATGCGCCCGTTGGCTCCTTCTTCGAAAAGTTCCTCAAACGTATGCAAGAGTAGTATATTCTCCAACTTTATGTCTCTATGCACGATATTATTCGAATGGAGGTAGGTCACTGCGACAAGCACCTCACAGACCATACGTTTCACCACACGCCACATCATGACGTTATTATACATGTACTCATGGTACTTGTACAAAAACTCAAAAAGACTACCGCCCTGACAGTGGTTAAGAAAAATTGCCTGTTCACAGTTTTTGGCCGCCACCCCCATAGGCGCAGATCTGGCATCTTTAAAATCGTCCAACTCTGCATCGTGTGCAAGGGACGCGATATCTGCCTCGCTGATATCGAGTGTCGTATTGTAGTCGAGTAATCTTATCAAGCAAGGATGGCGAAGATGGTACAAGGTGTTAATTTCACGCTTAAGAAAAGACGTAAAGTTTTGTACCTCGCTAGAACTATCAGTTGGTACATAAACCAACTTGACTGCGACAATGATTGACAGCTTGACCTCCTGTGCCAAAACTACCTTGCTAAACGATCCAGATCCAATCTCTTTGACAAACTGAAATTCACGCTGTATCCGCGGTGCTGTAAAGATACGACCGTGCATCGGCGATTCGCTAGTCTCTGGAGGTGTGCCAGAGCGTTCAGAGGCGCTCAGTGGTACGGGAGTAGTGTCTTTACGTGTGCCAGGACTCGATACATTGCGCTTAGAAAACGCAGTTCTAGAGCTCTCGAGAGGTCTGTATTCAGAAAACACACGAGGTGGTGACATCTGACTCATAGCCGCATCCAGTCTGTGTACTCGATCCCGCAGCTTTGTCATGAGCAACGTTTGAGGAAGCTGGTAACCGTAGTGTTCGCTGAATGAGCCATTTCCAATAACAGGAGTAGGCAACTGGGTAATCTTTTCAAAGTTGAGTAGCAAGGGCAGCAGAAGAGACACTGGCGAAGGTCCTTGTGCATCGCTGGGCATGGGAAACAGGAATGGCTCCCTCAATGTCCCGAGATGTTCCGCTAGCTCGCCCACAACCAGGTGAGAATCGCTTACACTCTCTAGTCGTGAATGCAGCTCTTCTGGTACCGTGATACGAAGAAACGACCTTCGATGATTGTCGCGAAACGCCTGTTGGTAACTGGTCACCTCGGTCATTGGGTTTGCCCCCTCGCTGTCGTGGGAGTAGCCATTTTCCGGCAGCTGTGTTCGTGACTTCATGGAACTATTGCTGTCAACCATAGCCTCACACAATCACTGGAGCCGCCAGAGACCAATATATCAAGTATACGAGCTTTGATTGTTCACTGTTGGAACCAGCAATTGTATGACTGGGTTTGTTTTTATGGGGCGATTTTTTAGTTTGTAATTGCTTGGGTGATTCCAGGAAACAAAGTTAGACGGTGTGACAGCCGTGTCCCCACCTCGCCTGGCATTATCCTGCAGATATTGTTGTACCGATCATCGAATCGTTAGCATGCAATCCGATAGATTGCCCATATCTCGCCATATCAAGGCCCGTGTAAAGTCTTGCGTCACTACTGAATATGAGTTGTCGTTTCATCTGTGTTCCAGTACAGCAGAGTTTGAGAACATCAAACAAGCCTCCTATTATGTAACTACAAAACCCAACACCCACCAAACTGTAATACAACTGCCGGTAAGCATGTGTGCGGCAGAATCTGGTGTATATTGCGGGGTTAGAAGGAACAGCTGCTGCATCACTGGTGTCTCCAACGGCTCGCGCGAAGGTTATTATGTACAAGCGACTATTTTCGACAGGCAGCGTTCCGGCTGACGGAAGCCGTCAACTACGATCTTGTTTACACGTGCACTCGCACGCATAGCTATACTGCCTACTGTATCGTCGAGGCGTGTGTGTCACCTGCACATATTCGTACATACGCAATCACGCTATTGTTTGAATAAATCGAAGACATTTGGCGGGAAGGTATACATTATTGTCGCTTCTGGTAAGTTTGGCACTAGCACAAAACTCTACATGCAATTTTTATTCCATTAACCTCGCGGTGCTTATTATCTGTAAACAACCTATCCTATGTACGAGTCCCTCCTTGAAAACAGTCAATGTCTTCCCCACTAATGAGTGCCTTTTTAACAGCACATTATGACTATGCGGCACTTGCGGAGTCACATGTGATGTCTATAGTCTAGTGTCTGTCGAAAACACAGGCCTGGCTTTTTTTCGTGCAGCCGCGGCACGTATTGGTCTGCGGGTCAACCACACACTTCACCTTGCGCTTTCTGCACGAGAAGCACGAGGATTTGCGGGACTGGTATGCGCCCTCCTCCAGTGTGGGGGGCAGAAGTGCTGCGGTATCCGCTTCAAACACGTGTGGCAGTGACGGCAGTGACGGCAGCGTTGGGGCGGGTGTTGCTACTGCCCGAGGTGGCTTCGTGACGCGGCCCATGCGCTCGCGCTTCAGGTTCATCATGATATCCTCCTTGGTGAAGCCCTTTGAAAAACAGCACGTGAGACCCTTGACGGTGCACAGGCGGCACAGCCGGAGCCGGACGAGCTTGTCGTTCGCCAAAATGTAGAAGCCACGGGAGCCCTGCACGGTCGCTTCAACCGCGGTTCCGTCCAGGGCAAGCATTTCACGAGCCTGGTCTGCAGAGAGTCTGCCTTGCTCCTGCAAAACCGTCGCTGGCTGGGGGTGCTCCAGGATAGCGTGCACAAGTACAGAAATTTCGGCATTGCACTTGACTTTGCGGCTCCGGCACGAGTCACACAGCGGGCCGAGCCGCTGGCGACGTTTGCCATCGCCACCAACCGCAGAGGGAGACCGCGAACGCGGACTCGGCGCCAGCGCCTGCACCAGTGCAACGGGCACCGTGTGAGCGTGTGGTGGGGTGAGTGTCTGACCAACCGCCGCAGCCTCAACCTCGAGCTGCTCGTGCTCCATGTTCATCACCGCTGCCAGGAGCAAGCCCAAGCCCGACTCCATCTTCGTAGTATAGTTCTCCAACGGGGGGAGCGCAAGCGGCGCGTACCCCGCAGGCTCGCGCGGCAAGTCCCAGTTCAACTGGCGTATGATCGGCGAGAGCGGAGGAAGCAGCACTCCGTGCTGGTACGACCCACGTCTAGCGTGAGGCTGAACCGCCACCTGGGGATAGATCCTGTCATGCGGTCGCGGGTAGTGGTGCATGATGGATAGAAGATCGTGTGACGGCATCGTAAAGGTTCACTGTCCAAACGGCGTGTCGTACGGGTGGCAGGGGATAAAGAACTATATATACGCGCGGACGCTTGCCGGCAGCCGCGTGGAGGGACTTATGGCGGAGTCAGGGAAGCGTTCCTGGGCAGGTTCCCGAAGAGAGGGGCTTACGCGAGGAAGAAGCGTACAAACGCTGAGCCTCTGCATCGTCAGAGGAAAAAGAGCCGCCAATAGGGCGCCTTTGTTGCGTATGAAACTGCGGAGCCTGCGGAGCATGTCGGAACAAAAGCACGGCCACTCGGACATCCATCGGAGTAGACCGAGGAGCATTTTGAGTGCGCCACACGCGGGCAAGGAAGGCGGGCGGCGCTTGTCCGATGGTACGCCTCACATCCCCCGCAACCTATTCATCAAAGCCCGCTAGAGCGCCGCGGTGGTCACACCCAACACCTCCCCTCTTGGACGCGAGGGTGACCGCAATCCGTTCCCCTCAGGACCCTTCCAGCACGGCGGCACGACCCCTTTAGATGTCCGAATCGACTCCGACGCCAAAGGGCGTGCGCGCGCATGAAACGCAGCCCGTGTTTTGCCTCGCTTTGCCCAACGCACCGCACCGTCGCACGCGCGAACGGCTGCGCCGGCAAGGCCCGCTTTTTCCCGGGTAAAGGCCCGTTCCGCCTGCCCCCGCCCGCGCGGAGTCAAACTCCGGGGCTCCTCGGAAGCGAGGGATAAGCGACGCATGCGACCTCTAATTGGCAGGCGGACTCTGGACCGCACAAAAGCAACCCGGTGAAAAAAGAAATCAGAACTTGTGATGCCGAGGCTGCAGTGCCGCCGGAGCGTGGACAAGGCTGGAGACAACAAGGCGGCACGGGCGGCAAACACGACAAGGCGGCCAGGGCAGCGCGCGACGCATGCCGCGGACATGGGGGAGCGGACAGCTTGGCTGTGCACATGGCACGGATACCTCCCGGAGCAGGAGATGACTTGTCAACCAGGCGCAGCAGGGGCGGAGCGGCGAAGCGGAGGATTTGCAAAAAGGCCGAGGCGGTGACGTGGCGGTCACGGAAGATGGTTGGACCAGTGCCAACAAAAAAACCTGCAAGCAGGCCGGAGGCGATAGGGAACTGTCGGGTAGGAGGCGACCCCGGTGAAGGTAGGACCGATGGCAGGATATTTACGGTGCAAGGCTAATGCGGGTAGATGGATTTAGAAACAGGTGCGTGCGACGCGCAGAAGACGCGTTCTGGAACGTATAGGAGACGTATACCGACTTTGCGTTACAGGGTTCGGTAGGGGCCAGCAACAAGAACAAGAACAAGGCGAGGGAGACGCCCGTGTATTTGTGCACGTGTAAGATACGTAGGTGCATGTGTAAAGGGATGATGCATGTGTTTGGACAGGGAGGTGACAGACTGCATTGCTGCTGTCTCTTTGTGCAATGTTTGCGGGGTTTTGACGCAGACCACAACTATGTACACTGACACGTAAAAATATTTCAGAACACATGTGACCAAAAAAAGAAGCCCGATACGGGGGTCGAACCCGTAACCTTTTGATGACTTTGATAAGAGTCAAACGCTCTACCGATTGAGCTAACCAGGCAGTTGCGATGCGACTTTTGAGTTTGAGAACTTCTTCAGGGGCGCCTTCAGGGCGTGTTCAGTAGCGAGCCGCAAAGAAACGGCAGGCTTGGCATCAGCGTGTCGATTTTGTGTGGGTTACAGTTTCCATGACGTACCGGTGAATTGCAATTTTTATGAGTTCCGCTCCGCCTTGCTTATGACGGGATCTGGCAAGGCCACTAGAGTTTGTCTCTCGCTAATTTATATACGGCGTTTTGGTCCTCATTCCGGGAGCTTGAATGGCACCGTTGTGGGGAGACATAGTGGAGACGCAGGTCTAAAATCTGATATTGTAACCGCTTCCCATTTTTACTGGGGGTCGGGCGACTATCCGGAACAAGCAGCCGCTAGAGCCCGTCTAGACCTGTCGGATACCGCCCTTCCGTGCCTAGCAGGTGTCGGCGTGGACGCCCGTGTTTAGAGGTTCCCGGAGTTTTCGCGTATAGGAGTATTACTTAGTTTTGGATCTTGGTGGGGATTCTGGGCAGTATCTGACTATCCCCGGTAGTTTTGGGCACTCTGATTTGTACTCCAAGTGGTGAGAACATGGTTTTGGCAGCTTTCTCAAAGACAGCTCAAATCCATATACCAATTTCTACATAACTCACGACCCCTACATGCGGATTCATCTTATCTGTATTGGCTACAGGCAACTCGTCTCCGCATTATTAAACATCGTGCGCGCAAGCTACCGACCCAATTCACCGGGACGGGCCACGTCAACACAAAATAGATTTTGTCCGGGAAGCTGCGAGATATCCTCTCCGGCTCCCGGTTGCCGGAATTATCATAAAAGTGTAAGTTTAGGTCCGGAATGTCTAGATATAGCGCCTAAAAATCCTAGTGCCAAGAAGAATTGGACCCCGAGAAATGATTTTAACGGAGCAGAGACGGGATATGGTGGCCAAGACTTAGCTTTTTTTATTTTGTTGCATCACCAACTACTTCAATCCCTCTAGAACTCTACACGTATTTCAGTTCTCCCTTCTTCACTGCCTGCCGTCCGCTAGCACTACCTCTTACCACTTTTTTCAGTAGTCAGGCGTGCTCTTGGTTTTACTAATACCTCTGCCTTCTCTGTACTTTGCCAGTAATCTGCCGGCCAGACTGGTTTTTTTTCTACTATAGTCTCAAAGCTTCTCCATGACCTTTTTATCATATTATGTATTCCTACCGTTCTTTCATGCTTTTCTCCTTCCTTTAATGCAAAACTTGTGGTCCTTTATAGTCTAAGGTTGACCCACTCTTTTTATGTGTCACGTGATTGTTGTGAGAATTGCCAGATGCGTCAAACAAACCAAAAACATATCATCAACCAAGGACGACCCTCGTACTGGCTATGGACGTCGACATGCCGGGATATCTGGGCTCGCCGCCCAAAGTGTCCCCAGATTCCACACCAAATACATCACTTAACAACGATCTCAATACCCCAATACGCAAAATACAATGCTTGACCCTCACCTCACCTTCACCGCATCGCCAGGCGCAAGAGTCAATTCTAGACTCAATGTTAAACAAAGGGTACTCCAAGAAGCTCACTAATAACGTCTTGCGTGAGCTCAACTCGCGTGCAAATGAAATATCAGTTCCCAAAAGCCACTCTCCAAAGCAGACCGACAGGAGACGCAAACGTTACTCAAATATACACCGGTCAAGGTTTAGCACTATGGACTCCATTTCGAACCATTACTCGGTTCACGACTTGGAAAAGGAGAATGAAAAGGGTCGGGTAGAGCGCGAAGTGAAGGACAAATTGGAAACAGAAGCAAGGCAACAGTTGGAGCGCGAGGTTAGAGAGAAATTCGAGATTGAAGCCAGGGAGAGACGAGAAGGTGAAATTAGCAAGAGATTGGAACCAACAGCACAACTAAGCACGGGCTTTGTAAATGCTGCAAGCAATAGTGGTGCGTACAATCTCTCAGGAGAAAGCACATGGAATAGAAATAGCCCGTCTAAGAAAGTGCCAGTATGGAACCTGCTCTCGCTGCAGCCGCCTGAGTTAAGTGACAATGCTTTTCTTCACCACATTTCACTTAAACCAGCCGACATATCCTGCAGAAATCGATCGCGCGGCTCTCTGCTCTCACCTATGGGAAACCTGTCCATCAAAAATTCCAGCTTACCGAGGAAACAATCACCCGTAAGGATTGCAAATGATGTTCTAGAGCTGCATTCAAAACGGCGGCGCACGCTTAATGGACTCGATGATACTCCCAAGTTTGAAGCTTTATCGTCTTCTACGTCGCCAGAGAGACCTGTCCTTCACAGCAGCCCCATTCGCAAGATTTCTCCCTCAAAGGCGTCTATGAACTTAAACCAGATCTTAACCCTGCCTGAGCGTGGCCTGCCCTCATGTGAGCCTATCATGGGCTCGCCCAGTCGTGATAAGTTTGTTAAACCATTCCCACCCAGTCAAAGATTACGATACTCCTCCTTAGAAATGGCAGGTGTTAAACCACTGCATCCATTACAAAACCAAAACAAGTTGACACCGATATTGCAAAGGAAGCTGTCTATTCCTCAGTTGCAAAAAAAGCCTTCCATTCCACAAATGCAACGAAAACCTTCAACGCCCCATCTCAACAACAAACTGGTCACGCCCCATCTCCAACACAAGACATCAATACCACAATTACAGCATAAACTGTCCTTGACTCTGTTGAAAACAAACCTGTCAATACCTCACTTGCAAAAGAAGCCGTCTATCCCGCAGTTATCTAATCAGCATGTTTCTAGGAGCATTTCTGGGACGCCAAAAATACCTGGCAAGAGTGCAGTCAGCAACATGGCGGCAGGTTCTGCCATGCCCACTACAATTTCCAGGCTGACATTGCCAAAGTTAGACCCTAGTCTGTCGTTTTCTAATCTCTCGCTGAGAATAAGCCCTTCGTCTTCGACTTCATCAATTGATACCCTCAGGAGTACGGCTCATCAATCCTTATATGACAAGCCTACAATTTCGTCTTCGCACAAATCGTTAAACAAGTTCCGCAAGTTTAAGCAGAAATTCAGCTAATAGCTATTGTATTTAATTCAACTAATAACAGACAATGTTGTAAGCTAAAAAATGTTGCCCTGTATCTTGATATCGCCACCAATGGTCAACTTTTGAGCTCCCTGCCATTTTTCTCCAGACTTCAAAGTTACGAAATCTGAGACGTGACCGGGCTCCACGCAAACCATATTGAGGTAGCCATTTTTAGGTGAGAAATCGGCCATTCCCTCGGATTTCTTAATCCAAGGGTTCCAGACCACGGCATCAGGCAAGTTTTCGCGCTCAATGTTAACCAAAACCTTACCAAGCTCGATAATTTGGAAGACACGTTGAGTGTTGACTTTTTTGTAAATACGGTCAAATTCCTCGTGGAAGGTAATTGCGGGAGCTTTCTCCTCATACTCTGCTGTCAACAACTGATCAAAGCATGATTGGTCAACAAAATTATTGACCAATGTATCCGTGATATCAGGTACTCTAAAGTATGTGTGGAAGAGCCAGTTGAAGTCAAAGGCCTCAGTGCCAGTATTTTGCACCTCAATACTGCTCTTCAATCCACCATCGCTAAGCGTGACTGTTAATATCAACGTAAAGTCATACTTTCCGTCCCCCCACAACTTAAGTGACTCCGGGTCGACATTCTCTGGGCCCAATCCAAACTGTACCTCGAGAGGGTCCAGAGTAGTTTGTCCTAAAAACTCCCAGTGCGAGTTTCTTGCGAAACCATGCTGTGGCAACTTGAAGGTTGGGTGGGATTCCTGCTTCTGCTTGCCAAAAATCGGGAACACTAATGGCACGCCGCCTCTAACGGGTTTCGACGAGTCCAACTTGGCCCCTTCACTCAACCACAACTGCTCCTTTCCGCCGCTTTTCCACGAAATAATAGTTGCGCCATACTTTAAAATCAGTACAGAGTCATTGGACTTTGAAGTCAAAATCACCTGCGTGTCGTTCTCCTCAACTGACATTGAAATAGTACAGAGCAAAGGTGAAATCAACGGCCCGCAAGTCCGATTAAATCAAATCGTAAAGCTCCATGCCGCAATAATTTTGATTTCATCTTCTCTATTCCTATAGAAACGACGCTCTGTAGATGATGAGCTGGTATTCGATGTAGATACCTAAGTTACTTCGATCCTCAATGATCCTCATTCGTTTATTTGGGTTTGGGTGTAACTCCTTTCCATGAATTTAACAATTCTTTGTTGTATTCCAATTATATTAATATTTACATCAATAACTAATCAAAATAACTTAAGACTCAATCACTGTAGAAAATACCACAAACAACTAAATCACACATTTACTTTACTCCTGAGCTACTCTAAGTAGGATAGTAAGGATAAGCACCCCCTATAGGGCCGTCAATTCGATTACATAATATACACGTGACCTCATCAACAAGTCATGTTTTTGAAATACACAATAGCAAGTGCTACCCTACCTGGATTAATATTCTAACTGCCACCAAGTTACCCTGGGATAGTTTGAGATCGTAACACGAGCAGTCAGGCATACTTGATAGCTGATATACAAGCTCACTTTGATATGAATACGTTGCCTTCGGGAGTGGCATACTTGCCCTACCGTGTTTTCTACCACTATTTTCTTCTGGAGCGTGAGCGCTATGGCGGCCTCTATGAGTTTACTAGCCTCAACTTTTCTACCAATATTCGACAAACTCTTGACCATTTACGGCGCCACAAATGGCTGGCAAACGATATAGGCCACTACGGCTTCCTTTGCAGTGTGATATTCTTTGTTTACATTATCTTTCCCGCGTCTTGGTTAATGAAGAGTATAATTTTGGGTTCATTCACGCTATGCTTCCTTATTCCACTCACGAGTCAGTTTTTCCTCCCCGCGTTACCCATATTTGCATGGCTCGCCCTTTACTTTAGTTGTGGAAAAATCCCTAACTCCTGGAAACCAGCCATCTCAGTCAAGGTTTTGCCTGCAATGGAAACAATTTTGTATGGTGATAATTTGTCCAACGTCTTGGCAACTTACCACAACTCCATATTAGACATTATTGCATGGATTCCGTACGGAGTGGTGCACTTTAGCGCCCCCTTTGTGGTGGCTGGCCTTATTTTCCTTTTTGCACCACCCACATCCTTACGCTCCTTTGGGTTTGCGTTTGGATACATGAACTTGCTTGGTGTTATGATTCAGTTGGGATTCCCCGCGGCTGCACCTTGGTACAAAAACTTGTATGGGCTAGAGCCAGCTCATTACGGAATGAGTGGTTCCCCTGGAGGATTAGGCCGTATTGATCAGCTTTTAGGCGTCGACATGTACACCACCGCATTTTCCAACTCCCCTGTCATTTTTGGTGCATTTCCATCATTACATTCGGGTTGTGCAATTATGGATGTTTTATTTCTCGCATGGCTTTTTCCACGTGGCCGTATTGTCTGGGCTGTATATGCATCTTGGCTTTGGTGGAGCACAATGTACTTGACCCACCACTACTTCATTGATTTGATTGGAGGAGCAGTACTTTCACTTTTGGTTTTCCAGTACGTCAAGTACATGCATTTGCCGGTCATTGACCACCGTCGCTTCTGCCGCTGGTCATACACTCAACTGCTGAAATGCCACATCGCGGCAGCAGATCCTCTTTCTAACCAATACATTAATGTGAACGACGTGGAGTCAGGGGCTCAGGATAATTTCCAATACCCCGAGGCGCCCCTTTCGATGCCTCCGCAAAGTGCACAAAATGGAGGGATTACTGCATTGACAGAGGAATTTGAGATGTCAACCATTTCTCAATCAAGACTGGGCCTGAGGCCCAGCCCAACAAATTCTTCGCATTTAAACGCGAACAAGGAAGATGCGCATAGTGAAGACTTGGCAGAGATCTCCTCTTCAGAACACAGCAACGCTGCATCCATCTTTGATGGAGAGGTGCAAAGTTTCAGCTCATTGGCATTGTCAGTACCCGATTCAGAGACCCCGCCCCCGCTGACTGTTCATTCTGAACGCAGCAAACAATTCACGAGGGGATAACGCTCTTACAATGCTCTTCAGTTCGCTATGGAATTTTGAAAAGATGCTGCACCTTGACTAATGTAACGTTCGCTGACTTTTATGCACATTTTCTCTAATTCACCAACAAAATTCGCCATATTTCGGCGAATGTAACAATAATAATACAACATGCATTACAATCAACTTCATCTGCTTGAAGTGTTTAAATTACTTATTAATGGATCTTTGCATGAGGTATAGTTGGCGGATAAAAAATACCACTGAATAGTGGCAGCCAGAGTAACTCGTTTGCGCACGGACAAGGGACAACATTTATATTAATTATTATTTTACACTTATTATATACATCGATTCGATGACCCATATGTAGCCTCCAGCTATGGCATATAGCAATGATGACCTTAAATTCGTGAAATTGTGTTTCAAGAGGCCAGGAATGAAATCATCGGATCCTATCGTCAGGGATTCAGGCTACTTTATTTAGAGACACTCGGGATCTCCGCGAAATAAAGCTTACAGGGCAGCCCTTGCTGCCATTAATTCGTGTAATGCAGAGAATTAGTGGCATAGTATAAAGCCTTGTAGCGGCAACTTATCCGTTTTTTTGACAAGAGTGTGCGGTTTTAGCTCAGTTGGGAGAGCGTCAGACTGAAGATCTGAAGGTCCTGTGTTCGATCCACAGAAATCGCATTTTTTTAAATTCGTAAATTGACATTTACAGCCTGTAGCAGGCTCAAGTGAAAAGAAAGAAAGAGTAAACTTGACGGCCTGATAGACATCCTAGTATAAAGTTTACAAGCTCCGTCCTGTTTAACAATTTTTACATTTGTACGAAGCATCGCATCTTAAACTCACTCGAGAGCTGTGCGAACTCTGCTTAGCTGAAAGAAAGTTCAAGAGGAAAGAAGATTGATATTGCTACTTCGCTTGAATAGTATATTGAATATGTATATGCTGTGCATTTATAGAAAGAGTTTTTCTTTCATGGTGTCTGTATTTACATGCTGAATGTGTTTGCTCGAACTTCCAAGCGATTAATCATTAACCTTTCCTCTAATCTTTGGGTATAATCTGGCTGCATGGTAGTTGATTGTGCTAACCTTGGGCTGTTTTGCCTTTGGTACTTCCATGCAGCTTTTCAAATCGTGCTCAAAAGAGACGCATTGCAAAGCTCCTTCACCGTTGGATGCCCAGCAGTTCAACAATGAAGACATCAAAACAAAACACTCGTTAGTGCTCTTCGAAAGGGTTGGTCTTCTAACCTTAAGTCTAGGCAAGGGTGGTAGGCTCTTGGCCGCCGGACCGACTTTCTTGTAGGCCATGATTGGGTTGTCGATGCAATGTTCTTACACCACGATTTTCATTTTCGGCACGTAAATTTTTCTACCTTGCCAACACACGACTATCCATTTAGAGAGCCGTTGCCAGTCTGTGCTGAATACAAATGCCCATCCTGGGGTATTGCTATAATGTAACTAGAAAACTATTCTACTAATCCCTCTAGAGTCTTCCATCTCACTTTAAGCGATTTCTTGAAGGAGCTGGCCTTCACTCGGGTTTTTAATCTGTGGTTCGCCCAATGAATTCGCTTAAAGCTTCGACCTCCCTCCGGATATGGCGAAAAGATCCATGCGTCGCAGGTGGGATCCAACTTTGGTGCAAAGAACTTCTTCAACTTGAGCCTGTAAACGTTCCCAATATCGGTGATAATCCTATTCATGAACTTGTTCATGTCCTCATCACTGTAGTACTTGATGCGGAAGAGTGTATCTATGTGTTCTTCCAAGTTGATTAAAAGTAACTTGTAAAAGTGGTTCTCAAAGTTCTGTCTTCGACGGTGGGTGGTCAAAATCACACTATAGTTTGGAAGTAAGTTGAATTCCCGGAGTTTGTAGTTTATGACAAGAGCCAGTCGACCACCAGCTGCTGCAACCGTGTTCTTTTCGCAGAGTCTGAATGAGCTTGTCTTTAACATCATGTCGTTGAACAACATTTTTATCCGGGCATTGAATGAGGTTTTCATCACAGTTTCAATTTCACGCTCCAAAACAGTGCGCATCAAGAGGATTTCTCGTTCCACACGGCTAACCAAGTCTTTATCGAGACTGAGAGTATTGTAGCTGTTAATGGAATCGATTGGAATGGTATTTTCGGGGACAGGAATTTTCAAGTCGTCAAGAATCTGGCTGATGGAATCTTTGTCGTGGTACTGCCTGCGCGGATCGACATTGAACGCATCCTCTTCAGGCTCCACAAAGTCGAGGTCTAGCTTGTGTAGTGATATCTTGGTCTTAAACATTTGCAAATCTTCCACAAATTCCTGAGGAAACACTTTGGGCTGCCTAGTCTTATCAAACGGAATACCCAGAATGCTCTTATCAAATCCAATCACATTGTACGGCAACTTAAAGAGATTCTCGCTAAATGGTAGCGTTCCGTTCCCAGAATTGAGATAGTCCACCTCCCCTCTCCGTAGCATTTTGAACTTTTTAGAGATGCCATTGTACTCTTGGGTTAAAATGCTAATCGGGTTGTGATAGTTGCGCAAGTGTTTGCGGTAGTACTTATGCTGCACCGTCTTGTCGTTGTCTAACTTGTCCAACTGCTCGTAATAGGTGTCAATGTGCTTGGCCTGGTCCGGATCAAGCAAATCTATTTCGTTTGGCAAACTGCGCAAGAGAGACTTGCGGTCTAGGTGATGCTCAGACTCAAAAGACATAAACTGTGGACCTTGGTCAAGGTTCTTCTGTATCAATAGGTCGTTAGTCGTCATATGGGAAATTGTTGCGTACGAGTTGTGTAACCCCTCAAGATTGCCAACCTCTCGCAAGTGCTCTTTCGGTGAAACGGTGCGGTACACTCGGCGTGGATTCATATCTCCACCACTGTTGACAGCATTGTTGTCAGCATCAGCAGCAACAGCCAGGTAGATCTTATCCTTGTACGCGCCTGCCAGTTCCACGGATGCCGCATCTCTCGTAACCGACCCGTTCAGCACCGGCGCCAGCGCCACCAGGAGCTGTTCGCCGTTGAATGCGGCAGATGCGGCGCTTGCAATACTGCGTTCGTCCAGCTCTGATCCGTCTGCGTTGAGCTTTCCCTTCTGAAGCGCCAGACCAAGGTTCTTGAGGAGTTGCTTCATTTTGTCATCGTCACGCAAGCATGCGGAACAATGTAGCTGCCTCGCGCTTCGTATATGTGAACGCGCTCCAGAGGCATGTACTGTGAGAAGTACCCGCGTCAAGCCCATAGCACGCACTCCTCCGTCGTTGACGTACCGCGGGGCGCACTTCACGTTTTCAAGCTTGCCATCGTTTGGTAAACACACGACCATTCTAATAGGTAGGCTGCAATTTGGGCACCAACCACCAGTGTC
This sequence comes from [Candida] anutae, assembly GCA_030566955.1. Taxonomy (NCBI): domain Eukaryota; kingdom Fungi; phylum Ascomycota; class Pichiomycetes; order Serinales; family Debaryomycetaceae; species [Candida] anutae. Next base: position 43,816 of record JAKUBP010000018.1, on the reverse strand, counting down.
GAAGTAACAGGCATCGTGTCGGCCTCCAGGAAGTGATAGATCCCTAACAGAGGACAGTTAGTAGCAGGATACTAGCAATGTAAAGCGGACCGAGCATCTTGCACGTGTCGAGACGACGCCGGCAACGATTGGCTGCAAGTGCTTACATAAAGGCTGCAAAAATCACGTATATTCGCTACGATTCTATCAACAAGAAGTAAAAGGCATAGTCCAGACAACGCCAATGCGGGAGGGCCGTAATGCTGTCCTAGAATGTCGGCTAAAAGCGTGCTTCTGACGGACAGCCAGCCGCGTTTGGTGAACCGGGCCGGCAATTGGGGCACAATAGCCACAAAAAGTCCAGTGTTGGTGCCCAGGCTAAACATGAACTTTAGCCTTCAAAAACAGACTCGTAAGCAATTCAAATGTATCAAACACTTGGTACTCAACACGTTCAGAAGCGGACAGCAGATACAGCGAGGTGATTGTGGGAAAGCGACTTCAAGAAGCGATTCAACTCACGTTCCTCCTTTATGGCGGTCATTTCAATAATAGGATCCACTGCCAAATGAGCAGGGCTTGCAATGGAGCCTGGTGCCTCGACAGATGACGCAGACGAGTACGCAGACGAGAGTGACGACGACGAGGGGTGTCTGTAGTGTTCCCGCGAGGACAGAGATGCGGGCGTGGGGAATGCAGAGGAGCCGGATGGCGACAGTGATGAGTCAAACGATGTAGTTGAGCGCACTGGCGCGAGATGGCTGTAGGACCAGAGGTCGTTTTGGTAGATATCAGAGTGTGTATGCGCCAAAGCACGGGACTGGGCCTGTGCTTCGGCTTCGGCTTGGGCCTCAGCCTGTGCCTTTGCAAGAGCATCTGCCCGTGCTTTTGCAATAACATCAGCCTGTGCCTTTGCAAGAGCCTCGGCTTGGGCCTGTGCACGAGCTTCAGCCTGGTATTTTCTGAACTTCTTTGCCCTTCCGCGCTGCACCAAGTCAGCACGTACGGGATCCAAAAACGACTCCAACATGGCGCACATGGCATCATTGGAGACACGCAAGTCCCAGTTGAGCAAGTACAAGAGCTGGCGCTCCATGAGGTTTATGTCCTTGGTTGAAAAAAGGCCATCTGTGTACTTGGCCCAGTGCATATTCTTGGGCGACGAGTCGTTGTGGTACTTGGACGACAAAATCAAGCAGCTGAGGAGTATGCGATGGCGTGTACACGGAAGGCCCTGAGCCAGGGCGGGCAACTTCGCCTTGAGACGCTCCAAATATACGAGCGTCGCCATGAGTGTGCCCGCATAGACATTAGTATGTTTCACCAACCGCGTCAAAAACGTAATAAGTGACGGCAAAGTACGAGCGTGTCCGCCAGCGGCCGCCTCGCCCTTGTTGGGTGTGCTGTTATAGACAAAGGTTTTGGTGTCGGCACACGGCAACACGTGAAGTGTTGCCACAACAACCTTGTGTATCATATCAGATGTGATTGGCGCGTTGAGGAACACATCCAACGCCTTAACATCGAGTGTAGTCACCATCTTTGCCCTCTCATGAACGACTGCGAGCGGTGTATATATATCGATACTAGATGGCTCAATGCGGATAAAAGCCAACAGGCGCGCTCGCATTCCCCAGACATCAAGAAGGGTGTCTGCAGCAAAGCACAACAAGCAAAGCCGGAAGCACAAGCGCCTGGCCAGGGACCGGGCGTCCGTATTATGCGCCCGCGCGACTCGTTTCGGCGAAAATGCGCGTGAGACCAGCCACAATCATTACTCTCACGAGGCTTATGTGCTGGGACGCATGGCACAAACGACCACTGAACTGAACAAAGAAAACAAGTGCAGTCGCCAAAACATGCGATTGGTGGAGAGCAGCACTACACGATCAAGACAAATGCATGAGATGAAGGGGGCATGGCGACCATGCAGCAGTCTTTCAAAATACGCGGCGGAGCGTGTACAGGGGGAAATAAGGAGACAGGCACGTTATGATACGCGCTGTGCTGTACTCGTTAATTAAGCTTATTTAGGAAGTTGAGGAATGGCAGGGGCCGGAACGGGAGGGGAGAAAAGGCGGTGAAATGAAAAGCGAGGAGGCGCGGTGCGCGGTGCGCTATTGGAACGGGCGTGGTGCCGCGGCGGAAGCGACCTGATGATGGCGTGGGGGAAGCATGTACAGAAGTGCTCGTAGGCCGCATGTGAGGATGTTGCTGCACTCTCGATGACTATCGTTGGCTAAGCCTCAACGAGGCACATCACGATTCACAACACAAGACATAATAGGTCTCTTTCCTAAAGCGTAGTAAAGCTACCAGACACGTTCAGTTACGAAGCGAACCGCGGAGGACACCACGTCCTGACGGGGGACCTATTGTCTCAGGGAATCTATTGTGAGTCATGCTTTTCAGCCTTGCCTACGGAGTTAAGGTGCTGTCGAGCGAAACTCGAGGGAGGCAAGGTATATCAGAAATTTGGGTATACTGGGTCTGTCATATGTACGGTGTACTCAGACTGGTGCACAGCGTTTTGTCGTCACCTATACCTTGCCTCCTAAGAGTTACAAACGCGGTCTTTTTGACTGCGTTTGGCGATCTCCTGACCGCTGAGGAAAAGAGTGTGTGAAAAAGTTTTTCAACGTCGATTTTTATACGAGTTTTACAAAAATTTTGCAGTTACCCGGAAATCCGGGTTAGGGCTCAGGTATAGGCGGCTGGAGCGCAAAATAGACAAGAAGGGATTGAACAAGGGACAGGGAAGGAATAAACAGGGAACAAGAAAGAGACAAGTAAGAATAACTAAGGAACAAGCAAAATAACAAGCAATAGTACAGGCAAGGAATAAGCAAAGGATAACCAGGAGACAAGTAGAGACAGGACAAGTAGAGACAAGAGAAACAGCTAGGAGACGCCCCTGTAGATGCAAGATGCAGACTAGGACGCAAGATGGGTGAAATATAAGGAGGGCTAAGAATTAGATAGTTTCAGATCTTGAGTATAGTTCGCTGGGCTGGAGCTAAAGTAGGTTTATCAAGTGTAGTTGCAGAAATCTCAGCTATGCGCCTTGCGTTGTTGGTGCATTTGTCGTAACACCCTTGCATTCGTCGATGCATACTTGCCCTTAATAATTTAGCTTTTGGGAGTCGGGTAACTTCGTTTATGCTTCGTTTCTGCTGGGTCGATCTGTACACGGTCACACAATCGATATAGACAATACGGGCATTCCCAAGACGTAGATAATATGTGAGATGGTTGTAGATAATATGGAGTGCCTAATATTTGTAGATAATATGGGATGCTTAAGGTATAGATAATATGGGAAGGCTAAAATTTCAAAGTTTTGTGAAATGCCAATGATATGTAGGTCATTTGGGATGGTATGTAGGTCATTTGGAATAATATGTAGGTCATTTAGAATGATATGTAAGTCATATAGAATGATATGGAAGTTATGTTGAGTGAAATGTACTTCATTTGGGCATTCCATTTACGCGACTCTGCAAGAAGCAGGTCCATCTGCGAGTGGCATGCGTGGTTTTCTGGTTCGTGGTTTGTACAATTTCAAAGTTCCTGAACCCTGCTTGCTTCTACATTTGCGATGCATCAGGTAACCCACCCCTTGCGGATGCGAGCCGATGGCCGAAGATTTACCCCTTGCAAAGTCTGGCCGATGACCTTCATGTTTTCCTTTCTCCGGATAATTTCAAAATTACACAACCAGAATGGGTTTGTATTATGTACACAGCTACATGCTTCAGACTGGTAAGTCTGATGCACACCTAGTATTCGTATCCTAGTATTCAGACCCTAGTATTCTCCTCGTTCAAAGTCCGACACGCCGAATAGCTTCAAGAGGTCTTCATCAATGAATTTTGGATTATCAAGGAAGTCAAACACCTCCAGGGTACCACCTACAGAATCGGCACCGGCAGGCATATCAAAGGCGCCTTCCTCCGTGGCGCTCATTTGCATGTTTTCTTCCAGAATTCCGGTGGAGAACTCTGAATCGGCCGCATCATCGGGGTACAGCTCGACTGGTGCATCTAAAGCCTCGCCGCTGGCGTCTGTAGGCACTTCTGATTGACGGGAACTAGCCTCATTCTGCAATTCATCTTTACTCTCCTTCTTTTTATTTTTCACGTCTCTAAAATCAATACACAACTTGCAGAGATACTTCAACTCGTATGTTGTGAAGCACTCAATCATGTTGGTACCTTGATGCAAAAATTTGCTATGATTGAATGTCTGGTCAAAGAATATATCGGGGTTTACGATACACTGCTTTAACACGAATGACGCCATCACATAAAGCTTGTATGAATTGGTGTAACGTCTGCTCAACTTTCTGAAAGCTCCCACGAAGAGCTCCGCTTCCAACAAAACCACGCTAAATAACTCTTCAAGTGCATCTAGTCTAGGCTGTAACGAAGGATTAAGTTGTACCTTGAGTGTCACATCCTTTCTGTGATACATTAGCCGTACAAAAAATGAAGTGAGAAAGTTGTGTGTTTTGACCATGCACCGCTCGTTATTAGCAGTTAAGACGAAATCATAATTGCGTCCAAAGAGTTCAACCGAATTATCCAATACATAGGACATGATAAACACCAACTGAATGACGCTCTTGCTGTATATTTTGAACAATTCCATACCAGTATTCACTGAGGAAGTTTTGGAATCTGGTGGCAGACTTTCATAGAAAACCGAAATCATATAGTACATGCATGACAAGTTTGTTCTCAACTGCACAAACATACAGTATTGAAGAACTTTGATATATCCTTCTTCATGCTCCTTACTCGAAATGTCAAAACCGGTCGGACTGGCTGAAACAGGTGCGACTTTACAAACACAATCTTTAAAGAAATCTCGTCCAAACATGTCATAAAATAATACCTCTAGCTCATTCGTCTGCTTTAAGACATCTATCACTTTGGGCTTCTTTTGTACGTTGCAGATGAGGTTAACAATGCGTCTATAGCTTGTGCATACCTTCACGACGTCTATCAAGGTTTTATTCACGAGGCCACTCTTGTCAGAACTTGGCACGGCAGGTTGCACGTCGCTTTGTTCTAAGCTCAGTATCTTTAAAGAAGATCCACAATGAATAGCAGACATAGCATCTTGCGTAAGTAAGTAAAACCAAAGAAAGCGCCACGTTTTTATCAATGACTGTCTCTTGCTTATGGCTTCATACTCTACGTATGTAGTAGGATCGCGGTTGAGTCCAATAGACATTGCATGTGTTATGATGGATCCTAGAAGAATTTGTCCATCTGAGCCACCTAGCCCATGACAATCATGAGGGGCAACCTGCCTGTAAAAGTACCACAAAGTCAAACCTTGGACCAATTTAAAAGTTGACTTTGCTGCGAGAGCTTTATCCAATAGACATAGATTTAAAACTGCAATAAAAGTTTCCAGGTTGACTCGTTTCATATCATTCAACATACTGGCTTCGTCTGGTGTTTGCAGGTTGTATTCTTCTTCATTATGAATCAAACTCATATATCCTAGCCTCATTATTATAAGAAATATCCCAGCAACGTGCAAATTTTCCTCGCTTTTAATCGTAAATTCAGTAAAGTAGTCCTTACCCAGGTGAGGACGATTTCCAAGTAAGGCCGATACATCCACAAGAAACGAGCTTTCATCCACGACTGGTACAAAGGGATAAACAAATTTAAAGAATCTGCAAAACAACATTATCATATTCATCTTGTTTGGTAAGATTTGTAGAATTGCCTTTTCAACCAATCTGTAATATGCTTCTCTGCTATTCTTATTCGAGTAAAGAGCCAGTACACCGGGAAGGATCTTTAATTGGATTTCAGAGTCACCTCCAAAAGCCGGAGTGGAGTAACTGGAATCTTGGAATACAGGAGACGTTTTTGAGAGTTTCTTAGCCTCTCTTCTCATTTTTGGCGATTCAACTTTTGTTGGTTTTAGCCTGGGCTCGCCGACAATCTCAATTTTCAAATCTGCAGGCACATCGACAGCATCCTCTCCATTTTTCGAGGCACCATTCAACTGACTGTTATCATCTTTATTTTCAATTTCTTCCTCTTCAATATTTTCATCATTAATGATGCTAGCTCCTTCAAGTTCTTCTTCGGGACGCTTGATTTTATTGACCACAAGCCCGTGATCTTGAAATTCGTTCGCAACTTCACTCTCATCCACTTGGACTTGAGTAACAATTGGAAATATTGTAATCGGGGCCTCATAATTTTCTCTTGTACGCTTTGTTCCACGATTTTCTTGAGCGCTAGAGCTTGACTCTGGCGATGGCGATGAAGGTCTGGGTACCTTATCTTTCGACAAGTTCTTACCTTGTAAAAATTTTGCCATGTTACCCGACCTGAAGAGCATGATGGCAAAATTGCGAATAATTTTTACAAAAGGATCGCACCTTGTAAGACCAACATATGAGAGTGTACCTTGGTGCTGCCACATTGGACCTTCTAGGTTGAGTGAGCAGCTAGAGTCGGTAAAGACGGTTATAGAATCCAGCGGGTTTACCCGAAGCGTTGAATTTGGACCCAAGGAGATCGAGACAAGTGGTGTCGCAGATACTGACTGGCTAGGATCTGGCATCAACGGCTGACTGGGAGCCATACTATGATTTCTCATGTTATACTGTTGTTCATATGAATTCTCTGTCTCGGGCCGAATTGCCGCCATTGGACCTTGAAATGGTACATATATATTTGGCAGCGGATAAGGGTACGGCATCGTTCCCACATTATGGTCGGCCAAACTTTGCATACCGTGTGGTTGTACGGAGAACAGCGCTCGGCCGATGACCGCAGGGTCAGGATGAGTATTAGGATGCTTGCTATGCATGTCCTGGTGCGAAGAAGTATGGCGTTCTTCAATGGGCGAAATTATTGATGAGCGGCCAGAGGGGTGAGCGTGGGTGGCTTGTCCGTCTTGAAGCGGCAACATCGGCGGGAGCGACGCGTGCGGTAACGATGGACCTCGTTCGTTTAGTTCTAGTACCAGCGAGGAGGCTGATGTGCCGTACGGCAGCGAATGAGACTGCAACCCTGTCACGTTGCTGCCTATAGGCACGGCAAAGGGCGACAATTCGGGACCACTAACCTGTTCAGGTACGTCTGAAGCGCGCGGTGGCATTAGGACGGGCAATAGCTGTTGCTGGGGCAATAGCTGCTGCTGGGGTAGAAGTTGTTGCTGGGGCAAGAGCTGCTGCTGAGGCATCCCGCCCACACCGACAGCTGGCACCTCTCCGGCGTTTGGAGGAGAGGCTCTACCAAAAGACAATCGCGGAGCAGAGCCAACATAGGACCCTGCTCGAGCTTGCGGCGGCACTTGCATCGGGTACCCATATCCGGGGTAGCCCAGCGGATGCAACAGCGTCTGTAGGTGCGGCTGAAGTTCGGGTGCCGAGTTGCTAGTGTGTGGGGTAAGGCTGTGCGGAATTGACGGCATCGCGTGGTTATACGCCGGATCCACGCCCGCGATCCCGTCGCGTGTGTCTACCTGGTAGTAGCATTTGTGGGCAACCGATTTCAGCTTGCATGAGCCGCACACCGGTTTTGCTCGGTCACACTTTGACTTGCGCTTGCGACACACCAGACATGACGTCGGCATGCGGTTGCGCTTGCGGTACGAGTAGTCCATGAGTGTCGTAGTAAGCACGCAAGCAGTATATCGGGACCCGCAGAACCAACTGTTCCGTTCGACGCACTCGCTTTAGCCTGATCGATCCCTGTCCCTCCCGGACTAACTTTTCAGCTTTTTCTTTTTCAGCAATCTCGCGAGACCTTCCCCCCTCCGCCAGCGCAAGGTTCTGGCAATTGCCGGGGAAGCCGCAAGCCTGTTCCAAAGCGGCCAACGTGCCGCTCTCAAACAGGCTTTTGTGTGCTCCTCAGACTCACGCCTCGTTATGTCGGTCGCCTCCCACCCGACCCTGCCTGCTCCACACACCTATTGTAGACGAGCACTACGAGCATAGTTTCCTTAGCGATTGTCACTCTTCTGTCGTCCATTGTTACCGCCGCCGCCCAACAGCATAAGCTCCGTAGCTGCTTTCGCGACGATTTTGAGCTGCGTATGTGGGATTTGCAAAACGCATATTAACAAGTACACGACCGACGCGTCAAATCGGTCCTGATGCAGCCGCGTCATACAGATAGCTACGCTGCGATGAGCCTGGACGAGGAGAGCGTACCTGGCGACGATGCCTATAGCGGGTCGTATGGCGCGACGTATGGCGACGACGCTGAGCTTGCTGAGTTTGTGGTGGACGACGAAGCGGATGGTGCAGTGAGCGGGACTGACAAACGGAATGGCGAGGAGGAGGACGACGGTCCAGACAGGATATTAGAGATGGCGACACAGCTCCAGCCGAACGAGACGCAGACACAGCGTGTGTTGCGCGCGCACTTGGCCATTTTGGTGTCGGCTCTCGGTGGAATAGACCACATGTCGAGCGAGAGTCCGGCGCCGTATAAGCTTGGACACGACGCGCTAGCGTGCTTGAAGGATATCAAGCGGTGGATCAAGTCAGTGGACGACCGGAACCGCAGCTACGATGTGGCGATAGCGTGTGGCCAGACGGGGTTAGTTGTGAATGACTTGACGGTGATTTTGTGCCAGTGGGACACCAAGATGCAGCGCAAGGAGAGCATACACAATCCTCGTGCCATGTCCAAAATCATGTTGGCGTGCTTGGAGCTTCTTGTGCTATTGTTGTGGCCCGTAGAGGTGAACCAGCACTCGCTGAATAACCAGAAGCTCTACCACGGCGAGGTGCGACGGTTCCAGTTGGCATACAAGGCGCACATTTTGCTGTACAAGGGTGGTCAGACGTTATCGGCCATCATCCGTCTCGTGCTTCCCACAATTGCAAAGAGCAGACTCGAGCGGGAACCGCGTGACAATGCCATATTACGGCTCGTTTTGTACGTTTTGCGAAATATCCTCTACATTGAGCCGCCTGAACACTCCGTCTCTACAAAGTCGAATAAGCAGGTGGTTGCACAGGACAATATGCCCGTGGAAATGCTGCTTGACGTTTCTATAAACTCGGTGCTCAAAGCTTTTAGCCAGAATAAGGCGATTGTATTTTTGCTAACCATTGCCGGCTCGTTGGGGACGGAGTTTGACAGAGACACGTTTGCTCCCACATGCTTAGAGTGCGTCTTTTTGATTACGCGCGCCGTAAAGGCTGCCGACGTGTTGCATTCCAAGGAGCCATCAGTCCCTCCAGCAACACAATTAGCACCCGAGTCTGCGTTTGCGCACACCCCATTAGAATCGGTCACAACGTTAGCCGGTATGCAATTAAATAGCTTGCTTGAAAGCGAGGGTCGCAGAAAGAAGTCGCAGGTTCAAAATTTACAGACCCGGCATGGCCGCTTCGGATCGCTTTTATCAATCAGGTCTGACGATGCATCCTTTGTTATTTCTGGCCAAGAAGCCTTGTCGAGTACTGGCTCGTCTTTGGAAAAATTAGACAGAACTAAAAAATGGAACAGTCGAACCACATTCAAGTTTGACTCTGATGAATTCATTTCCAGCAGCATTCCAGTTTACTTGGACTCCACGGGAAGAGAAATTCTCCGCGATTTCTTGGAAAAGCTTTTGGCCAGTGGAAGCTTCAATACGTTAATCGAATGTGTGGCCTCAAAATTTACTGGCTCTACAGATCTAAACTTGATCGATGACTATGAAAAGGCTACCTACTTTTTAACGGTAGCTTGGTTTCTTAGCTATTCTCGAGAGAAGAAGACCAGTGCCCGTTCATCCAAGTCTCAGACGAGCGACTATGACTTTGGCTCTGTCGGAGCAGGATTGAGCGAGGTTAATTTTATTTTGATTATATCCTTTTTCCGCGAGTCCTTTAGCACGAGACGTTGGAGTTCTTTACATGTGGCCATGATATGCTTCAAAGAATTACTATTGGTATCACATTCGCTTTTTACTTCTGGAAAGCAAAGCGAACGAATACTAGAAGAGGAGATGGATACTCAACACGAAATTGATCGCGAACTTGCTGAAGGAATCCTCCGAAAACTCTTCTCCTTCAATGATTTTTTGAACATAATTGTGCAGATTCCACAAACTGCAACCAAGCACTCGCCGGATTACTTGAGTGTATGTGTTTCTGTGGTTCATATTGTATTAAAGTCCTTTGAGAGCTTCGCTAATGAAGATATTAAGTTATACATCCAAACAAAGAGAAAGAAGTCTAAGAGAAACAAAAATAGAGTCAATGATCTTGATAAAGCGACAGAGGATTCACTTCGAGATGTTATAGAGAACTCAGATGCAGAAGAGTATGAAGAACGCATAAAGGAAGTCAAGAGGGAAAGACGGTTGGACTTTAATGCAACAGAAGTAAGATTCTTCCAAACCTCTATTGTGTCAACTTATGTTGAATATTTATCGCGATATGAGGATTTGAGCCACGAAGAAATCAAGCGCTGTTTATCGTACTTTCATCGCCTATTTGTTGTCAGAAAAGACTTTACAGGACTTTACAGGTTAGATTTTATGCACCTCTTGCACAAGCTTAGAAGTTACTTGCCTAGGACCTCTAGTATCAGGCGCCATGTGGATGAATTAATTTACTACTTTATGAAAAAATTCAAATTGGCTTTTGAGAGATTTCCGAATCCTATTGAACTTCTCTTTCCACGTTTAGAGGCTCAAGAATATAAGGAATTCTTGGCTACGGGTGCCCTTTATCAAAAGCCCGAACGCAACAACAAAAACTCTAGACCAGTGTTGGCCAAAGAATTAGAGTTTGTTAGAAACGGCTTTTCACTAGATGAGCAAGTTAAGATATTAGTTTCTGCATTGTATTTACAAGAGAAACTTCATTTGGCCACTTGGTTAATCGATGAGCTAATGCTTATCGTTTCAGAACGAACACTTGAACCAAATGCTTTATATGAGCTCAAGCCACCCCCTCATACTAGAAGATTATTAATCAATAATGGCTACTTTAGATTATTATTGAAAATCATTGGCTTTGAACTACCGATAATAATGGAGGAGCCCTGTGAATTAAAATCTGAAACTTCGAATGAACTGATATCGATTTTAATTGAATTAATGAGGAAATGGAGTTCAAAGCAACCTGTTTTGTTTGAGGATGAAAAGGATGCCTTTTTCTTCTTGAGGACTCGGGAATCAACAATTAATGACATGTATGATCCAGATCAGTTTGATGAAGATCATGGTCAGGTCGAGTTAGAAAAATCCAGCTCATATGAGGGCAGTTTATTTGTAACAGAACTTGACAAGTTAGATGAGTTAGAAAGAACCCTCGAAATGTCTCAGAAGCTGTCTAGAAACTTGCAAAGTCTTGAAAAAGGTGTTGCTCGGATTAAGAACAAAGAATCGGCAAGAAAAGCTGCAAAGCTAAAAGCCAATAAACCAATCTTGGAAAGGCACCCTCGGCCCAAGTCTTTGACGAGATTATCACCAGATGCTTCGCAAGATAAGAATAAAATTGTATCAGCTGAGTTTATAAATGATTCAGATGATGATTCAGACGAAGAGAAGGAACTGGAGTTTTTTGAAAGAGAAGAGACTTTGCGACGTCTTTTAGCGGACTCTGGAGGCATCATAAACCCCCAACAGCTAGCCGAATTTCGGAAGGTATGGTCGCAACATAAATTTGGAGACAAAACTGCGTCAACAGTTTTGAAGGCATTGGATGAAACGTCACCGCTTTCTAAATTAAACGAAGAACCATTAGAATATGCTACCTCAGTTAAGAAACGTACGACGGAAGAGTTTTCGGATTCTGAAAGCAGCCCAGAGTTGCTGCAATCAAACTCACAACAGAGTTTGAATATCAACCGTAAACGGAAGAAATTGTCCTTAGGATCCAGTGACGAAGATGCTTCACAGTCCAATGGTGTTATTAGCGATGATAGTGACGACGGTGAAGTCTTCAGCGCTAAATTACTGCGTAATCTTGATGTTGACAGCAGTGATGACGATGAAATAACTACGAAGACAACGCTGACTAACTTGCGCAAAAGACACAAGGTTTTCAGCGATGATGACGAAGAATAATAACGTAACTAATGCAATTTTAAATATGAACAGGCTAGTTAGCAGAGCAGTTTCCCTTGCTGTCGTTGCTCATGCTAGTTAAACTCATGTAAGAGCTAATAAACATAACTGAAAATCCAAATATAACGCAAGATACACAAGGAATTGCCGTGTAAACGATAAATTGACGCCTATCCTCTGGGGAGCTATTATGATAATCAATTTTGTCCCATTTGAGCTTTAAAAAGCACATCGGAGGTATGATGTATGCCATTAGTGAAGCGGAAGTTGCACCAATAAGTTCCAAAATTACACCTAGATTACATGTAAGCAAGGAGACAATCATAGATGACACAACTAAGAACGTGGTAATCAAAAAGTGCTGCATAGTGGACAATTCAAGGTGTGCGGTACTTCCCCCATCGCCCCTCATGACAATATCCTTGAGCACGTCACGAACAACAAAGATTTCAATCGGAAATGTTGTCAACATATTGAACCCAAAACAGAACCTAGCAATGTTTATCAATAAATCATCACTTTTGAAGTTATTGAGAACGTTACCTTTCGTATTACCACCAAAATTGACAAAGCCATCAACGCCCATCAAGAGGCAACATACCGTGGCCACAATGCATGATATATGTGTGAGTTTTCCAAACTTCTCAATCGTAGGATTCTTCATTGAGTTGAAAATGAAGGTCGTATTGTGGTGGCAAGTTAGCGCGAAAGAGATGACCGATATTCCTTGGAAAATGTTGTAATTAAACGTCCATTCGTGAATCGTCAATGGTGCCTTCAAGTCGCTATCAACAAAGGGCGCTCTAAATACAACAAGTGTCACAATTATAACCATTCCAACCAAAGCTAACCCTGAAGCGGCTGATAACTTGGATATATCCCTATTGAGTGATAAAGGGTACGATATTCCCATGGTAAATACACAAATGATTGTGTTCCGGTGAAACAACCAGCTGGCGGCAGATTCTGAGCTTGTTATCGCAGCTGGCAATAATGTCTTCAACACATGAGGTATAGTGTCACCTATCATTATACAAAATGCCATACAGCCTCCATACGCAAACGAACTGATTGCAAATGATAAGGCAATTTTTCCATAGCGCCCAAAACAATAATTTACCGTATCTTGGTATGAACGAGTACTAGACATCTTAGCATTTATAACGATCAATCTGATCGTCCAATCAGTTAGGAACCCCAAACTAATCATGGCTATTATTCCACCTAAAAGTCCACTATTTTTAAAGGCAAAAGGTTGTCCTATAATGCCTGCACCTAGGATAGAATTGGCCATGTTCATGAATGCCATTTTCATGCTAGACTTACCTCCAAAATCATCCTCGTTCTTCGGCCCTGGCGACTCCTCGTCCGAATCATGCAGGCCATTCACATCAAACAAGTCCATTTCAAGCTCAAGAGATGCCCTTGAAGATCGCAGCATGCTCTCCAGAGAGCGACGGTTAACCGGCACATATGAATGCGCATTTCCCACAACGCCACTGGCCATTTTGCAGCTATTCCAAACTCGTAGTTAATGGTGAGCGTCAAACCTAGTCTGGTGTTGTTCTCACGTGAACAAATATGTAAAGTCACGTGTCACCCCTGGAACTTTCGGTCTGCATGAAGTTGCGATGCCTTACATCTCAAGAGCTAGTCACGAGAGCCATGTCTTCGCGCCAGGAGCACAGAGGGAAATCGGCACGCGGTGGCAGACCGAACAGATACTTGGACAGTCGTGAGTCAAAGTCGTTTGAGATTAAGAGAGCCCTTACACACAGAGCTAGGTTAAGAAAGGGCTACTTTAAGCTCTTGGAAAAAGAAGGCTACGCACCGGTCGGCGGGCAAGGCGAGAAGGGCAATGGTGATCAGGAAACACCATTAGGAAACGATGATAGCGACGAAGAGGGTGATGGAGATAATGGCGAAGAAAAAGGATCTGAATCGAGAAAGAGGCAAGCGGGAGAGAGACAAGGTGGACGCGAAAGATACCAAAAGCATCCCGAGAGACAAGATCGGCAGGCGCCGTTAAGTTTCGCTGATAGAGCCAAGATGGTTAGGGAAAGACGGGACAAGAATAGGCAAGAAAAGTTGCAGAAAGTCCAGGATACCCGTAAGCTTATTGAGACCAAGCAGAAAGAACGAGACATGAGAAAGGCCAGATTCTCAAAAACTACAAAATCAGGCCAACCGCTCATGGGACCAAGAATCAATAACCTATTGGATAAGATCAGAAAAGACTTGCCATGAGAATCTACCTCGCCATTCATATGCATAAAAATTAGAAGTATTCATTTCACTAATCTTAAAATAATTAAAAGGGAACCAACCCTAACTCTAGATAAATATCTAAATCAGTAGCCTGCGTCTCAAGTTCCGTAACATTATCATGAAGTCATATATGTTCAACATACTCACTCGCTTTTGGTATATCCACCAGCTTTTCAAGTATTTAAATGCCGACACGCAGACATTGCTCTTTCCCTCTGCAATTCTTTCGTTCGACTCATCATAAACGGCTTTGGCACAGTAATTGGCCAATATCAAAAATGTTCTTTCGGGTCCCAAAGGATTGTTCAAGCCCTCGTCCAAACTTCTCGTCAAGTCGTTCGTTTTCAAAATCAACAATACTATCCTGGGCATAGAACTTAAAATGTACATTAAGTCTTCCAAGACTCCTCCGCCCACGTGCAATTGATTCTGTATCGAGGCCATTTCATCCTTAGTACGTTCCTTGGAGATTTTTGAGCTAAGTGCCGCGTCTGGGGACCTACCAGTTATGGCAGAAAGGAAAATTCTAAACTTTTGTTCTCCTTCAATACCAGCAAACTTGTATGCGTACTCTCTCATCTTGGGAATATCGTTCTCTAACATAGCTAACCAAAAGTGAGAATAATCACGTTTCATTTGAATTGGAATTTGCCTGTAGAGACCGTGGTCATACAAAATAATCTCAAAGTTGTGATTGTTATTTGATGATTTTTTTGGCATACTGCGTATGGCCAAGTTACCACCATGAGGATCACAATGCAACCCTACTCCTGGAGTGAAAATCATATTATTGAATAAGTGAGATAAGCACGAAGATACCTCCGAAGGGTCAATATTGTGCTTCTTCATGTATTCAAGGTTATCTAACCGAGCTCCAGCGGCGTACTCCATAACCAAAATGCGGCGATGCGACGAGATCACCTTAGGTATCCGGAGTGCAGTAACAGTTTTGTAGTCTGCAAAGTAGTCTGCAGTATTTTTAGAGTTTTTAGCTTCATTATTAAAGTCCAACTCGACAAAAATGGAGCTTTGCATCTCCTCTCCCAACCAAGTCAATGGGTACTCTGGAAAAGCCTTCAACATTAGTTCGAAAACGGTTTTAGTCAAGTACACGTCTAATGGAACAAATTCCTGTAAAGAAGGATGCTGTACTTTCACCGCTACTCGTTCCCCACTTGATTTCAAGGTCGCCAAGTGTACTTGTGCCAAGGAGGCCACTCCCACTGGATGAGGATCAAAATCGCTAAACATATCCATCAAGGACACGTTCATGTCTGACTTAAATAGTTTCTCGATTTCGTCCATGGAAGATCTAGGGCACCGATCTTGTAACGGAAGCATCGTGTCTGTCCACTCGGGTGGTAATAAATAAGTAAGTGCCGTTATATGTTGGCCTAGCTTAATGTAGATTCCTCCATTCTTTTCAAGCGCCTTCAAGGTAATCTCAGCTGCATTCTTGTGAGTTATGCTTAGTTGCTTGGAGCGCTCCTCCGGAGTGTCGTACGTCTTGTTCAATGTGTTGTTGTACAACTTGAAGCACCGTAAAGTTGCAACTGTCACGATTCCGACACGATTCACAGTAAGAATGATGTGCTTGAAGCTGTCATTAGTCGCATAAAGTGCACTTCCAACAAGTCCAATACCTAGGCCTATCTTAAAGAATGTAAACTTGCCTTTCGCAGCCTTTGGTGCTCCGCTTGCATTCGTTGCTATTGATCTCAAAGCGCCAAACTGCGGTCGTACACATAACCTCTGAGTAGCCACAGGGCGTAATACCGCGGGTCGCAATATCCCAAGACTCCTCAGATACCTCGATAACACCATACCAGACCACCTCTACCTCACTATACTGCTTTCGATCGAATGGTTACCCGTGGCCCAGGCTCAAATACATCTGAAAAAGTTGATTATCACGTGCATATACATACTGGCTTCCGAGGCTACAAATATTTCAGTCCGAGGAACAAGACTCTAACGATTCAGCGGCCGCCAACACCCTACTGTAAGTTACCATCCAAATCGCCCATGGAGAAGGAGCCACTCCCATCCCCGAAATTAATCTGTTCGAAAAATGCTTCGTTTTGAAGAAAGTCAAAGTCAAAGTCAAAGTCAAAACTTCCCATCGAATTAGTCGTGTTAAGCATAGTCGAGTCCATTCTGTTGAAGTTAACAGGGGTATTGCCTTTGTAATTGGACATTATACCCTGTTGAATTATTGTGGACCTTTGTTCCGGTACTAGAGGCCCAGGATTATGATGCCCTGGCTGCAGGTTTTTTGCATCCACGCTTAAGATCTCCAGATTCGGAGGAGTTGAGCTAGCTTGCAAAGTTTCCCTTTTCATGGACTTGTGATCAAAAGGGCATTTGCCTCCCGATGATGGCTGACCAGACTGCAGCACTCCTTGTTGAATCTGCGCGTTGAATGCAATTTGGGTATCAGAAATAGTAGGACTACCGGTTTCCATAGGCGCTGTAATTTGTGATATGGGACACTTGCGAAATGCTGAATCCTTTTCATTTTTGGTATCAATATCAGCGTTGAGCACTGGACAAGCATTAACGTTTGAGGAATCCCTTTTGAATCCAGGAACGTTAACGTGTATATTGTCATAGTCAATAGCATTCATTTTGTTTGTGCTAGTGACAAATGTGAGGTAAAACTTCCATAGCTTGGACAACTTTCCTGATCTTCCTTTATCAAGAAGATGACTATTTTCCAAGCACGTTATTGTACTTTCGACTAGGTTAATTGTGCGCACCTTGAGATAATCTTCGATGCTTACCTTGCCGTTCGGCTCTGAATCATCCTGGATGCCTGCATTAAAGCTCTGTACCTGGTTTCTTAGTATAGTGTATTGATTCAGGTCAGTTTCAGGACTATTCAAGCGCAGTAATAATCCCACTAAGAATTGGATAAGTCTAGTCAAAAGTTCCGTACTTGCCAGAAGCACATACTGGGAGTAGACATGTTCGTCCACAGTGACAATAGTTAGTTGTAGGTTTTCCAAGAGAGAATAAAACAAGGTGAATACCTTTGGAATTAATGAATCGACAATAACTTCGTCCATTATTTCTTCTCCCTCGAGCAAAGTGACATAGACAATGAAGTACCTTAAGTAATTCAATATTGAGGTCACTTCAAAATATCGAATAAACTTCAACTCATTCAACTTCTCATCTTCAATCCAGACAGTGCACTTTTCAGCTAACCCTTCGAGATTAGCAATAGCTAATTGGGGATCTCCCAACCCTAAAATCCCATGGGTTAATGACTGCGAAACTCTCGCAATCAAGTAATGGATATGCAAAGTCAAGACTAGGCCGTCATAGCCCGGTAACGCCAAACTTTTCACGTACTTAAGATGGTACTGAACCAGATCTGCTTCTTCAATTTTTTTGTACAAGGTCGTCAACAATAAATCAAGCTTTTCAGAATGCTTGATTAAGGGGACAAAATTGAAGGCAGTCAAATTCGCCAACCTTACGAGATCTGTCCACACATGGCACAAGTGGAGTTTTAGATCCTTGCTTCTTCTTCTAGATTCATTATTCCTGAATATTACTAGCTCTGGGTCTTTCCAGAGTTCAACCGGCAGGTCTTCACTCAAAATCATTCTTAATAGCAGACTGAAAACAGTGGTAAAAGTCGTTTTAGGATCGCACCGCATATTCTCCTTTTTGTAGACACTTATCATTCTGTTCAAAAATGAAATTGAACAGGCAATGTAAGCCAATGAAGGATTCGGTACCCGTCCACACGAGTTGCTATCAAGGCTTGTGATCAAAATCAATACGTCGTGGACGAGGCCATCGATACTGGATTCCTCGTGTTCCATATCAGAAAAAACAACCTCATTAGGAAACAAGAGCTTGAACTTCGCGTTTATGTCTTGACGGAGCCCCAGTTTCGCATTCAGCCTTAAAAGGTCCAAGGAGTCACCAATTACCAATGCAATCATACACAAATACACTCCATTGGTTACCAAACTATTGATAAAATCATTGACTTCGCCAAGTCTCATGTCATCCTGTAAAATGACAAAAGATATCTCATGACTAGTTCTTTTTATGATTTTGAGAATATCGAGCTTGTAAAACTCAAGCAATTCTCGGGATTCCACGTGAAGGAAGTCACTGTTGAAGTAAAAGTCTATCAAGTAATAAAACTGCTTGTAGTTCAACTTTTCCATTCCTCGAGTGAGATTTAATGCTGTATCTGAAAGACTCTGGAGCTTCATTATGAGTTTATTCGCCTTGTTACGCAACGTCTCTTTTTCAACACCATAAAACACTTGGGGCTTCGGAGGACTTGGTCTAGTAAAATCGCGGGACGAGTTGGGTGTCCCAAAGGCCGAAGGCGATGCGCTTCTACCCGGACTAGGCGTTATAACATCATCTGTTATAAACTTAAAGTCACATTCAATGACCGGACACTTATTACCATTCAAACTCAGAACTGTCCGCTTCAACGTGGCGTTGCGAATGCTTTTTCCTGCAGAGGTGAAGTCAATCTCATTAATCTTGTATGGTGCTTTTCTCGCCACCGGCTCCAACAATGCCGACGGCCTGCTTGCAAGTGGCGGCGACTCTATAGCCATATTCTGCGACTTTATCACATTCATCTTGTATATGTGATAAATCTTTTGCAAGTTTGTAATGTTGAACCACAACTTGGTCAAGTGCGGATCCAACTTGACCAAGTTGATCCAGCTGTATGTATCCACATAGTTATTCTCAATCAGTGGGACGGGAAGTACCAAGTACCCCACCTCGTCCACAACTTCGAACCTTCCCCTGTTACTACTACTAACAGGACGTAGTTTCTTCAAGACCGAGATCGGCTTCCGTGCATCGCCCTTACCCGACAGGTTCTGTAGAGACAAGAGCTGCTTCTTGAGATTCTCAATCTCCCGCTGCTGCTCTATTATAATCGTGTCCGGCAGCACATTCTGTCTCCGTAAGTGCAAGCTCTCGGCGCCAGGCAGCTCCAGCTTGATCCCAACCCCTGTGGCCGCGGAGTCGTACTCGTCCACACGAGACGCCACTAAGATCGGCAGACCGATCTGTGCCGGAGTGTCCTCGCTGATCCAATGCGGTTCCAAGTATTTGCAGGTGTGTCCTACTCCGTTACGCACGCAGCCTCCGCACACGGGCTTCTCTTTGCCACACCGGACTTTCCTCTTCTTGCAGTTCAAGCACGATACAGGAACCCGGTGTCGCCGCTTCGGCGCGCTTTCACCATCGGCAAGCATTCGCAACTCTTAGGGCTTCAGGAGGCGACGTTGTTGGCGGCCAAGGTCTTTTCCATACTCAAGCCCAATTGGAACTAGATGATTTTGTTTGGTCAAGCACACCTCATCGGCCTCGACAGCGACTGGAGCTACGACGCACCGAGACGACGAGAAGCACTGCGGAGATGTCAGCAGGTATACCAGTAAGGTTGTTGAATGAGGCACAGGGACACATAATATCGTTGGAGCTCACCACGGGGGACACTTACCGCGGAAAGTTGCTTGAAAATGAGGACAACATGAACTTGTCGTTGTACGACGTGACAATCACGAAAGGGAGAACTGGCGCGACGTCACACATGAGTCAGGTGTTTGTAAGAGGATCTATGATACGGTTCATCACGGTTCCGGATATCTTAAAAAACGCCCCCATGTTCTTTATGAAGCCTGGCGATAAGCCCAAGCCGCCTGTCCGAGGTCCGCCGCCAAAGAGAGCCAAGTACTAGGTCGTACACTGCCAGTGGCTAGCTGAAGTCTCCGGCAGATGTTTCTGGTCACGTATAACTGTGAACTAGCGGTCTAGTGACCAATCCAATAACAAGGACCAGGCCAGTAGGTTTGTGTGCAAGATCCTAAGCGGATGCACTTGCATGCGCTCTAAACACCGAGCAACTAGATACAACTAGTTGCTGGTAGTACTTTTACCACAAGATGCAGCTTGTTACTAAGGCCACTAGTGCGTAAGATAACTAGTACGCACGATAATAGATATAACGTATCTAGATAATTCTAGATACTAGATACAACTAGTTACTAGTAAATGTTGTCTGATGGTAGTATCCATCTATATAAAATAAACTTGAGTATTCACTAGCGCATGGTCACCAATTCCTCGGCCGAGGTAGGGTGGATAGCCACACAGCTGTCAAAGTCCTTCTTGGTGGCGCCCATTTTGATGGCAACACCAAAGCCTTGCAAAATCTCGGCACAAGAGTCGCCTACAATGTGGAGCCCCACAACCTTCTCTTCTGGACCGGCAACGACAATCTTGTACTTTGAGGGAGACTTCAAGTCCTCGCTATCCATCATCGCATAGTACATAGCGGTAAAGGCCGACTTGTAAACCTTGACATTTTCCTCGCCATACTTCTTTTGCGCTTCAGCGGTGGACAAGCCGATAGAGCCGGCCTCAGGGTGCGAAAAGACAACCGAAGGCACCAACAGGTAGTCCAACTTGTCCTGGGCAAACACCTCCTGGCCAGAAAACAACCTGTTGGACAACTTGCGGCCGGCGGCGATGGCAACTGGAGTCAACTCAACCTTGCCAATCACGTCACCCAATGAGAACACTTTGGGGTTCGACGACTGCTGGTACTCGTCGACAATAATCTGGTCCTTCTCGTTGGTCTTGACACCGACAATGTCCAAGCCAATATCAATTAAAGTGCGTCGGCCAACAGTCCACACCAACTCGTCAACCTCCAAGACTTGGCCGTTACCCAAGTGAACCGACTTCTTACCTCCCTTGGTTCCCTCAATCTTGGACACGCTGCCAGACAGCTTGACAACGTCCACACCCAACTTGTCGGTATAGTAGTCGGTAACGGTGTCCTGGATAATGTCGTCAAAGTTTCTCAAGACGGTGTCACCCCTAATCACCAAGTGCGTCTTGGAGCCAAAACTCAGGAAGATTCCGGACAACTCGACACCAATGTAGCCTGCTCCGACAACGGCAACCGACTTGGGCTGCTCCGCCAAGTCAAAGAAACCGTCCGAGGTGATTCCGAGCTCGGCGCCAGGAACATTTGGCGGAACAACTGGGGCCCCGCCAGTGGCGACCAAGACCTTGTCGCTCGAGAACAACAACTTATCGCCCTTGGCGTAGGTCTTGCCCTCCTCCAAAAACAGAATCTCCTGCTCTCCGCTCAAGGTGACTTCAACGTCACCGTTGGCATTTGCAAATTTGGCGAATCCGTACAAGTACTCGACACCTTCCTTGTCCAAGTTTCTCGAGTAGATACCGTTCAAGCGCGTCACGTACGCATCGCGCTTCTCCTTGATCTCTCCCCACTTGAAGTCGCCGAACTTGACCTCGCCGTCCGAGTCCGACAACCCGTACGACTTCAATTGATGCTTCTTGTGCGCCATGTCGGCGGCATACCACATCACCTTCTTCGGCACGCACCCAACATTAACACAGGTACCTCCCAACTTGTTGTGCTTGGCCTCTATAAGCAACACCTTGGCGCCATAGGAGGCGGCACGGCGGGCCGACGCCACACCTCCAGATCCACCGCCAATCACCAAGTAGTCGTAGTGCTTCAATGCGCTCATGTTTGCTGAAGTAGATAAGTGTTTAGCTAGACTTTCCAATCGTACTGCTGGCAGCTTAGTGAAGTACTGGATTGCCTTGCTGATCATGCCGTTCAGCGGTTTGATAGTGATTGCTAAGCAGGCCAGAAAATTGGCCAAGCCACACGGAGCCTGGCCTGAATTGCTTCAAGGCCGCTGACTGTCTAACTGTCTATTGCTTACGAATGGCGGGAGCTATTCAAATCTGTGCAAAACTGCCGGATAATCTACTGGAGCAACTTTTGGTGATTTGTAGGTGTAAATATGGCTGTAATTCAAATTACTATGTTGAACTGTCATTAGGAACGGGGTACGTCAAGTCCGTATCGGTGTTGATGCATCGCCGGAGGTACGCTGTCACAAACTGCTGCAACTCGTGATCTGTAATATCGAGGTTGTCGACGTGATCGTCGACCGGTGCCGAGGTACGAGGCTCCGCGGCGTCGTATATGGCACTTAATCGTGTCGACAAGACCTTTTGTAGCTTATCATAGTCCATATTAGCCGCCTCGAGCCGAGCAATGAGCCTGGCGCCAACGGTAGAGAAGCCGCCACCGCGCTTTCCCAAGAGGTGCACCCCTGCTGGGCTTTCGCGCAAGCACGCGCCAGCTTCTCGGAGAGCGGCGGTGTACGCCTTATCCTCCTCAAACATACTTGCCATCTCCTCGCGGTCTTCGTGAAACGCCTTTTGCACATTGAGCGAGTTATCCATTGCCAGGTACGAGGAGTTGTTGGTGATATACTCCAGGTTCAATGCATTGTTGCTGCCAAAAAGGCGCTGCGACAACTCCTTCTTTTGCGAGATCTGAATCTGGCGTCGCGATGCAAACGAATGACTTTGTGCAAACATGCGCTCCTGGTCAGCCTGGATACGGCGTCGGTGCTCATGCAACGCCCTTTTCTCGCTGAGATCAGAATTCTTGGTAGAAGTTTCTTTGGAATATGCGAGGGGATGCTCTCGTGGCCCGCTGAATGCCTTCAACACAATGCCTAGCTCGTCCCGCGAGTATCCTGGTATGGACTTTAAGATATCGTGTTTGGATTTTCTTTTTGCAATGGTGCTCGTCGACTCTGTCGCATCCGCGTCTTCTTCGCTCTCGGAGTCGCTGCTCGGACCAAACACCACGTTCAGCACGACAGTCTCGGCCGACTTCCACGCCTGTGTCTGCGAATCTTTGATGGCAGGTGGTAGGTGACTGCCGTGCTGCAAGTCAACACCATTCGGATAATTGGTAAACACCGAGTAGTCATACTCCGTCATGTTTACTGGCCTGTGCACTATGAATCCCGCTACTGATTTGTTTGGGTGACTAGCTGCCATGGAGTTCATGGCGTCTTGCCGATGATCTTCCGTGTCGAGACTTTCATAATCGCCATCTCCATCCGCGTCACGTACTTGACCATTATCCTTGGAGTATCCAGCTTCGCTGGAAACTACACGCTTCAGCGACTGTTGCAAGTTCAAGAGCTTACTCTTTAGGAACCGCCCGTTACGTGACGTCTTCTTGGGCGCCCGCGCCTGTTGCAGTGTTTTGGACGTTGGAACAGCTCCGGTACCTTGCCTGTAAGGGTTCTGCATGCGTGAACGTCGCATGTTGTTGCTAGGCGTGCTCAATATCGATGTGGACGCCGACATGGAGGACGAGCTCGCTGTCCGACCAGTGGTGTTGTATGTTGAATCATTGTAGCTCCCAGACACATCCGTGTTGCGCGCGCCAGGCGCATTCCCCAAATAAGACATGGTGCTACCACTTGTCTGTCGCTGTAGAACATCTTGAGAGTCCCCGCCTATATCTCTCGACGCCATCTACCCATTCGCTTATCTGATCTGGGACCCCTTGTGTTTGTGCCACCCAGTGGTTTCACAAACTATACTCAGAACTAGACTTCCTAATTAGGAATGTTATGGTTTTTAGACTTCCAAGAGACAAACACGTGTGTTGTTAGGTCTTAAACCCTAAGTATTTGACGAAAACTGGCACGTGATAATTAAATTTGCATTCGCACGACGAAATTTAATTTTTAGTCACGTGTTATGCTCACGAGATTCAGCGCGAAAGCCAAACCACTGGGTGAAAATTTTCATCTTCACAACCACTCACTCAATCCACATAGACCAAAGGACAAGACAAGATGGCCACTGAATTGACTGTTCAATCCGAAAGAGCTTTCCAGAAGCAACCGCACATCTTCACCAACCCCAAGGCTAAGGCCAACAGAAAGACCAAGAGATGGTTTAAGGATGTTGGTTTGGGTTACAAGACCCCCAAGGCTGCCATCGAGGGTACCTACATTGACAAGAAGTGCCCCTTTGTCGGCTCTGTCTCTATCAGAGGTAAGATCTTGACCGGTACTGTTGTCTCCACCAAAATGCACAGA
Source organism: [Candida] anutae (assembly GCA_030566955.1). Taxonomy (NCBI): domain Eukaryota; kingdom Fungi; phylum Ascomycota; class Pichiomycetes; order Serinales; family Debaryomycetaceae; species [Candida] anutae. The sequence continues at coordinate 19,550 of JAKUBP010000018.1, read as the reverse complement.
ACCATTATCATCAGAAGAGACTACTTGCACTATGTCCCCAAATACAACAGATATGAGAAGAGACACAAGAACGTTGCTTGCCACGTTTCCCCTGCCTTCCGTGTCTCTGAGGGCGATGTTGTTATTGTTGGTCAGTGCAGACCCATCTCCAAGACTGTTAGATTTAACGTGTTGAAGGTTGCTGTCTCTGTCTCCAAGAACAAGCTGTTCACCAAGTTTTAAGGATTCTTTAGCGGTATAAAATACAACAAGAAGTTTATTATTCGAGAGCATCGTAGGCTAGCGACTGTATTGCGATGTTTTTTCTAGCAAGTTATCATTAGAGCGGCCCAGGTTGGCTAGCCAGTTGCAATCGCCTAGCGGTAGACCAGTATACTTAATCGATCCCTGCCTTTGTATGCTGTTCTAGTACTTTCCTAGTCCACTTTCCAGTACTATGTCCCATACTACGCTACAAAGAGTATACTGTCAGTTCATTCTGTATTCATATTTAGTTCATGCTGTGTCCACAGTTTGTTCATCTGTATCCACAGTTAGTTCATGCTGTGCCCTCACTATCACTTCATCACCCTCACTGTCACTTCATCACCCACACTGTCACTTCATTACCCATGTCACATTGCGCCGTATTCACAAATGTCAGTTTATTTTAGTGCTCTGCACGCGTCTGCGATACTCGGTATCCTGAATAAGGACTGTCCATCTCCTGCATTTATGTTCTCGTGCATTCCTCTATATCATAAAGCTCTTTGACATTGAGCGCCTAAACGTTTGATGGCGCGTCAATCTTTTTAACCTCCAACTTGGTTCCACCCAACCCCTTCAAGTAATCGGCCAACTGACCGCGCTTGTGGAGCTCCTCGAAGTCGTCCAGGCCACCGCGTGATTCGTTGGATGGACCCACAAGCACGTTGGGCACCAGCGAGCGTCCAGACACCTCAGCCAAGTACGCTTGCAACTGAGGCCCGTGAGCATGCTTGTCGAGCTCAACAATCGTTGGAGCAGGCGAGATTTGGTAGTGTTCCAGCAACAACTTTTTGACACGCTTGCAGAATGGGCACGTTGTCTTTGAAAAGATGGTGAGCGGCGCTAAGCGACGAATCTGTGCCAAATCAGCTGCGGGATCGTAGTTGCCCTCCAGGTCCTTTGGCTCAGCCACCGAACCGCCAGGCGCCAGGTCGCCTTTACTTGCAACATCCAGCTTCTTCTTGTCAACCTTGCCTCTGCCTTTGTCCGAAAGCACAACCTCCACCAGACCGTGCTCCAGCTCCAGGGCAAGCCGGTGGAGCTCGTCGTTAATCTGGGCATCCAACTTGTCGTCATTCTTGGACTCCAAGAGCGACTTTTGCAGGTCGCCCTTGCTCGGCACCTTGTTCCCGCTCTTGCCAACCGCAGCCAACTGTGCAGCCTGGCTTGCAGTACTGTGCGACGCAAAGTAGAGAAGCGCAAGCACCAAAAACGCCATCACGGATATGGCAATAAGCCGCAACCGTCTGTTTCCCATCCCTCAGTGTCTAGTGTGAATGACAACGTCTACCGAGTAAAAGAACTGACCGTGATTAGCGTCCGCAGTATATAGCAACGTGGCGTGAATCAGGCTTTAGAAAACACTCGCAGACCAAGGAGCAGGCGCCGCTATGGGATATTTTAACGTTAGCGGAACATTGGCACGTGATTTGGATTCTAGAACCTGTTGGACCAGGCGCCGGTACCCGTCTCCGGTCACAGCAGAAGCGGGCCGGTGTGTCGAGCCCTCGTTGACGGCGGCGCGTGCGACGTCGCGGTGCAAGCACAGCGGCGGTACGCCGCTATAGCTGAGCAGCTCTCGCGGCGTGAAACACTTGGCAGTACAAAAATTCAGGCCTGGACCTCGAATTCCAGGCAAACTTGTGCATAGCGACTGGCGCCCGCGACCGCGACGCCTCTCGAGGCGTCGCGGTCGCGGTCGCAGTCGCGGGGGGGTGCCAGTGTGCTCCGATAGCCGCAATATCGCGGGAGTCGAGGGTTGAACGCGGCTGTGCGGTCCCGGCTGTATACAGTAGGCGGGGCTGCAAGTTGCTGCAAAAGCCGATCGTTGTCTTGTTGTTGCGAAGGCCAGCACGCGGAAGGGCGACGCGGGCGGTTACGGCGACCGGCGCGAGCGGTTACGGCGACAGTGACGTGACAGGGCCGAGCAACGATATCGGGGTTCTGCAACCGTGCGGTACGGAAGGTGTCGCGCGGGGAGTATTACTGGCAATGTGCCAGAGAAGAATCGGCTACATATGGGTAAATGGCGGGGTAGAAGCGGCTGAAGTGGTGCGATGTATTAGACAAGTATGAGGGAGCTATTAGTGCTGTGGGGCCGTGAGGGCTGTGGGGTGTTTAAGTGCCGTGAGTGCCGTGAGTACCGTGTGAAGGCCGATGTGTGACCACGTGTAATACGGGGTTTGGATGTGGCTATGCGTGCGTTTGCTAACATTTAGTTTATGAGGTGCGTTGCCGGGTTCGAAGCAAGATTGTGAAACGACTGGCGGAACGCCATACTGGACATCTACGGTGTCGTACTCGCAACAGCTTCCGCAGTGCTTCTCCAGGAGGAAGTCAAGGGCGAGGGCTTACAAATAGACTTTGTGTGCATGAAGCAATTAGACTTACGGTCAGTGCGGCGTGACAATCGAATTTGGAAACTAGCGGACTTGGACACGCAAGTGTGGTGACGCCGGACTTAGTGTGGGACAACAATCGTAGAATCGGCAGAAGAGGTGACGAAGAGACTAAGGGAGTCTAATGCATGTACGGTCGGGCTAATGTGGGGCAGAATAGACACTACTGGATAACGGTGACGTGGGTGCTGGACGAGCAATGATGTGGATGTGGTGTGGATTCAGGGTTTAGTGGTGTTGGGCAGGGGCAACAAACAAAATGATTGTGAATTTGGTGAATGGGAGGGTGTGAATGGGAGGGTGTGAATGGGAGGGTGTGAATTTGAGTGGGTGTGAGGGTGTGAATTTGAGTGGGTGAATTTGAGTGGGTGTGAGGGTGTGGGGTGAACCATGTGAAAGCTCCATCATAATCTGAAACATGTGCGAGGCATTGCTGGTAAATATGTACCATGGAGGAAAACCTTTATGCACTGAAGCCCTGTGCAAAATGTGTTTTTTGATGCAGGGTACGAATACGCAGCAATTGGACAGTCCAATCGGCTGGTTGGACGAATAGATCAAGAGGATAGATCAATGTGCTAAACAAACAAAGCAGTCACAACTCTCCAGCTCGTCCCAACCAATGAATTTGACTAACCAATAAGGTGCTGGTGGGTGGCCAGCCAATGAGCCAATAGAACGATGTGGCTAATGCGCCGTGGATGCCTCTCGGTTATCAAAAGCCGGTGTGGCTAATGGCAACCGAGCCATGTGCCAGCCGGTTATTCGTATGGCACCAAGGAGAGAGGGGAGTCTTTAAAAAATTTCACAACTGGAGAGCATAAACAATGCATTCTGTGTCTGTAGAACAAGGAAACACCTAGTCACCGCCTGAACAAGAAAAAAGTTACGTACCGAGTCCCTTGCCGGCCAAAATACTTGGGATTGCCCCCCAAACATAACCCCCAAAGCAGGTGTGCAACACCCCGCTACAAAATCCTGAAAAAAAAGACAAAGACATTTGAACAAACAACGTCTCTGCATTAAGCCTGTCCGATGAATCCCGCCGATGGCCGTCGAAACCCGCCGTCCAAACCCGTTGTAGCCGTCGGCTGAAACCCGTTGAAAACCGTCCATTGAAGACCGTCTATTGAAAACCGTCCATTGAAGACCGTCTATTGAAAACCGTCCATTGACCATACGCCACTAGCGATTGGAGGCCCCGGAAATGCATGTGTCATGTGCCTACAACGTCAGTATATGTGCTGGCAAAACGTCAGGTCAGGTCATGTGACGCTAAAAGAATTAGAGGAGACACAGAGCCAAGTATGCAGTAAGTCCCAGCACACTAGCAGAGGCACCGGTCCCGGCGCCGTAACTGCTGGGTGAGCCCCTGTACGACAAAGAACGCTACCGGGGCACAATACTGGACCTATTGCTTAGCCAAGAGCAACCTTTCTTTTCAGGTGCACGCTACCACACTTGTTTTCGCCGAACTCGCATCCACCACAATAGAGTGCCTGTTGCTGTGCTTCGCCAAGCCAGAAGATAAGAACGATCTGCGACGGATAACTCCGGATTCTCCGACAAACATTGCCGCCGTCAGGGCGGCGCCACTCATATGTCTGGCACTACAATTGCGTGCTCATGTCTGGTGCCCTGGTATCTGCAAACCCCGGCCGCCTCGTCTCCCCAAATGGTACTTGCAACCCGCTTCGTTTCGCCGGTAGCGAGACGCAAGACCAAAGCCCTTGAAGCGTGTGCATGCACCCCACATCAATTATGCCCGGAAAGCCAAAAGCCACGTCATGAATTGCGCCAATCGAGCCACTGCCGCAATACTGCCTGTGGTTCCGCGACCACACAGGTCACACACTTTCCTTGTGTCTACGGCCGGCGCGATTCGTATGTTACCTTGCACACGTGTACACCGGATCTCGATTCGGCAGCGAACAAAGCGTTGACGGCATGCGATTGTTTTATTTTTGGTCGCTTCGCGCTAGCTGAGCGTGCTATGCGGCGCACGAACCGCAATACCTCGACGATCTGCGATGTCAACTATAGACGAGTGCGAGATGCGCTCCCGGCCCAGAGCGGATCGGCGCTATCGACTGAAGGCTGCCGCGTATCTTTTTACATTTTAGTGGCTGAGTATGGGACCTGAGTTGAGTTTTTTTTTTTTTTCCACGAGTCGGGCGCTGCGTTTTCACGTAAAAAGGAAGAATCACTGATTAGGGAACCCAGCGGACCCAGCACCCTCACGGCAGTCTCGCGGCGGTTATATTTACCCCCTTTGCTACTACAGCGGAGGAACGATCTAGCGAGAGAGAGTGTCGCTAGTGAGTCTGCGACAACATCCATTTCTCCGATAAAAGCCTGTGGCGGCCCCATCACTCCTCCCCCTCCCATCACACCCGTGCAGTGCCGAAGCATGTCGGGCGACGAAAATGCATCGTCAAAGCGGACGCGGGCCCTGGGCGAGGTCCTAGAGTGCCTATTGCAGGAGTTTTACCTGAACCCGAACCCCACGCCGGAGTTGCGAAGGGATATCAGCGAGAACACCGGGATGACCGAGAAGGCGGTGCGCATATGGTTTCAAAACCGACGTGCTAAGATCCGCAAGTTTGAGCGAATGTCGGTGAACGGAGGGCTGCGTCCGCAGTCGACTCGGTTCGGGTCGAGTACGAGTGTGACAAGTTCGGCATCGGACATTTCGTCCCATCTCAGCCAAGCACATCCGCCGTCATACCAAGCGTACCTGCCTGTGCGGCCAGCATCACAGGCGCACTCGAACAGTCTCTCGCACACCCTGGGACTGCGGTCCGTGGCTGTGCCATACATACCAATCCACATCAACAGCAAGTACTGCTTCTTGGACTGTTCGTCACTTTCGGTGGGCTCGTGGCAGCGTCTCAAGTCGGGATCTGCAACAGAGCTGGCATTGGTTTCAAACTTGCATAATCTCAGTCCGTTTGCGTTGAATTCTACTATGCACAATGTCGACTTGTTGGTCATTTTGTCCAAGCGCAACTCAGAGCTTAATTACTTCTTTCTGGCGGTATCGAGCTCATCCAGGATCATGTTTCGCATTTTCTACCCTATCCTGACAATTGTGACGTGCCTGCTTCTTGACAACAATATCAGCAAGGAGGATATTGAGTTGCGCATCACCTTGACCCAGCAACCCAAGTTTTCTGTCTACTTTTTTAACGGGTCTCTGCCAGGCACTAACCAGTGGTCCATCTGTGATGACTTCAGTGAGTGCCAGCAGGTGCTGCAAGCACACCTGGGCGAAGGTGGCAGCTTTACCCCACACGTTTTAGTTGGTGTCAAGAATTCGCTACAGTATTTGAATTCTTTTATACATGAACTGAACCAGTTGTCAGCTCGCGTTTCCCCCACTCATATTTCTCCAGGAACCGTGAATCATCAAAAGCATATATTCCATTCTCAAGAACACCACCCCGCGGCGCAGACGGTGCACTCTGGCCTGGAGCTCCACATCCCAACCACACCCTCGTCACACTCATCTGGAGCGCAACAGAAATTCAGTCACACGCCGCATGTAGGTCTCGAAGGAGACCACATGAGAGGCGCGGATGACCTCCAGTTTAACGACGACGACTTTTGGAAACAGGACGAGCCTGGTCGTGCTCTAGGAGCAAACTTGCCTCAGTCGCCAGTCCGCTCCAACCACGAAACCCCAGTCTCTCAGTTTACCCGGCCACATGATTCAGGCCTAGAAGCGGCGGGTGCACAGACTTCAAAACTCGCACACCGGTTGAACCAGATGCCCCCCGTCGCATCAAGCGGAATGTCCCCTTTAGCACAGTTTGATCACGGTGCTTCCCCATCATCGGCAACCAGTAGTTCCAGCTTGCCTTACCTGCTCCGCGCAAAACAGCACGACCTCAACGGCCTGGCTGCGGTCAAATACCACGGACGCTCAGCTGAGATGGATCATGAAGGTGTGGACAGCATATTCCGCAACACCGACAGTTTTGACATTGAAGCCGCTGCAAAGCTGCTCGACGGCATCGATGCGAATGCTGCTCCAGTTGACAGCGGGGGTGAATCCTTGACCGGGGATTACGCGCGCGTCAATGAGCTCAATACGAACGACAACAATCACAACGACAACAACGACAACACACACAACGATAGCAACGACTTCAACAACAACCTCGACAATAATACCGACAACTTCAACACCAACCTCAGCAACAACTTGAACGCCAACCTCAACACCAACGACCTCAACTATAACCACTATGACTCAGCAGCTATACCATCGCAATCTGGTCCTCGCTACAAAGAGGAGCACGCCAGCTCTCACGACGACTTTGGGTTTAACCTTGGTGCCTCAAACGACTTTATCACGGCTACAACATCAAACTTTGATGGCTTTGTGTCGACTGATGCTGATGGCATGTCCAAGGACGCCATATCATCTGTAATGCTGCCGTTCTCTGCAATGGTACGCACTGACGCGGAACCAGATACTCGTCAAGGAACTTCAAATCTAGACAGTTTTATCGATTTTAACAGTCACTACCCGTGAGACTTGTTACGATAATGATGATGATGAAGTGATGATGATGAAGTGATGAAGAAGAAGGTGAAGTGATGAAGATGATGAAGATGATGAAGTAATTCTGCTGTGCTTTGTTGTAAAGTTGGCGGCTTTTCCAGCCGCGAGGAAAGGAGGCGATTTGCCAATATGTATATCTAATTCTGCTGTAAATTATTCAACCAAGTAGGTCAATTTTAACAAAAAAAGTGCACAGTGATGCTAAGGCTACAGTCCGTGAAGGGGATAGTTGCGCGACGGTTGGTGCTGGCGGCTTCCGCGGTCTCTACGCCTCCCCTCCATTCCCTATTGCCGAAGAAGAAGGTATTGAGCAGGATATTGTTTGACAATGACAGTCGGTTGTCGGTGCGCAAGATATTACCAATACTCGAGACGGTTTACCAGCATCTAGAGCTGCCACAAGACATCGTGTTGCCCAAGTATGCTACACAGGATGACTTAATGTCGTGCAAGATGTTGTTGGCGGATACGAGGAAGCGAACCAACTCAATTGACCCGAGATTGACCGCGTTAGAAAATGAGCTTGTTGAGCAGGCTGCAGAGATGGGGAGCAAAGACGCCATTAGCATGCTCGCGTTTGAGACCATATCGCGGAAGGTGGAGAAGAATGACCTGATGGTCACGGCGGAGGACTACGACTATGCAAGAAAGTTGATTAAGGATTTGACGGCCATGAAGCATCCTCTCACCTTCAAGTTGGCTGGCGATTTAGCATTTAAGCAGGGACACCATGCTCAAGCGGAGCAGTACTGGTTGTCTTTTATCGACATAGAGGCGGACAGCTTGGTGGCGTCACAGGTTTATGGTAACTTGGGCTTGTACTACTTTAGCTATGCTACCCCGCGGCGCCAATTGCACAGAGCCAAGATGTACCTCGAAAAGTGCATACGGTTTGGCGAGGTGGACGAGACCTCTCTTCGTGCGCACTACTACTTAGGTCAGCTCTATGCTGAAGTAGACCCGCGAGTTTCAAAATATCATTGGGAGGTTGCTGCGTCCAGGGGCTTTAAGGAAAGCTTTGCGTCTCTCGGGTTCCTCGAGATGAATATATTCAACAATTACGCCAAGAGCGTAGAATGGTTCAAGCTAGGTTTTGAGGCCAGCAAGGACCTCACGTGTCTTATTGGGCACTTTGACTGTGCGATAAAGCTTAACGACTACAAAACGGCCTTTGTCAATTTGCAAAAGATGAAGACTCTTCACCAGCAAATCAAAAATGCAAGGCGCACTCGCTCCATCCCTCAAAAGATGCAATCAACCATGACGGTGAATGAAAATTTGTTAGACGTCTTCTTTGACACCCGCAAAAGTCAAATAGACCAGTTGTCTAATAATTTTGCATGACTCTGTCATTACTTGTACATAATACACTACACCATTTACACCATTTACATATATCACCCTTTAAACCTATCACTTTTTCGTTCTCTCTTCGCGGTCTCCCTTCACGTTCACCCTTTCCTTCTCTCCTCTACACCCTGTGTAGCCCTCACGAAAATTTGTCTTGTAGCATCATTGGCTGTGTGTCTGCCCGCACTAATGGACGCTCAATCTGGCTGGCAGATACGCCCACCGGCTCCTCCTGGTCCTCCTTGATCAGTTCAGCATCCTGTGCGTCACTGAACCACTCGTGGTTGCATGCCTGGTTAACGTCAAACCTTTTGTTTGCATCGAGCAATAACAAGTTGGATATCAAGTCCAAGGCTGGGTCCACTATGAAATCCCAGTACGGCGAGTAAAAGGCATACGCAGCAGTTGTGATCTGTTCTCTCATATTTGGCGGGGCTAGCTCGTCGCTAAACGGAGGGAACCCGCATAGACACACGTATAGCAACACCCCAGTCAGCCACAAGTCCGCCTTGGTGGAGTAGTTGCGGTCGTTTGTCAAGATTTCTGGCGCCACGTAGGCGGGCGTTCCGCACAAGGTGTTGGTGAACTTGAGCTCTCCAATAAATTTGGCGAGCCCAAAGTCGGCAATCTTCACCTTGACGTCGTACTCGTCCTTGTCCCAGGGGCCTGTTTGTTCCTGGTCCGGGCTCTTCCTGGGCGTGATGTCCAATAGTATATTCTCGGGCTTTATATCTCTGTGGATTATATTCCTCTCGTGGAGGTAAGACAAGCCTGCGAGTAGCTGCTTGAATATGGCCTTGGTCTCCTCCTGCTGTAGTTTCTGCTTGTTGACTATTCTTTGGAACAATTCTCCACCATTCATCTTCTCTAGCACCAAATACGTAGTCACCGAGTGCTGGTTTATCGGCTCCACATAGTGTGAAATGAACTTTACAATGTTGGGATGGCTAATAGCCAAAAGAAGGTCCATCTCCTGCTTGAGTTTGGCATTCTCCTGCTGGCTATCCTTGTCGCTGCTCCCCGACTTGTTTGGATGAAATATCTTGACTGCAACCGTCTCAGCCGTAAACCTGTTTCGCGCCTCCTTCACAACAGCATAGTGGCCCGAGCCTAGCTGCTTGCCAAGAGTGTAGTCGTCAAAAAAGGTTCCTCGCTTCTTAACGTCGCGGTCCTGGCTGATGGGCGATGCATACCGAAATATGAATGTTCCGCCAGTCTTTGCAAAGTCTATCTTGTCTCCGCTCTTGAGGATCACCGACGCTTCTTTCCCGATCTTGTTTCCGTTCACGTATAAGCCGTTGGAGCTCAAATCGGTTATGTGCAAGTACTCGGCTCCGTTGGTGGACCGTATCGAAAGCTGACAGTGCTTGGACGACACGTCCGCTCCGGTGAGTTTCAAGTCGCAGGCATTGCTGCGACCCATGAACGCGCCGTCAAGCTGTCTCGTGATGAATATATGCTGCTGGTTCGGACTTGTGCTGAACAAGGTGGCCATGATGTCATCGAGCCTGACACGCAGTCGCTTCCCATCGCTATCTCGTCCATCGCTGCTATCTCGTCCAGACCCGTTCTCGTCTACATCGCGTAGTGGCTATACGCCGAGTTAATACGATCCCTTAGCAAACGCGGCTCTACTTACTCTCTTTCTGTACAAGGACATCTTGAAGTGCCATACAAATTGTAAACAACCAAAAATTTAGTGTCCCGTGCACTACAAGATTCTCAAGAGCAAATCGTTAATCTCGCCGTTGGACAAGAGCGACAAGCCATTGGCGAATAGCGCCCTCACTGCTGCTAACTTCTCTGGCTTGTTTTTGTAGTTTTGTGCAGACGCGGCGTCGATGCTGTCCAAGAATTGAATTGACTCCATCAATTTCAAATAGTTTGGGTTAGCATCGTTGGAGATTGCAGATGCCGACGCGGAATTGGTCCGCAAGTAGGGTTGGAGCTGGCTGAATATGCTGCTGGTGTCTAGCTTGAGTTGGTTCACGCCCTCGCGGGAGAACTGGTTGTTTGTCAAGACGTATTCGTGAATAATGAGGGAGATGAGAGATACAATCTTATCGGTGATGAGGAGGTACTCCAACTCCGACACGCCTCTCTTTATGGAGCCCAAGCACATGGGCACTGTGCTGATCAAGTTGCTTAGGGCGAGTGATACCTCCAAGTCGGCAGCTGTGTGGCCGTCCCAGCGGCTCGAGTTGACATAATCCTTGAGCGAGGACTTGATTTCTCTTGTAAAGAGCTCTTCGTACTTGTCCAACACGCTAGACAAAAGCTGCTCGTACTGCTTGCGCGAGCTGTCGAATAGGGACGTGCCCTCGGCCTGTGGGCTGATACCCTTGAATGTGTTCCACAATTGAATAAAGATGAGCTCTCCGCTCCACGACTCCAAGTTTGTCTGCACAAATTTGGCCAGGCAGTAAATCTCGAGCAACGACTCCAAAGCTCTGGGGTCGTTCTTGTCGCCCTGTTTGGCTTTGGACGTGTCGCTGCTGCCCGCAAGGCCGCCGGGAATGAGGGAAAACACTGACGACGGCTGAAACGTCTCGTTATACTTTTTAAACAACCGCTTGAGGTGCTCGAGGTACTTTTCAATCAACACGAGCTGGATGGTAGAAACGTACTTGAGCTGGTACTTTACCGTTCCGAGGGTCTCAAAGTGGCCAGTCAAGTTGTTGATCAACTTGACAAGGTTGTATGCAGAGAATGTAGGTTTGAGGATGCCGGCAAGCACGTCGCGAGTGTCCAGGTCCTGGTCCTGGTAGTCAAAGTCAACGGTAAATGCATCTTTGGCTTCTAAAATTTCTGACTCGAACCGCTTGTTGGCCAACTGCGACTCAAAGTCTAGCCAGTTGGTCACTGCCAAGTTCTTGTCGCCGCCATGCAACAAGAGGTCGCCCGTTAGCCCTGTCCACTTTTTAGTCCCCACCATTTCTGGAGCGGTACCGGGGTTGTAGAGGTACACCTTACGGACGCGCTGGTCAAAGGCCGCCACCTCATAAATGAGATGCGACAATAGCCTGCCGCTCCGTTCTAGGTTTGCAGGACTGTGGGCGTGTAGCCCAATGTTATGATTCAAGGCACTCACCATCGCAAGGTACTTGTGCCGCAACGGCTTCAATGCCAGCGAAATCACCTCAAACAGGCTGATGCGGCCTAGCGGCACAAACGTATCGCCAATAACCAACGTGAGGAGCGGCATGTGGTCCTCGAGAAACTTTTCAATAAACTCCAGCGCCCACTCTGGCTTCAGAAGCTTGTTGGTGTCGCGGTTTGTAGTAAAGTGGTAGTTGAAACGCGCCACAGCCGGCTTGAGCAAGGCGTCTATCGCCCACCATGTGTCTGGGTACACGGGCACGCCCACTGTCGCCTGCAACCTCACTAGCTGGGCAACACACTGCGAAATCTCGCTATACTGCTGCAGCTTGAGCGCCGCCACGTCAAAGTGCGGCTCGAGCCAGCGGCTCGCCTCCAATACCCGTTCTAGAGCCGGCTGAACCGCCTGGCGCCGCTCCTCAACCTTTTCCCGTACCAATTCGTGCAATAGAGCGCTGCACCGTGCAACAGCAGGCAAATCGCTCTCTTGCCACGCCCTGATGCGCTCAACAACGCCACCGAGATCATCGCCAGCAGCAAGCACCTCCGCCTGAAAAGCTACCGCGGTCTCAGCAGCCTCCACGTTCATCCTCGCCTGCTCCTCGCGCTCAAGCTCCTCCCCAAGCCGCTCAAACGCCTGTAGCGGCCCAAACTCCGCAACCAACTGGCGTAGCCGCTCCTTTCCGGCGCCACGCCCAATCTCGCCCACCGCCAGAATCACGCGGTCCACTGCACCTCTGAGCGCCTTGTCGTCAACAGAACTGGCAGCCTCGCCATTCACCTTGTGGCGCGCCGCCTCCTGGAGCCGGTGCTGCAAATCCTCCAACTCGGCCGTCCGGTCACCTACAGAACTGAGGTCTTCGAGACTCACCACGTACGCGTTCACATAATCCACACTCATCGTCGCTGGCCTCGTAGTAGTAGTCCTCGTCGTAGTAGGCCTTCTTCTTCCTCGTCCTTGTTGTCGCCTATATGGAGTGCTGGAGGTCGTGCAGAACCAATTTGGTCCATGAAAAAGTTGCACTATAGAGCACACCGACAGCACAAGACTACGACAAGAAGACCAGCGACGACAGCGATACCAACGATGCAGGCTCCCGTTGTGTACATGAACACGCTGACGCAGAGACAGAGCGGCCGCCAGGCGCAGGTGTCGAACATCACCGCGGCGAAGGCTGTGGCTGACATTATACGTACGTGCTTGGGTCCCAAGGCGATGCTAAAGATGTTGCTTGATCCCATGGGCGGGATCGTGTTGACTAACGACGGGCACGCGATCTTGCGCGAGATCGACGTGTCGCACCCTGCGGCGAAGCTGATGATAGAGTTGAGTCGCACGCAGGACGAGGAGGTTGGAGACGGCACCACCACGGTGATCATCTTGGCGGGCGAGATTTTGGCGCAAACCTTTCCGTACATTGAGAAGAACATACACCCTGTGATTGTGATCCAGGCGTTGAAGCGCGCGTTGAGCGACGCGTTGGAGATTATCCACCTGGTGTCGTTGCCGGTGGACACCGCGAGCGACGAGGCGATGCTCAAGTTAATCAAGGCGTCTATTGGCACCAAGTATGTGCACAAGTGGCTGGAAAAGATGTGCGAGCTTTCGCTCAAGGCGGTGAAGTATGTGGCGATCAAGGACGGGGACTACAAGGAGATTGACGTGAAGCGGTACGCGCGTATCGAGAAGATTCCTGGCGGCGAGGTGACGGACCTGGAGGTATTGGACGGCATCATGCTCAACAAGGACGTGACACACCCCAAGATGAGGAGGCGCATCGAGCAGCCGCGCATCATATTGTTGGACTGTCCGTTGGAGTACAAAAAGGGCGAGTCGCAAACCAACATTGAAATCACCAAGGAGGAGGACTGGAACCGCATATTGCAGATTGAGGAGGAACAGGTTAAGCTCATCTGCGATCAGCTCTTGGAGTTCAAGCCCGACTTGGTCATTACCGAAAAGGGCGTCAGCGACTTGGCGCAGCACTACTTGTTAAAGGGCGGCGTCACCGCTTTGCGCAGAGTGAAGAAACTGGACAATAACCGCATTGCCCGCGCCACCGGCGCCACAATCGTGAACCGCATCGAGGACTTGAAGGAGTCCGACATTGGTAACCGCTGCGGCTTGTTCAAGGTCGAGTTGATTGGCGACGAGTACTTTACCTACTTGGTCGAGTGCACCAAACCCCAGGCGTGCACGATTGTGTTGCGCGGACCGTCCAAGGACATCTTGAACGAGATTGAGCGCAACTTGCACGACGCAATGGCGGTCGCCCGTAACGTCATGTTTGAGCCCTCGCTCGCCCCTGGCGGGGGCGCTACAGAGATGGCCGTCCTGGTCAAGTTGTCCGAGCGCGCCAAGTCCATCGAGGGCGTGGCCCAGTGGCCCTACCAGGCAGTGGCGGACGCTTTCGAGGTTATTCCGCGCACGCTCATTCAAAACTGCGGCGGAAACCCCATAAAAGTGTTGTCACAATTACGCGCCAAGCACGCTCAGGGACAGCACACTTGGGGTATCGACGGAGACCTCGGCAAGGTGGTTGACATGAATGAGTACGGCATCTGGGAACCAGAAGTGATCAAGCAGCAGTCGATTAAAACCGGCATCGAGAGCGCGTGCATGCTCTTGCGCGTAGACGATATCGTCAGCGGCGTGCGCCAGCAACAATAGCCATATCCCTGTATCTAGTACCCTAATCCTACTCCCTACTAATCCTATTCCTACTACTACTAAAATCCCTACTTTCTCTCTCTCTCTCTCTCTCTCTCTACTCCTCCTACTCATGTCATTTAGGTGCTAGCCGTGTTATGTTGCGCTACCACATCTATATTGACAGTGCGACCCAAACGGGAAACCCAATACAAAGGCCCTGGACATGGGACCGTAGTTCATCGGCTTAACCGTTTTCTTACAGGTCTTGTGGCCGGTACCTACTCTTGCTCGTGAACCAGTCGTGTTGGGAAGCGTCGGGTTATTTATTGGTTCTTCTTGGACGCATTTTGCATAGACCCTTGTTTAGACCCAGTTAGAGCGTCCCAGTTAGAGCGGCCTATTTAGAATGACGGCCCCGACTCCTCCCTTCAAGGTGAGGACCAACGTTTCGTGGCCGGGCGAGGAAGAGGGCGACTTGGGCTTCTTGGAGAATGAGATCATAGAGGTGTTTTCGATTGTTGATCTGAGCTGGTGGAGCGGTCGCTTGAGGCGCAATAACGCGGAGGGTATCTTCCCCATGGACTACGTCAAGGTTATTGCGAGCTTGCCGAACTCGTCGTCGACGTCGTCACTCCACACACCTCGGCACACCCCCTTGGGGACGCCGCAGCCTACGCCGACCAAGGTGAAGCTGGGCGAGATCAAAAAGGCGGACAAGAAGGTGGACAAGAAGGAAGTCAAAAAAAGTGGACACGGGAGGAATGGTGAGTACGAGGAGGATGAGTATGGTTCCCGCTCGTCGTTGGTGAAGGCGAGATCGGCAAACAACTTGGTTTCGTCAACAAACCACCCAAAGTACAAGCTCGTCCAGCAGCAGGAGGAGATTATTAGAGAGAAGGAGCGCGAGATTGAGCGCCTCCGGACCTTGCAGCAGATGCAGCAGCAGAGCTACAGTACTCGGAAAGCGCAGATTGAGCAGGCCAAGTTGACGCTCGCCGACCCGGACGCTGGCCATGGTGGTGGCCATGGCGCTATTCACACTAGTCGTGGTATGGGCTCCAACACGCGTCTTTCTCAGCACATTGCGTCGCCAGACCACTATTCACGCCATTCTGCATCGTACTCTGAGTTTCCAAAGGAGGCATCGCACTCTCCGAGCGGAAAGTCAAAGGCGCTATACTATAGCTATGCCGCTGAAAGTACTACTGAGCCGGTGTACAAGTCAAGAGTCAAGGCTACATTATCAAGAGATACATTAGCAAGAGATACTGCACGGGACGATTTTGATGAAATCTACCTCAAGAGGTCTCAGTTGGAGAAGGAGTTGGAGCTGTTAAAAGAGTTGGAGCGCATGACGCATAAGCGTCACTCAAACCCCTGTTTTAAGTCAGAGGGTTACGAAGTATCAAGAAATTCGTACACCAGTGAGGGCCTCGTATCGAAAAGGGCGTCTGGAGACGATCTCAGTAAGCAGTTCTCGCGACTCGCGACCGATGACGACGAGATATTTTCCATTAGGCGTGCACCCTCGTCCCCGCCACCCCCGCCTCCAAAGCACGTCACCCCCATTAAGTCATTTTCGGACGAGCCGCTTGAAGTCAAGAGAAGGGTGGCATACGACCCTGCCGACTTTGGGTACTCGGGAAATAGTCCTGGCCGCGTGCAGTTGACAGACGAAGAGCTCTTGAAGTTGTCGTATTTGCAACGCGAGGACTTGAAGAACTCGATCAAGTCGTTACAAAGCGACGTTTTGAACTTGTCGGAGCTCAGCGCTACTAGCGCAGGTTCTTTTATGCGCCACAGGCTCGAGAGGGAAGCGCAGGAGTCCCGTATGGGAGCACTCGAGTCCCGTGTGGGAACGCCAGAGGAAAGTTTCCTCAAGTCAGACAATAGAGAGCTCATGGAATCAATCTTTGAAGATAAAAAGGCTAGGCAAAATATCTTTAAAAAGCTCTTGAACAAGAGAGGAGTTGAAGAGACTAATTTGATTGAGAAAAAGTTGGCACAATCAGAGGACTTGGACTGGGCAACACTAAGACTGGACTTGAACCGCATGAACTCGCTCACTTCTCACGATAAGCAGTCTAGAACAAAGCGCGTAGTGAGGCAGGAGGGTAATTTGATAATCAAGCCGTTGGAGTACATTTCTGAAATCAACACCGACGAAAAGTTGGGAGATCTCGATGACTTTGAGACGGACTTGGATGTGACAACAATTCCGGTTAAAAAGATTGAGGCTTTCATGTCCAGTTACAAGACCACGAGCGATCTCAATGAGATGATTTCCGATATTAGCGTCAAATTCCATTCGTCCAAACTAAGCCAGATTCGATGCGTATTAATCCACTTGTGCAAATTCCGAGTCATTGAGGAGGTGAATGCAATTCTGACTGAGAAGCCCAAATTGTCTGAAGTTGCAAACAAACAGGAGGCGACGATTTACCAGCTCAACTATTTGTTCAAGAAGATTTTGGACGCTTTCCGTATTCCCTCTGAGGTTGTCTTGGGCTTTTGGAAAAAGCCCAATGAATTTTACCACAACGAGGAGTATGTCATCAATCACTGCTGGTTGTCTATTCTAATCGAGGACCAGTTCTTAATCATGGACATGTATTGCTTCAACAATGGCGCGATATTCAATATTAGGGACAACCCCCATGGCCGCAATGAATTTTACTTTCTTGCAAAGCCATTGCTGGTGGTATCGACACATATCCCGTCGGTGATTGACTTGCAGCATGTGATCCCACCCATTGACCAGAGCGTGGCATTCCATCTCCCCCGCGCCTACTCGGGCTGTATCCGCAACGGCTTAAAGTTTCTCAACTTTAACAATGCGCTCTCGCGCTTAAAAGACATGGAATGCTTTGAACTAGAATTGGGAATCCCCACTGATGTGGAACTCTTTACATTGGTCAAGACGTCCAAGGTCACCACAAACGAGCTCAGCTTGTGTCAGGTTAAGTGGCACAAGAATCAGCGGATTGCTAAAATCAAGGTTATCCTTCCAGAGAATGAGTCCATTGGTGTTTTGCAAATCTTTGCGGGGCCCAAGGGGTTGCAGAGGCACTTTGATAATATCCACGAGTTGGCAGTGGTGATTCCCCTCTACCATGAAGGCTCGCATAAGGCCACCAAGTTTGTGCCGCGCTTCCCAACGGTTCAGAGTCAGAGCAACGACTTGTACATCAAGCAACCCCAGACAAGCAAGATTGTAATGAAGAATGCCTACAACTTTGAGATTGAGCAATATCCCTCTGCTGGCTTGGCCAGTACGAATGGAACACTAAACCCGGACTTCAAGATTGTGATTGAGTCGCCTTCAGGCAAGTACTTTAAGCTCATCAAGAGAGAGCCGCACATGCCGTTTGGAACCTTTGAGTGCAACGTAAAGTGCCAGGAACTAGGACTCTACCGCGGCTTAGTTATTGGTGACAGTGGCAGCAGCTGGTACGTGTTTGCCCAGTGGGAATCCGTGCCAGGCGCCACGGCCTAAACCCATCAGCAATGGTGGTACTATTAAACAACTAAATATCATTACATTTTCATCTAAAAAGTGTCTCCTTCTCTCTTCTCTCCTTCTCTCTTCTCTCCTTCTCTCTTCTCTCCTTCTCTCTTCTCTCCTTCTCTCTTCTCTCCTTCTCTCTTCTCTCCTTCTCTCTTCTCTCCTTCTCTCTTCTCTCCTTCGTCACTCTTTCACTTCGTCACTCTTTCACTTCGTCACTCTTTCACTTCGTCACTCTCACTCCTTCACTTCTCACCACTTTATAAACTTGTTGCAGCCAGTCACGTGCACGGTATAGCAAAATCGATGCTCAGCGCTATTGGTGAATAGGTAGTGATGCCTAGCGGAGACACGGTGGCTGCGGCTGCTGAGGAACAGCGGTACACTAAAGATCGCAAGGTTGGTGAGGGAACATATGCTGTGGTGTATCTTGGGGAGGATGTGGCGACTAAGCGGCAGATTGCGATCAAGGAGATCAAGACGGGCATGTTTAAGGACGGGCTCGACATGCTGGCGCTCCGGGAGGTGAAGTATCTCCAGGAGCTATCGCATGTGAACGTGATTGAGCTTGTAGATGTGTTTTCGAGCAACCTCAATCTCAACTTGGTGTTGGAGTTTCTTCCGTGCGACTTGGAGGTTTTGATCAAGGACACCCTGGTGGTGTTCAAGCTGGCGGACATCAAGCTGTGGGTCTTGATGACGCTTCGCGGGCTCCACCACTGCCACCGCAACTACATTTTACACCGAGACTTGAAGCCAAATAACTTGTTGCTTGCGCCCGACGGTCAGCTCAAGATTGCTGATTTTGGTCTCGCGCGTTCATTGGGCAACGCCAACGAGGACTTGACGTCCAACGTGGTGACGCGGTGGTACAGGGCGCCGGAACTACTTTTTGGCGCCAAGCACTATACCCCGGCGGTGGATTTGTGGCTGGTGGGCATCATATTCGCCGAGTTGATGTTGCGGACGCCCTACTTGCCGGGAAAGGACGATGTTGACCAGCTAGATGTGACTTTCCGGGCACTAGGCACGCCTACGGAGCAGATATGGCCTAATGTGCTGCTGCTTCCGTTGTACAATGCGTTGCGGGTCTACCCCCCGCCATCGCGCGCAGAGTTGCGCAACCGCTTTAGTGCCGCTACCGAGCTCGCGCTCGACTGTATTATATCAATGACACAGCTCGATCCCAGCCGACGCTGCAACCTGTCGCAGGCGTTGCTGCACGAGTACTTTACCGAGCTGCCTCGACCAACCAGCCCGGAGGACTTGCCAAAGAAGCGCGAGGAGAAGCCTAATAAGCGGCAGCATGTTTAGACCTGAACAGTATCATAGACTACAATAGCTTAGATTAATACTACTTCACCAGACTGAAGATAACTTCCGACCTTTATCGTGACATCTTTATGACCCATCTTACCTTCATTTTCGTGACATCTTTATGACCCATCTTACCTTCATCCTTTATCGTCACTTCATCTTTATCTTTTACCTTCATCATTTATCGTAATGATGAAGTAATGACTTCATCTTTGACCTCAACCTGCTTCCTCACCTGCTTCCTCACCTGCTTCCTCGCCTGCTTCCTCACCTGCTTCCTCGCCTGCTTCCTCGCCTGCTTCCTCACCTGCTTCCTCACCTGCTTCCTCACCTGCTTCCTCACCTGCTTCCTCACCTGCTTCCTCACCTGCTTCCTCACCTGCTTCCTCACCTGCTTCCTCACCTGCTTCC